>OY856187.1:206061994-206635750 GCA_963693315.1 Diogma glabrata
TATATATATGAATTTTTTTTTCATTTTGATTTTCGGTCTCTGCTTATCATATATAGTTGTTTGACACCAAAATTTTTTCGAAATTCCGAGATCGAGATGAAGCACGCTGCAATAGGTAGATTTTAAATGAAATCTACCTAAAAATATGCATACGAACATTATATCACGTATTAATTACAATTGCTAATAAGAATTTCAATATTAAAATAAATAAAAACATTGGTTGATATTAATTAGAACTGGAAAATCCAGTAAGAACTATCATTCACGTAAGTACAACGTACGTGTGATCATGAGGGTGATCATCTTTATATGCTTTATATGCATCTTTATATGATTATCTTTATATGCTTTTTATTAGTTGAAAGCTCTTTTTCGTTCGTTATTTTAGATTTTTGAGATTTGGACAGAATAATTTAATTCGAGAATTTGAGGAAACTTAATAACAATACAAGTATGGTCGGCAAAGATTTCTAACTATAAGGAGAATTCGTACATTTTATAACTTGTGTAACTACCATTAAAATCAAATAAATTACATTGTAGGATTACTATACCTTTCGGTCGCTCCAAATGTGAACACTTTGTAATTTGGAAAAAGGGGACAAACAGTTGAAAATATGGACGTTCAAAAATATATTCGGCCAAGTGTGAATAATATTCGAAGAAGCGCAGAACAATCACGAAATTTCTTGAATTTTGAATTATGTGGTTGGAGGAAATCTTTATCGTATGCTGATTTAGTGTTTTTAGTAGTTGCTAGTTGTCCAGATGTTGATATGAGGCATAGATTAGGTGATTTATTACTTATTAAAGCATATCAGCATGATTAAACAAATTAATAATGGAGTTATTTGAGCCAAAAAAGCATTAATTAATAATGGAAAATAATAATGAAGGATTGACAGTAATTCTATAGCAATGCCACGCTAAACTATATATATGACATGAAGTCAGTGGCATTAAAAAAATACAGGGAGCATTTCTCTCTTTTACAGCCAGGCTATGAGTATTAAGGTGGTATCCACTATCCACCAACATCATACAGTATGTAAAAAACTTTTGTTTTATATTTTATTGGAATTATATTATGTAATTATTTTTTAATGTGGCACTGGAGATTTCGCCACAGTGTTGAGAGTTTAATTAAATAGTATATTTTCCTACAAGAGATGAAAACATTGTTTTTTTCGTGAGCAAACATTTGTTCACGAGACGCGCTAGCGTCGAGTGAGACATGTTTACGAACGAAAAATGTTTTCATCTCGCGTAGGAAATGCAATTTTTTCTGTGATAGCAATATATAATCGATATTTACTATAAATTATAAAGCTAGAAATCGACAACAAAACATTCAAAATTCATATTCTATTTTTTCATGGTTGCGTTGTTTAAAAAACTTTGTAAAATTATACGAAAAACCATAGCAACCACAATTTGTTTTTCTTTTTACACTAGTGGAATAGACTTTTCATTTGTTATCATAGAAAAATATGTTTTGTTAAACATATCATCAATATAAGTTTTAATATATTTTAACATTTCATTTTGTTTTTAGTTATAAAACAGAGCTAACAAATGCTGTTGTTCCAAAATTGGTTGAAAAAAGGAAAACTCAAAATAACTCGCCGTTTTAATTTGAAAATCTGTATAACAACTCATACATTTATAAATGAATTATGTTGCAGAATTTAAATTATTCTTTGTAAAAAATTATTTTTCCAAATTTTGAGTTTTGACTTGTTTTGGGACAACTTGAATAACATGTTGCAAACTGCACCAATATTCGTCTTTGTTAGCTTAAAAGAAAGCAAATTTACTATAGACTCCAAAAAATTACAAAAATTTAAAATCATTTTTTGTGGAAATGGAAATATTTTTAAAAAATTGAGTTTTTCTAGTTTTTTCAATCGTAACTTCCAGAATCCTGGATGGATTTTTACAAAAAATAGCTCAAAATATTTGTTAGCATATTTACTATGCATTTGTTTCAATAATATATTGAATTTGTTTGTTTTGCAAAATATGAGATCCTAAAACCGGAACACCATTTTTTTACCGAACAAATTGTTTTTACGCGAATATCTAAAGAACAAGAGCTAACCTAAAAAAACAAATATGATATCCGTGCTCAGCACGCCAAAATCCATATTATTGCATAAAACTTTAAATAAAACCAGCCGTATTAGAAAATGGAAATAATTTTTTTCAATGTTGCCGTTCTTTCATTCTTTATTACTATTATCATTAAATAAATTTCGTTTCGCTTCGTTTTTCGTTATTCGTGAAACATGCGGCTAACATTTGTGTGCATATATGAGGTAAGGCATTTTTTGACATACTCACCGTATGGTGCACTACATGTGTTATGCACAATTTTGTTCACGGGGATTTTGAATCGTGCACAATTAATGCTCATTTCATGCAATTTTTTCAAAATTGTGTAACGGGTTAGTTGGTTTATTCTACTGCAGGCTTTAGTTTTTAGATTAAGACCATTTGAAGACCATGTTCATTGGGGTTATAATCTTTTAGTCGTCACTGAGTGTTTGGTTTGCTCCGCATTTCTCTCAAGTAACTTTGTCAATCTTTGAATTTTTTCAGTTCAAAATTAGTTTTGGGGTTCTCTGAATCATAAATTTCGATAGAACTACTTTATTTCACCATTGTAATAATATTATAGATGTTACATGGCTCATAGCATATAAATATTCTTTAAACCTGAGATTGTAACATATTTTAAAACTAAAAATATGAAAAAAACAACGAAAAACAGAAATAATTTAATATTTATGGAACAAGTATTTTATTTTCTCTTAAAAAGCCGTAGTTAACAAACTTTTAAATATAGATGGCATGCACTACAGTTTGCGATTTACATGGAGGTTTGTTTTGTACTTCTCTCGTTTCAGATTACCTTTCAAATAATGCATTGTACATTTGGGTGCCAATGGAAAATAAATTTATACTTTGTAAACATAACTGTACTGGCCCACTGAGACTTGGCCAAACATTATTACGACATTTTGTTTGATTAGGCATTTGCTTTTCCGCAAATATTATCATTGATAAAATTGAAATAAAAAATTAATAATACTTTATTTAAATATTTTATTCTATGCATTTGCAAAATTTGTTGACATGTTTAAAAACATTTTTGTTACTTGGTAGTTTTACTGATAATTTTAGTTTGAATAGATTAATGATGCGTTTTTACTATCACAGTATTCAATTTGCTAGACAAAACGTATCGGTTTTTGGTTTTGTATTTTTACGTTGTGTATTAAACCCCAATAAGAAACTGCTGAATTTGTGTATTTTTTGTTTTTCCGCTGCCAATTGCGTCACATAAGATATCATTTCGTTTTATTTGTTTTGTTTTTGTACATTGTGTATTAAACATCTTTAAAAAACTGATGAATTAACATGTTTGATGTTTTTTTCCGTTGAACCTTACTGTTTATTATAAATTTAATCTTTTTCGTTTTTCGGGCAGGATTGAACTGAATCGAAATGTGCGATTAAAATTATACCCTATCATCAATTGGACCGCTCACCATAGACGCTAAAATCCGTTTAAAAAAAAAGCAATGAAAAACTCAATTTATGGACAGCTATTCTCATACATGTATCTTAATATTGATTTTGAAAAAGTTATTATAGAAAAAATAAAAATTTCACCTATTGTGATCAGTTGAAAGTTGATACGCAGACTTTTTGAAAATCTTACTATGGACTCATACATTAAGTTACATCAAAATCGGATTACAGACACTAAAATTATTAAAATTTGAAATAAATTACTGTATGAAAGACACTTATCTCAAACCAAAATCGAATCAAGATATTACAATGGTAGCTTAGGGGATTTACACCATAGTAAAATTGCTTTGAAACTATTGGCTATGGTCTAAAAAACCACCATACAAGAGGTAAATAAATCACAAATACCCTAAATGCCAGGGCCCTAAAACGTCCCCATGGTGTCAAAATGACAAATTAGCAATTCTTCTCCCTTATAAAATTTGCTCAATGCAATATTTCTTGTGATTTGAACCACTGGAAGTACTCTAGAGGCTCTGATGTTCGGTATATATGCATATATTTACACCTCAACAAAATATATGGCAAAAACGTCGATTTATGATCGTAATGGAGAAAACTTAGGCACTTGAAATTTTGGGTGCTTTGCCGTAAGACTTTGCCGTGTGTAAAAACACAAAGTGTTTAGAATGGCGGGGTGTGGAGTAAAATGGTAATGAAAAATGGTATAAGATGATTCTTCTATAGGATGCTTGAAGTTCTGAAATTAGCAGGTGCAATACCGTGCACCCAGATATAAAAAAATTTTAAAACAAATATAATAAAAACGAAGTAAATATTAAATAAAATAATAACCCACCTGCCTTTCCTGTTTTTCCAATTTTCCCTAAAATTTTTCATTTCGTCAAAAATCAAATCGCTCCAATTAGTTTTGCTTTTTCACAGTCAGGTTGGCACTTTTGAAGCCTGGGGCCCTATTCTCGAACACATATTTGTCAATCGATAATATTGTCAATTTCACCAAAATGCTTAACAACGAGTTACATAATACCATTTTGTATAAAAATGATATTCTGTAACTCTTATTTGTGAATCCTTAGACACAATCCAATTATAACAAATTTTTACAAAATTATAACAGATTTTTGGTACTAAATTCATACTTTTGACAGCTAACTTTTTTAATCGTAAAACATGCAAGATAAAATAAAAATATATTTAATAAATAAATATGTTTTAATGATAAATATCATATTTTCAATCAATATCAATAATCATATTTTTATATTATAAATATGATTATTTAATATTAATAAAGACTTAAGAATTAGACTTGGGGTGTGTGGCGCTATACCCTGATTTACACTAAAAGTCTATTCAAAATTGGTATCCAAATATTCCTTTTTGAACTCTTGGCTATGATACAAACAATTATGAGCATGAACCAAAATCAAAATCACAATAACAACGGTACTTTTCAGCACCATAAGACAAAAAATTTTGGACCCTCAGTCCGTATTTTGCAATTGAACATTGAAGGCATTAGCAAGTCAAAAACTGAACATTTACACAGTCGAAAAAGTTACTGCAATTTTCAATACAAGCTTTGTGCTATATGGGTTATGTAAAGCAAGTTATTATTAAATTGCTAAGCAAATCTTGCATTAAAACTTATTCTAACGCAAAACTACAAATTTTAGTACAACTCTAATAACATAATTAATTTTTTATAAAAATGGTAGGAGTTTTAAAACAACATGCTAATGCAAAGAGCATTACATTTATCTTCAAAGCAAACTTTGCATTGTTTTATAATGGTGACTTCCGTAGGACCGGTATTTGTAGCAAATTGCATTACATATTCAGATTATTTTCAACTGTGTACAAAGAGTATTGAAATATTTCGACATCGACGTTGTAATTCTGCAAGACACGCATGCAGCAGATGAAGCGCAACTTACCTCTAGATGTAACATTGTTTTTTACAAATTGATTAGTGCTATTTACCATCAAGCTAGCTACTCAAAACAAAGACATGAGTGTCTTAGAAGATTTGCTCTCAACTGACCTGGTGATAATGAATGACTATTTTCAAACGTGGAGCTTATTTCCTAATCTAAGTAAAACCGAGACTTCTTGTTCCCACTTAAACAACAAACTGGCAAAACACGAACGAACTATCAGTGTTATTTAATGGCACTGTCATTAAATACAATCAACAGCCAAAGTACCTGGTCATTACTCTTGTTAGACTCTTTTTTTAAACTCCACCTTGAGAATACGTCAAACGGCAGGCTCGACATGGGGTGCTACTCCAGCCACCCCCCTGCACAACTGCTCTAAGTCTGGCTTACTCAGTTGCTAAGTACGGCGCACTAGTCTGGTTAAATAGCACACATAATAAAAAAGTTTACTGCCGGCTGCACGCCGCGATGCGGACTATAAGTGGTACTATCAGGTCCACTCCTTTACCTTGGCTCCCTGTGTTAAGCAATATCACTCCACCTGTACTCAGACACTCGCATGCGCTCATGCGTGAATATAAAACGGTAACCAACAACATCACGCTACCCTTGCACGAATATTACGGTGACCATACTAGTTGTCGATTGAAGTCAAGAAAGCCTTCCCACAAAACTGTCGGAAACCTGCTGGCAACTAATTTTAATATCTTGGATGCCTGGGACCCCTCCTGGAATCATTACAGCACACTAGGGCTTTCTATTACTAACCCGACTTCTACTCAACCCGGTTTCGATCTGCCTCGTCATGCCTGGACTACACTAAACCGAATAAGAATGAATCATGGACGTTGTGTTGATTCTTTCTACAAGTGGGGTATGTCAGAGTCCCCTCAATGTGACTGCGGAGCCCCACAACAAACCATAAAACACATTGCAACTGTGTGTCCAATTCAACGATACAATGGCAACATTTCAGACATCCATTTGGCAACTCCGGATGTAGTAGCATGGATAGACTCACTCGTTGTAAACATCTAATGTTCAAATGTACTGCCTAATGTTCAAATATTTTACTTTTTAACTAAAAGACGCACAATCAAATTGATTGTAAGCTCATTTAATGTGTATTCATGTTTTGTTTTAGGTAGATTTTATAGTAAAATCTACCTATTTTAAGTTTTATTTTTATTCTTTTTTATCTGTCACAACAAAAACCATACGCTAAATAAAAAAATTAAAGACTTAATTTTTCGTTATAAATTAATTTTTACGCCAATCGATGAAAATTATATAAAAAAGTCAACACACAAAACATAAAGCAAAATTGTGATTTTGACAGGAACTATATTGTTCTTGTCAGGTTCTCAATATTGTGTTGAATTTACACCAAATTGGTGTTACATAACACGAAATTTACAATATTGTGTGAATTTACAATATTAATAGGGCCCCTGTCCTGTTAATTCGTTATGATCCATAACTCCGGAAATTTTTCTCATGAATCAAATACTTAAAATATGGAGGAGCTGAAATCTCACAGCTCTGAGATATCAATACTTCGGACTGGGTTAAGGATTTTGATATAGTTTTTGGCAAAAAACTTTTATGAGGACATGGTTTTTAGTTTTGGGCAGCGATTTATATAAAATATAACTCTTTGTTAAAGTACATAAGTATTTTTTTATCTCCGTTTAGAAATTTATTACAAAACTAACACGAAACATCAATACGTTGCCGGAAAATTATAACAGATCATAAATTAACATAATTTAGTGAAAAGATGATACACTCAGCAAACTACTCAAAAACCTCTACATATAGCGTTTCGAGAAAATATTACAAAATCACAAATTCATATTTCTTTCAAAATTCCAAAAATATTGTAAAAATCAAACTTTTTTCAAAATTCTAAAAATATTCTTGAAAATTCAAACTTTTTCCAAAATTCTTAAAATATTACAAAAATTATTACAAAATCAAAAATACAAACTTTTTTCAAAATTCCAAAAATATTTCAAAAATGTCTATGTCCAATTTCATTTTCAATTACATTTACGTCATAAAACAGCTACATTTTTTTTCCAAAAAATTGGCTAAAAAAATAAATGAAATCATTTTTTGACACACTTGACATTATTTTTTTAAAAACTTATAATGCCATAATTCTCTATAATAATAATAAAACTTCATGTCATACAAATTATTAATTTTATTTTTTTCCAAAAAATTGGGTAAAAAAGTAAATAAAAATCTTTCTTTTGACACACTTGACAACATTTTTTGACAAACTGATAATGACATAATTCTCAATAATAAAAAAAAAATTTCATTCCAAACAAATAATTAATTTTATTTCATACTGATATCTAAAACGACATTTTTCGGATTATTTGTGGTACAAAAAGTTGAACTTTAATGTCCTAGGACTTTATAACGTTAAAGTTCAACTTTTTGAGCAAAATTTAAAACTCATTTCTTTCTGTTTTAATAAATTTTGAGTATGAAATAAAATTTTGTATTTACCTCAAACCTTAGATTATAAAATACACAGGATAAGCAATATTTGATATATTTTTTGTACGTACACTATAAGACTATAAAAAAAATTGAAGCTGTTTTTTAAATTCAAATTTAATATTGAAAATAATTTGCACAAAAGAAAAGGCTCCTGTAAAAATAAACACACAAATACAGGCTCCCATGCAGCATGGTTATCTCTTTCCATTTAGAGAAAAGAATATAATTTTATTCTTTTATTGCCAGAAAGAAATAACTGCTAAACAATATATATTTTCTTTTAATTTCATTCTAAATAAAAACAAAACCAAAAACATTTAATCGTCAAACAATATCCATTTCACTCTATAATTATTCTAAATGAAAACAAAACCAAGGCGTACATGATACAATTTTAGTTAGGATGAAATTTCCAGTTTTAATATTATCAGTTTTATTTTAATCGAAATACTTTTCAGAAAAATAAAATAAAATTGAATAGGCTTGGTCATTTTCCGATCGATAAAAATGCTATATACAAAATATCTACATAGTTTTGTTATTTTGTTAGCATATTTGGCCAAACAACGGAAAACCTAGATGATATTTAAATTTCTACGCTACTGCGTTTTTTCAATGCAAATACTATAACATTAAATTCGCACACTACTTTATGTTAATAAAAGAAACTTCAACTTAAAAAAATATTACTTATCCTGTGTATTTTATAATCTAAGCCTCAAACGAAAAGTGTTTTTAAAGGTACTCCCTAGTAATTTCGGCCTCGACTAGACGCCTCGGCCGTAAACAACTAGCTCGTATTTTAATGTTTCACTTTCTGTTCTAGATAAATAAATAACTATTATTTTTTTCCAAAAAATTGGGTAAAAAAATAAATAAAAACCTTTCTTTTGACACACTTGTCAACATTTTTTGACAAACTTATAATGCAAAAATCTAGATTTTTGTCTCACATACCAATCCCGACGATCAAGATTTCTCCAAATTCAATGTTCCTACTCGTAACCACTTAAAATGAAAGTTTTTAAGCAAAATATATGCATATTTCCTTGTTTAGACACTTTTGATGATTTTTTGGACACACTTCCAGTACAGTTATCGAACACATCGTCCTTTCGGCTCTTTCCATTGAGTATGCCTATTTTTAGAAAAAAAAAATTTTGAAATCCGTCCAGCGGTTTTCTAGATTTCGTAGGTTGTGACGGCCGGCCGGCAGACAAACATACATTTTTTTTTGCTTTTTTAGAATCAGTGGGTCCTAAAACGTCGAGAAATGCCAAAAAAGTGGGGGTAAGAATTTCACTTTTAGCTCATGAATGTAATACTTAGGTCTTTCAGACCGAAGTAATAATTAAATAAATAATTAAATACCTCAGTTTTATTTTTAACAATTTCAAACTTAAATAATTAGTAAACTCATCTAATCTAACAAAAATTAACAGCACGATCTTAAAAACTAATAAATTATTTCTGTTCTTCATTCGTTTGTGATGATGTCTGAGATCGTGAATATGATATTTGGGAATTCGATGAATTACATGATTTTAAAACCGGTTTGGTTGTGTAACTAAGATTAAATGCAAATTTTATTTCCTTTTTGAATGCTTCCGATGGTGTTAACTGAAACATAAGAAACATAAAGTATAATATAGATTGTATGCATTTTTTCTGTTATAGATTTTCGGTAATTATATAAAGACAGCATTATGTGATAATTCATAGAACGGGCATTTGCCTATTTCACATATGTAGAGTCATTATCGATTGTTTCCAATGACTGCGAAATCAATATCTGACACAGTTAATTGTTGTCAAATATATGTTATATACAGATAAAAGTGAAACCGGGGTGTTTTTGTGAGTCAATAACAAAACAAAAACAAAAAAATTCCAAACATAATAAAATATGACAATTTTATACCTTTTCTTGCACCGCTACATCTTTTACATTCCATAAAAACTCAAAAATTCCTATTAACAACCCAGCCATACAGCCAGCGAATAAAACCAAAAAAACACCACCGACATTATCAATCTCTAGGCTTGCTTCTCCATCCAGTTTCTCATCTCTTCGATTACAGTCGCCTTTACGCTCCACACCTTTAAGGTCTTTCCACCATCGTTTCTTTAATATTTCCAACACCCCAAGCTCTTGTAGTTTTAAAATAGCTGAGTTAAGAGGCTTGCGGAACAACGAATCTATATAAACCAAACATAGTTTATCCTTTTGATATTTCAAAATGGAAAACAAAACTCACTCATAGGTAATGCAATCGCGTATCCTTTTGAATCCAATGGTCTTCCTATTTGTTGTAAATCGCAATTTCTTTCCAGAGCAAATTCTAGAATTGATGATTCAACAAAAAAAGCATATGTCCGTTTACTTTTTGCAACTCGATCAATTCCTTCTTGATTGCTTGTACAAAATGGTGATGGTTGTGTTTGCTCCATAACGGTCCACATTTTTTGATAAAGTGAATTATTTGAATATTTAAAAAAACCGGCAGTACTTCCATCAGCCAAAACTCCGTATTTTATTTTTGGTTGATCTGCTAGTTCTTCAACATTTTCAATTGCATTATCCATTCGGTCCATTGTCAAAAATGCAGCCATGTTTGCCGTGTAAGATGATAACATAATTAATGTAAAAAACCACCACAAACCACATATAATACGGATAGGAACACCTCTAAAATTGAAATAAAAAATCACAAAATATAAATAAAAGTATATGAAATGGTTCAAACTAAGATCTTACTTGGGTAAAATATCACAACCTTGCTGCATAAGAGTTCCAATTACCAACCAAGTAGAATTTTTAATATTCCATGGGCTTTCTCTTTCATCACTCTCCTCATTAAATGGGTGTGGATTTTCCCATTCATCTGCTGACATTCTTTAAATAAAAAAACTAATATGGGAGAAATATATCCACAAGATGGCCTAAATATCAAGAGTTCCAAATAACTGAAAATAGTTTTCTTTGACTTCTAATCTATCAACTTGATATAATATAGTTGTGGTAAGATATAAATTTTGTGATATTTTGATAAAGATATTTTGTGATATAAAAAAAAGTCAGTCAAGTTCGAATTAAATTTGCATGTCAAGGTTTCTGAAATTTAATGTTGCTTTAAATTTCAGAAACCTTGACCCTTGATTTGTACCCATAAAATTTATGAACTAATTTTAATTGTATTGTTTTACCAAGGATAATAAATACTTTCGCAGAAATATTTTTTTTTTAAAAAGAAAGAAGAAAAATCAATCTATATTTTTTGTTTTTCGGTTTTTGGTATGGTTTCAACGTGTGGAGTGGAGCTTGTTCATGAACTTTATTGACAGACATTTCCTAAAAATTATCTACGATGAGTTTTTCGAAAATTTTTAAGGATTGTTAGTTGCATTTTAATTATAATCAATTAATTTTTTAGAAAATCTTCAGAAAAAATCTGGATAAATGTATAAAAATATATTATATAATATAAACCAATATGATAATTAATATTTATTGATCACGGGATATCTGACATTTAAATTTACAATATTCCTAGCACTGAGTATTTTCCCTATTTTCGATTAAATGACTTTTCAATGTAATGAATCGAATATTTTTGATGTTATGATATTTCGTTAGTATGATTTTTTATTCGATTTAAGAATTTCGATCATTTGATTTTTCGAAGATATGATATTTCCAGTAAATCGAGAAAATTTCGACGCAACGATCTTTTGATGCGATAATTTTTTTACAGTGTTATGATTTTCGGTGTTATGATTTTCGATGTTGTGATTTTCGGTTTCGATAGTGATTGTTTGACAGTACGATTTTTTATTTTTGATTTATTGATATTTCGGTCGTTGTCGTATGGTTTTTCGATGATATGGAATTGTCGAATGGAATTGCCGAATTGTCGATCGATCTAGTTTCGAACCAATAAGAAAATTTTAAACTTAAAAATGTTTACCATTCGCATCAGAATGAATTTATTTTTTAAAATAATATTTTTAAGGAAATATTTTGTTATTGTATAGTAACAAATTAAATCTATTGATATGTTTTTAAAATTTTGTGCAATAGTTTTAAGGACATACATATTCTTTTTTTTGTGTGCCATTTCATCGAAAAATCATACCATCGAAAATCGTAACATCGAAAAATATGAATAAATCGAAATACAGTAAAACTCGCTTTTAGCGTACACCATATATAAAGTACACTTGGTCTATAGAGTACAGCAAATTTTTTTCTTACATCTATAAAAATTTTACGAACAAATTATCCTTCTTATAAGGTACCTCGGCTTATAAGGTTATAACGTACACACGTTTAGTCCCGTGAACTATTTTTCTGTGTAATTTGCCTAGTTTATAAAGTACGAATAGAAAATAAAAATACAAAATAAACATAAAAATTTAAAAGTCGGTGCTTTACGATATTTACTATTTTTCTACGAAATGTTTCTGCTTCCTTTCATTAATTTGTTGTGGCTCATGGGTTAATTCGCAAGTAAGTGTTGAGAAAATATTTGCTAATTTATCAGTTCGAATACTTTAATGCTTTTATGTTTTAAAAAAATGCTAAAGGTGTTACACGGCCCCAAATCAAATTAAAATGCAAGTGATCACGTTGGCCAATAAATTAAAATGTTTGGCGGAAGTCGATCAAAAGAAGTCTTTCTTAAGTTAGGGTAATGTTTGGATTGTAGAAAAATTTCTTCGATTGTGCGCAATCGGTTAGAAATTGAGCAGTTTGTTTGTTCATTGAAAATTAGATGTGTTAAATTCCACAAAGTAGAGGAAGCCGTTAAAAATGGACCAATATAACGACTAACGAGCTCTTAAAATGTTTCTCTTAAAAATATTCCTCTACAGTCTACACTATAAAGTTCAAATTTTGTATTTTGTAAACTCTAGTGTATCGAACCTAAAAGATAGAGCGAAAACACTCTTAAGGATTGAAGCCACATACATCAGAAACAGAAGTTCATACAAATTTTACAGAAACAGAATTTTTTTCTGTCAAATTTGTATGAAATTCTGTTTCTGTTGTATGTGAATGCCCAGCTTTAGATGTCGTTCATATTATTTCAAAGTCGCCAAAAAAGATTAAAGCAACAACCATAAGCTTTTGTTTCAAAAAACCTAGGATAACTACGATCGTATACTTTGACAGTAACTGATAAAAGGGTTATTAGACGCCTCAAACTAAATAGAATCTCAGTATGATGATTTATAGAAATTCGAACAAATGTTTATTTTTGGTCTATGGGAGTGACGATAATGCCTACTCCAATCCCTGCTATTGACATTAATATAAGCTAACGTGAGATATCACATACCATTGACAATATCAGTGAGATATTACTAGTCAAGGTGTTATCTTAAGGGTGCTGCCAGATGAACTCTATTGTTATGGAATATATCTCGATGATGGCACTCTATTTTGTTTTTTAAATAAAAAGTGTTATGTTATAAGATTTACAATATGTGTCACAAAAGCACATAGATACCTGGTAAGATCTAATTAGCACAACAATATGCGTTCTGTCGATGAACGTTTTTTTTTTTCAAATCTTAGAGGATCGAGTCATCGAGTGGATCAGTCACCCCAATTGGAAACTTTTGCCAGGCTATCATTTACATTAATGGAAGCGTCTCTCAAGGCGGACTTTATTCGTTCATGCATTTTCCCTTTTAAAGATAGGAAAACGAAAGACTTGTTCAGTACTATCATCTGCAAAATTATTTATTGGGTTACTGGTGATTTTCATTTCAAATAAACTAAAAATAAAGTGGTGACAAAACTAAACCTTGGGGTAAATTAGTGTTAATTAATTTAGACGCCATTTAGAAGAAAATCCATCGATGGATACCGAAATGTATCGGTCGGTGAGAAAGTTTTGAATAAACAACACAACTGCGGGGTTAAATCCATACGCTACGCGCTTGCTGATCAGGTTTGCAGCCCGGATTTGATCTGGATTAAAGTGGAAAATATTAGTCAACTTTGCCTTAAACAACAGAAAATTACTGATTATTTTTCAGAACAAAAAATTGTCCATCGTAGCTTAATTTGAGTAGGCACATATTCAAACATTCTCATTCGCAAATATTAACATACATATGTTTATATAGCGTCAGTTTAATTAGCTTTAACATAACTATTTTATGATAATGAATTGTTTTTAAACTATATGTTCCTATTTTTTGTGATGGCTTTTATATCAATTAACATGTAGTAAATAATTTAATATGAAATCCAATGATATAATGAGAATAACAGGTAAATTTGCTTAAGCTTTTTTAATTTTTACGGATATAACGTACCATGGTTTATAACGTACGCTTACGTCGGTCCCTTGACCGTACTTTATAAACGAGTTTTACTGTATAAAAAATCAAACCATCAAAAAATCAAACAACCGAAAATCATAACGCCGAAAATTCACTCTGTCGAAAAGTCATTGCATCGAAAGATCATTGCACCGAAATTTTTTTGATGTACTGGAAAAATCATATCATCGAAAAATATCAGATGATCGAAATTCATAAAATCGAATAAAAAATCATACTATGGAAGTATTATACCATCGAAAATATTCGATATATTGAATTTATTACATCGAAAAATCATTCAATCGAAATATAGGGTATGCTCTGCTCAGTGAGTAGGAACATTGTAAATTTCAATCTCAGATATACGCAGTATATATTAATTATTATATTGATTTATATTATATTTCTATTCATTCATTCAAATTTTTTATTACTAAATTTTCGATGTTAATAATTTGGATTATAATATTTAGTGAGATGTAATATTTTGTGTATTATTTTGTGTACATATTATTATTTAAGAGGAAAATACCATTTTTTATGTGCTTATGGTCTGGTAATATAAAAACAAATATAAAAACAGTTTGTTCTTCTACGTTCACGGTTTTTTTGACGAGCGAATTTTATTCGCTCTTGACCGACTTGACTTTTGTACTGAATATTTCTTTATAGGTTTTTATTAATTACAAATTTTACTATCAACTTTTATGTTTAACATCTGCCGGGCGTCCCGTGACGGCCTACTTTTAATAAAAATTAATAAAAATTTTATTTCTCACAAACCACCTAATGCGTTCTATGCACTGTTGAAAATTTTAGTCTAAAATTGATACTTTTTTAATAACGTTCTCCTTATAAAGTATATGTATGCGAAAAATGGTATTGAGTTTTATAAAGTGCAAAGTATTCAGATAATTTATAAGTTGAACTTCCCAATTTTACACTAAGTAATATAAACTCAGGTAAAAGCACTGTTATTTCAATGTGCCGAGCCGCGTTTATCAATGTTTGGTATACGATTTATTTTCTAATCTTTTAAAGTATGAAGATTTATAAATTGAAACTATATCATTTCTATATCCAACTAGTGTAATATGTTCAAGTTCCCAATTCTATACCAAATAATATAAACGGGGATAAAAATACAGTTAGTTACAATTTGCCGCGCACGTTTATACATGCTTGGTATTGAATTTATTTTCTAATCTTATAAAGTATGAAGATTTATAAATTGAAAATAACCAAATAACCAAATTTTATACCAAATTAGTATACGATGACAAAAAGCACCGTTATTTTTATTGCGTTAAACGCGTTTGGTATAGAAATTGAATAAAATTTCATTTCTGAACAAAGTTGTGTGCAGTCATATTGTAAATAAAAGCGGAATTTTTATTACATTTTTTGCATGGCATAAATGCACGCGTAGTGCAAGTAAATAAATTCGGGGATTCAACCAGCACTGCGGATTTGGATTACTTCGATTTTCTATATGCAGGTAAGAGTTTTTGATATAATTGAATTGAATAAAATAGTCCACAATATCGCAATGTCAAACAATGTGTGATTCGGTTTAATTTTAAAGTAAACATGTACTGATCCATGCTTAGACTGGTTGTTTTTTCTTACGTTTTTCAGGTAGCCTACATAGTAAATCATGAAACATATTGTAAAGCGACATCGCGAGAAACCAAAAAAAATATATTTTAAGAAAAAGAATGTTGAGTAAAATATTAAGAAAAACGCATTGTTATATATAATGAATTTTTTGAAAATAAAAATGTAAAACAAAAAAAATGTATTTTAATTAACATAAAAAAAATTGGTATATATTTTATACAGTTTGGTTTAGAATTTTTATAATGGTAGGTATAAAATTTATAGATTATATTTATGAAAAGATACGTATAAAGTGTGGGTATAAATTTAATATATATATATATATATATATATATATATATAATATATATATATATATATATATATATATATATATATATATATATGTATATATATATATATATATATATATATATATATATATATATATATACATATATATATATATATATATATATATATATATATATATATATATATATATATATATATATATATATATATATATATATATATATATATATATATATATATATATATATATATATATATATATATATATATATATATATATATATATATATATATATAAATATATATATATATATATATATATATATATATATATATATATATATATATATATATATATATATATATATATATATATATATATATATATATATATATATATATATATATATATATATATATATATATATATATATATATATATATATATATATATATATATATATATATATATATATATATATATATATATATATATATATATATATATATATATATATATATATATATATATATATATATATAGAATATATACCGAACTAATAAACTGATAATATGTAATTTATACCAATTTTTATTATACCAAACCAATAAACTCATGGTATATAATTTATACCAATTTTTATTTTACGAAACTCATAAACTTATGATATATAATTTATACCAATCCATATAAAGGATCTTTATACATAAATATATGCAATTTATATGGAGCTATTAATGAACTTTTATACCATCGAACTTTATTTAACTAATACCATTTCTTTATGGATTTATATAAATACCATTTTTTACCAATTTCATACCAATATTTTCAACCGTGTGGTGTTGATAGCCGCTTTTTTTAATCTTTTGTGGATTGAAGGCACCACCCAAGTAGGTTTTGCCAGACATTGACATACGGTCAAGCACTGGTCCATTAATGGTTAACAGTACTTGGCTATTGTTGCTGGGCCAATACTAGAACCAATCATCGGCCGATCTATGGTTTACAGAAAATAGCCAGTATATTGTTACCTTTGAATGGCCAAGCACTGGCCCATGAATGGTAAATATTACTTGGCTATTGTTATTGGGCCAGTACTGTAGCCATGAATTTGCCGATCTATGTCATTTTTTTTAAATTTCACTAGAGTATTATCCCTTTTAGAAATACATAGTTTGAAAAATTTCATATATAGTTATCGCCTTGTCGGTTGAAAGACTATGGTAATAAAGAAAAGGTTGGTATGTGTTTTAATTTATTTTCATTTCCATTTTATTTTAATTATTTTGTAAATAATTTATTTAAATTTATGTATAAATAATATTATTTTATATTTTTTTAATGGCGGACTACTGGCGAAGTCAGGGCGGTGTTTGCCATTACTCAGCTATTCTTGCAACTGAACCAGTTGTATGGGGAGTTTTGAATTTTTTCCGTCATTTTTATTGTATTTTAAATTAGTTTGTATTTAATTTATTTAAATTTACATATGATAATAATGTATATTTTTTTTAACGGCCCAGTCATGGTTGCCAGTATTTGGCCCAAGAATGGCAACCATTTATTGTCCGAAGTTATCATCCAGTAAAATTATGTTAATGGCCCAGTCGTGGTTGCCAGTACTCGCCCATTGCTGCATTACTGGCTGCCAGTAATGGACCATTACTGGACCAGTTGTACAACCTTGTATGGGCATAGACTATCTAGGTAAAGCATTCCATTTAAACCCTGTAGCGACAAAAAAATCATTATGACATTCTGTCACTATGACAGTTACACCACCAGCTTGGTTGTTTGCTCCGGTTTCGTTTGCTGCGCAAAACGAAAAAAAGAATATGGTTGAGGCATTATTTATCTGATTTCATTCGAGCACTGTTGGTGACGATATTAAAAAAAAACAACGAGATGAACAACATTGTGACGATGTTGTAGTGAAGCAAGATTTAATGTTATTTTCGATCACATATACAATATACGTATAGCAGGGTACGTCTGTTTTAAAAAGAGTCCAAAAATGTCAGGATGGAAACAGATGCAACGCTCCAAACTTCCAACAATGCTCCTTACAGGGACGAATACATAGGAAGTGAAATAACTAAATATTTTTTACATTTATTGAGGAGGCCGAGTTTTCTTGATGCGATCTTTGTCATCTCCAAAGATCGTTCCAGAGCAATTTGGTGGAAATTGTGACGACCAATAAACGAATGCTTTCACATTCGGTATTTTGTGTGTCACACAAATTGAAATTTGGGAGTTGCGAAACTCAGTTTTCGATCCGGAATTAATCAAAAGGTCTGTTTTGGTGGAATTAAAATTGACAAAATTTTTCTTAACCCGAACTGGATTAGGGGAATTTATAAAAGAGTTTCTTAATCTGACGAATTTGAGGCACTGTAATCAGCGAACAAAGTACCATTTCTTGCAGGTTCAGTAATTATAAAACCGCCGTCAATGAAAGAAAATTTAGTAACAGAATCCTAAGAATTGACACTATAAAAATTTTGTCAGAAATTGTCGGAAGTTTGTCCGCTTTCGCAATGTCAATTTCTGCCTTTTCGTTTTTGATTATTTGTTTTGAAATCTTATGAACTCTGAGATATCAAGACTTCGGTCTGGGTTAAGGATTTTGATAAAGTTTTCGGCAAAACACTTTTGTGAGGACATTGTTTTTAGTTTTGGGCAGCGATGTATATCAAACATAAAACTCTTTGTTAAAGTACAACTATTTTTGTATCTCTGTTTAAATATTTATTACAAAACAAACACGAAACATCAATACGTTGCCGGAAAATCATAACAGATCATATATTAACATAATTTAGTAAAAAGATGATACAATCAGCAAACTACTCTAAACCTTCTCCATTTAGATTTTCGAGAAAATATTTCAAAATCGAAAATTCATATTTCTTTCAAAATTCCAAAAATATTCTAAAAATTATAATAAAAACAAAAATTTAAACTTTTTTCAAAATTCTAGAAATATTAAAAAAATTATAACAAAATCAAAGATTGAAATTTTTTTCAAAATTCTAAAAATATTGCAAAAATTATAACAAAATCAAATATTGAAGTTTTTTTCAAAATTCTAAAAATATTGCAAAAATTATAAGAAAATGAAAAATTGAAACTTTATTCAAAATTTTAAAAATATTGCAAAAGTTATAACAAAATCAAATATTGAAACTTTTTTCAAAAATTCTAAAAATATTGCAAAAATTATAAAAATCAAAAAAAAACATTTTTCCAAATTTCTTAAAATATTCCAAAAATTATTACAAAATCGAAAATGGAAACTTTTTATCAAAATTCTGATAATATTCCAAAAATTCAAACTTTTTCCAAAATTCTAAAAATATTGCAAAAATTATAACAAAATCAATAAATAAATATTTTTCAAAATTCCAAAAATATTTCAAAAATTATAATAAAATCAAAAATTTCCATGTCCAATTTCATGTTCTCATTTCATTTCATTTCACAAGTAATTAATTTTATTTTTTTCCAAAAAATTGGGTAAAAATAAAAATTCTTTTGACACACTTGACAATATTTTTTGACAACCTTATAATGCCATAATTCTCAATAATAATAATTTCGTGTTCAATTACATTTTATTTCATACAAATAATTAATTTTATGTTTTTTCAAAAAAGTTGGATAAAAAAATAAATGAAAATCATTCTTTTGACACACTTGACAACATGTTTTTGACAAACCTAGAATGCAATAATCTAGTTTTTGATCTGACATACCAATCCCAACCATCAAGATTTCTCGAAATTCAATGTTTTATGTTACTAATCATTATCAATTAAAATGAACTTTGTTTAGCAAAAAATATGCGAAATTCCTTGTTTTGACACACTTGACGATTTTGACACATTTCCGGTACAGTTATCGAACACATCGTCCTTTCGGACCTGTTCATGGAGTATAGCTAGTTTTAGAAATTTTTGAAATCCTTCCAGCGGTTTTCTAGATTTCGTAGGTAATGACGGACGGCCTGCGGGACATACATATTTTTTTTTTACATTTTTAGAATCAGTAGGTCCTAAAACGTCGAAAAATGCCAAAAAAGTGGGGGTAAGAATTTCACTTTTGGCTCATGAATGTAATACTTAGGTCTTTCATACCGAAGTAATAATCTACTGTAGTTTCTAAGAGCTAATTTGGCCGAATTCGAAAACAAATATTTTTGTTTGGGTTTCATTATTGAAGAGGGAACGAATTTATTAATAGCGAATTGTATGGTTTCAGTAAAGTTTTGAGCGGAAGTATTTACGTCGTTAGTATAAAACAAATGACAATCAAAAGGAAAACCTTGAAAAAACATCGGCCAACATTGCCGTTCATTTTTGAGAAATGTAAATAGAAGAGTGTGATTTAAGTACTGTAGTTTTTAGTAGATCAGTTTCTTTAACTGTTGTGATTAGATATGCGGTGGTCCATTTCTCCGATAAAATTGAAATTGAATCTACACCTCGACTGGAATAATTTAATTTACTCTAGTACCCTACCAAAGTAAGTTTTTACAGCTGCCGCTGAAATCAAATGACAGTTATTTTGTTTTTCAACATATATAATTATTTTTTATTTTAAGGTTTTTTGGCTTTAGAAATTTATTTAAGAAAATAAACTGTTTTTTTGATTAATGGCAATATCCAAAAAACAGTTTATTTTCTTAAATATATATAATTATACATATGAGCAATTTCACGCAAGTTCAGCAAATTTTTGGGAAATTTTGACTTGACCCCTTTTAATTTTGGTTATTTTTTGTTTATGGATAATCTTTCATAAATAAAAATACAAGTTCTCTTAGAATTTTTTTTTTCGACCAGGGATCTTCACAGGGTGCCCCTCAATTTTTTGTTATTTTGTGATGTGAGTGCATTTCGACGAGCGATTGTAGAAAAACTACTCAATCGATTTTTATAAATGATATGTCGTTGAATAGGTATTAGAACAAAGTTTTTAAAAATGTACACTGGTAATTTTTTGAAATAATTTTTATACGGTGTAACATAAGAAAAAAACGGTATAATTGAAAAAAAGATGGCATAGCCTTTTTTTTTTTTTAAACTAAATTGAAACTTATTTTATATCTAACCACTTGTGAAAGTTCAGGAGATGCATTATTTTTTGTTTTAAAGATAAAATTCGTTGTGCATATGACTGTCGGGAATCAGTTTGTTTTGTTCTGGCGATTTTTAGATTCAGATTTTTTTTTTTATGTTAAATATCAAATATTTTATTATTAAATGAACTTTTTAAAAAGCAATTTCAGTCAAGCTCAGCAAAATTTTGCGACATTTTGACTCGACCCTTTTTAATTTGGTTTATTTTTAGTTTATAGATAGCCTTTGATAAATGAAAAATACGACTTCAAGTAGAATTTTTTATAAATATAATAATATAAATTATTATTTTAGATTTTTGAGATCAATTAAACTCAAGTAAGTAAGGAAGTAATTGGAATTTTTTCAATTCAAAGGTATGGTTTGAAGTTTTTCAGAAAAAAACTCCACTTCACATTTTTCGTGTTTCGGATCGGATTCGAACCTACCCTCGTCAGTGCCCGGCTCGAATCCTTGCGCAGACACGCTATCGATTACGCCGTTGAGGCGATGACAATTTCAAAGTTGAAACTTCTTCATCACTTATTTATTTTACTTAAGTTGAATTTTTCCACTGTCATTAGACTCCATATTATGGAAATGTTTTTACATTATATGGGATTTTTTGCATTAAATTTCTAGACAATACTTTGTGTGAATTCATAGAATGGGGAACATTTCTATTCTAATTAACATCCTAAGTCACATTTGTATAGTCATTATTGATTGTTTCCAATCAATGTGAAATCAATGGCTGACACTTGGTCAATTTGTAGTTCTATATGTATTAACATTAGACTACATTAAGGGAATTTAAATTTATTTTAGATTTTTGAGATCAATTAAACTCAAGTAAATAAAGAAGTAATTGGAATTTTTTCAATTCAAAGGTATGGTTTGAAGTTTTTCAGAAAAAAACTCCAATTCACATTTTTCGTGTTTCGGATCGGATTCGAACCTACCCTCGTCAGTGCCCGGCTCGAATCCTTGGGCAGACACGCTATCGATTACGCCGTTGAGGCGATGACAATTTTAAATATAATAATATAATTATAATAACAATATAAATGATATGTCGTAGAATAGGTGTTAAAAAGAAACTTTTGAAATTGTGCATTGTTAGTTTTTTAATCCTATTCAACGATATTACATAAGAAAACAAGTTTAAAAGATGAAGCTAGCATCTAATCCCACTTTTTATTTTTTTCTTTAAATAAAATTGAATTTTGTTTTTATTTACCTGTGAATTTACCTGTTAATCCGTTAATCCTTTAAAAGGAGGCTGTTTTTTTAGATATGCATGATTGAAAAATTTGAAAATCCTACTTTTAATTTTAACTGAATATAGGCGTAAACTAATATGGATTAAAAATAAATAAAAATCATCTTAAGGATTTTAAATTATATATGGCTGTAATTAAGACAAAGATTTCAAAAGATTGAATAGATGCTGTAGAGTAGTAAATGTAGAGTAATTATATTTGGTCATAAAAAATAGGCGTATATAATCTTTATTGATGCCTGCATTACTATTTTTAATCCCATTTTTGTTATATAAATGAAGTTTTAAATTGGTCACTATCAGTTAATTTCTATTACTTTAACAAAAACTTTCAAAATTTAATTTTTCTAAAATGAGTGAATATAAATGCGTTAAACCATTTTCAAATTCTAAGTGTTCTTCAAATAAAAGGAAAATCACAGAGAATGTTCGACAACATTTAGATGTTCTTGGGATTAGTGCAATGGAGAATAAGCGAATATGTTCATCTTGTTATTTAAATTTAATCAATCAGTCAACACTACCTTCTGGTTCAGGTTTATCAACATCACTAACAGTGGGTGACGATGCAGTATCCAATGACGCATCTTCAAATGAAACATCAGATGAAATGCAAACCGATCAACTGATTGGTGCCAGCTTTAATCGAGATTATGTTCAAACACCAAACTTGATTAACATAGAGATGTGCTAATTAATAATTTAAACGAACATGTTGTGCCGCATATATCGGATCATCTTTCACCTCTTAAAATAAATTTGTGTGGCAGTCTCGACTACAGGAAACAAAAAGCCGTTCAAATAACTAAGTCTATTCAGGAACGTTTGACTGGAGAAGTATTAGAGTTGTCTGAAAATGCAAAAATAAGGCAACGTTATGAAGAAATTATTAGAAACCTAAAGATACATTTCGACAATGGGGATTATGCTGAAAAACAAAAAATGTTGTCAATTTTATCGCAAGAAATGAAAATGCAGGAGATTCAAGATATATTTGGAAGTAATGCTACGCGTCATTTGGTTGAAAAAAGTAAAACTCTACATGAAAATAATTTTCAGCATTCATCTGCGACGGATAAAAGAGGTGTATCCACAACAGATATAAATGTTGTGGAGCAGTTCTATAAAAGTGATGAAATCAGTAGATTATTGCCAGGCAAACGAGATGCAATATCTTTTAAAAAAGGAGATGAGCGCATAAAAACACAAAAGCGCTTATTGCTATGTACATTAAATGAAGCTTATGTGGAGTTTAAAAATAAGTTTCCTGATGTGAAAATAGGATTTACTAAATTCACGTCCCTTCGACCACAAGAATGTATAAAATTATCCCAAGGAGTTCATAATGTGTGCGTGTGTACCATACATCAAAATATAAAACTAATGATTCAATACTCTAAGATGTCTTGGATTACTGATGCTGCTTTCCAAAATAATAAAACATTAATTGAATTTGTTTCATGTGGTAAATTAACAGAAGATTGTCATAATTTGAAGTGCAATGAATGTTCAAAAAAACTTCAACAACTGAAAGAAAAATTACTAAATGATTTTGACGTTAAAGGAATCCTTCAAGTCAAATATCAACAATGGAATACCACTGATCGATGCAATTTGCAAACTTTAATAGAAACTATAGAAGAATTTATAAAAAAATTTATTGTGATTTGTAAACGGTAAAATTTTGATACCACACAACTTTATAGCAAAACAGCAATCTACATTCATTGAGGAAAAAAACAAAAATTTAGAAGCAGGAGAGTGCTTCGTTCAAGGGGATTTTTCTGAAAACTACGGCTTCATAATTCAGAATGCGGTTCAAGGCTATTATTATAATAATTCACAAGCTACCATTCATCCATTTGTCATTTATTTTAAAAGTGCCGCAAGTGAATATATACAGCACCGAAGTTTTATACTCATTTCGGATATAAACGATCACAACAGTACTACAGTCCATCTTTTCATTACAAAACTTATTGAATTCATCAAAACGCATATAAATTTTAATATTACAAAAATAATTTATAACACTGACGGTGCACCTTCTCAATACAAAAATAAACATAACCTAATTAACTTATGCCACCATAAAAAGACTTTAAGGTTGATGCTGAATGGCATTTTCATGCTACCAGCCATGGAAAGGGACCTTGTGATGGAATTGGTGGTACACTGAAGCGTGCTGCACAACATTATAGTATGGCGAGCGAAGATAATATTATTGATACACCAAAAAAACTTTTCGAATGGGCTTTAAAATGGGAATCTACCATGAACTTTGGATACGCCGATAAAAATGAATATCAATTAACAAAAAAAAAATTACAAAATCGATATAAAAATGCGATTACTATAAGTGGAACTCAAAAATTTCATTCTTTTGTACCATTAGATACTAAGACAATAAATGCAAAAATGTTTTCCAACTCAAAAGAAACTTTTGAATGTAAAATAAGTAAATAATTTTTAATAACTATATTTATTTTCACATATATAATTTGTATGATATTTTAAAAAGTTTATTCAATAATAAAATATTTGTAATTTAATGTTGAAATACAATCTTTTACTTTATGATTCCATAATAACATAATACGAACATAATGCTTCTCCAGTCAAAAGTTCCTAAATAGATTTAGTTATTTATACGGCTTTTTTGTTTGCAGTCGAGACTGTCAAATTATTTTTTATAAGAGTGACAAGTTTTTATGCCATCTAATACAAAGAAAATAATTGCAGAAGTGCTTTCCTATTCAAAAGAAACTTCTGTTTGTACTAGGTCATTCAATAAGTCCGTAGGATGACACATAGATGGCGTTACTAGAATTTTTTCCATATGATTTTTATTTAGTACTAACCTTCAAACGATACGTGTATAAATTTGACAGCAATCTGACTATTTATTCGTGAGTTATAGCATTTTGTGTGAAGCAACTTTTGTTTTTGACAAAAAATGGAAAAAAGTGAATTTCGAATTTTAATAAAGCATTGCTTTTTGATGAAAAAAAATACAGTGGAAACCAAACAATGGCTTGATAAATATTATCCAAGCTCTGCTCCATCGAGACAAATGGTAGAGAAGTGGATGGCTGAATGTAAATGTGGTCGTACCAGCACAAAAAATGCAGAGCGTAGTGGACGCCCAAATGAGGCTGTTATTCCAGAAAACATAAAAAAAATCAACAAATTGGTTATGAACGATCGCAAATTGAAGGTGCACGAAATAGCTGACATTGTAAAGGTAGCAGATGGTAGTGTTTTTACCATTTTACACGAACATTTGGGTATGCGAAAGCTCTGTGCAAATTGGGTGCCGCGTGAGTCACAGTCGACCAAAAACAACAACGAATCGATGCTTCGGAGGAGTCTTTGGCACTGTTAAACCGCAATAAAAGGGTATTCTATCGTAGATATGTGACAATGGATGAGACATGGCTTCACAATTACACACCAGAATCCAAAAGAGAGTCAGCTGAGTGGACAGCAGTCGACGAACCGAATCCAAAGCGAGCAACATATCAATTAATGTTGCCGACGCAACAGTCGGCCGGTAAGGTGATGGCGTCTGTATTTTGGGATACGAACGGAATAATATTCATCGACTATCTCCAAAAAGGAACCACCATCAACAGCGAGTATTACTGTGAACTTTTGGATCGATTGAAGGCTGAAATCGCAAAGAAACGGCCACATTTGCAAAAGAAAAAAGTGTTGTTTCACCAAGATAATGCACCGTGTCACAGATCGATGAAAACGATGGCAAAATTGAATGAATTGGGCTTTGAATTGCTTACCCACCCACCATATTCTCCAGATTTAGCCCCCAGCGTCTTTTTCCTGTTTTCAGATCTCAAGAGAATGCTTGCTAGAAAGAAATTTAAGTCCAATGATGAAGTAATCGCTGAAACTGAGGCCTATTTTGACGAGAAAGAGAAATCGTACTATAAAAGTGGTATAGAAAAGTTGGAAAATCGCTATACTCGTTGTATCGCCCTCGAAGGCCACTATGTTGAATAAAAAAATCGAGTTTTGTCAAAATGTTGTTTTTTTCTTACTTATCCTACGGACTTATTGAACGACCTGTTAAAATAAGTAAATCATTTTTAACAATTGTATTTATTTTATTTATTGTACTACATATATAATTTTTATAATATTTTAAAAAGTTCATCTAATAATAAAATATTTGATATTTAACATAAAAAAAAAATCTCTTAGTTTATAACGCCATTTTTATAATTTTCCTTCAGAACAAAAAAAACTGATTCCCGACAGTTATATGCACAACGAATTTTATCTTTAAAACAAAAAATAACGCAAGTCCCAAACTTTTACAAGTGGTTAGATATAAAATAAGCTTCAATTTAGTTTAAAAAAAAAAAAAAAAGGCTATGCCATCTTTTTTTCAATTACACCGTTTTTTTCTTATGTTACACCGTTAAAAATTATTTCAAAAAATTAACAGTGTACATTTTTTAAAACTTTGTTCTAATACCTATTCAACGACATATCATTTATGAAAATCGATTGAGTAGTTTTTCTACAATCGCTCGTCAAAATGCACTCACATCACAAAATAACAAAAAATTGAGGGGCACCCTGTGAAGACCCCTGGTCGAAACAAAAAATTCTAAGAGAACTTGTATTTTCTATTTATCAAAGACTATCTATAAACAAAAAATCATCAAAATTAAAAGGGGTCAAGTCAAAACGTTGTTGAATCTTCGTGAAATTGCTCGTATAGTTGTACCGGCATTCTCGAAAAATTGTTGACGCCAATAGTGGTCAAAATTTCCAATATTATACTCTTATTGACATCGACACACGTAATATCTGGTATAAATTTGAGATATAGAGATCTTGAAAAAAACTTTAATCAGCGTCAGAACGTCGAGTGAAAGTTGTTCTTTTTATAATTTGCAAAACACCCTGCAATGCTGCAAATAGTTCTACCAACCGTCAATTGTTGTCGTCGTTGGTCGTCTTGAAATTCTAACCACGATTTGTTGTGGACATTGAAATCACCAGTAATGACTGCATTATGCTTATCGTTGGTCCGCCGTCCGCCCATACCACCAACAAGCTAACTTACTGCTTAGGTGAAAATAGAATGGTTATAAATAAAATGCACTGTAGTTCTATCAAGACCCCACCATTCGTGTGATAACCTTATGAAACTGCGGAAGAGAGACTTACATTTCGTGCATGATTGTGTTATATGACTGAGGACATCCAGTCTCTCGTCCAAGTGAACACCAAGGTATCTAATCGTACTAACCATTTTGGTTGTAAGACCATTTACTTTAATGCTTGGTGGCCTTGCTCTTTAGCTGTAGCATAACAGTTTTTGCTCTGACAAGCTTAATTTGTACTCTCTGCACCAAGAGGTCATTTGGTTTAGTGCTTGTAATTGTTTTCTCGAATTTCCAGTTATTACAATTACTTTATCATCCGCGTATGCAACTTCTAAGACTCCATCTATCATGCTAGTATCAAAGACCATATTCTAAAGGGTTGGACTTAGAATATACCCTTGTGGGGTTCCTCTCGTAAAAGTATTTTTCAACGGATCAAGATCGTCCCTAATTATTGCTTTTCTTGTAATTAGATAGTTATCCAGCAATCTATCGAGATTAGCCGGACAACCGAATCCTGTTAGGTAACTCATGATAGTTGTCCACCATAGATTATCGAAATCACCCGATATATCTATGAAAATGCCAAAAAAATACTTTTCATCGGTTGACTGGACATTTTCTATTCGTTTACAGACTGCGTCTTCAGTAGAGCGACCCGATCTAAAGCTATACTCGGTATGAGCCATACATAGTATTTTATTCTAACCGAATTTCACTTCTGAGTTTAGTTAGATCATTGGTCCAACAGGTTGCCGCACTTGTTTTAATGCAATTTGATTTGCGTAGTATGACATCTTCACAAGCATTTAGTATGACCTCTGTAAGAGAAGCAACTACCGTTTCACTGTCCGTAGAACAGAAAATCTTTTCAGTTTGCCTCTTGACTTGCTTAATATTTAATTCTAGGGTTAGATTAAAGAGTTCCCAGTTGGTAACATCAACTTTGTACCAATTGGTATTGGTATTATTCGCACGAGAGGCGCGGGCAGAACGGTTCTGAGAATCAGTTATCTCAAACGAGATAGCATTATGATCATTGGAGGTCCAGCCCTCGTGGACTTTTCAGTGTTTTATACGCGTGTTATTTCCCAGACCAGTTGCCACTCCATTTACTACGTAGACCTCCTGCGCGCACAGGATGTCCACATTATGAGTAGACTCACGTATCTAGTACACTGCCAGAACGAGTGTTGCAAATTTGATTGTGTAATTTTCAGACTCAACTCTGACGCTGTATCGGTCCTCGACCCGGGTGATTACACCAAGGTCCCATCCATTTGTATACTCCCACTAGACGTGAATACGAGCTTGCTGCACACAATAGCGGTTAAGAACCCGCTATAGGTCATGTCCCTTGGGGGAACCAAACCCAAATCTTGGTGTCACAAACACCCCGGGTCGTGATCCTGGTTGCGATAAATACGATATTGTGATACAATTGCGATAAATACGATATTGTGAACCAGTACTTTTACAAGTAAACCACAATACTTAATTAGAAAAGCCTGAAGATAAATGTGAAGTTCAAAAGAGGAAACCTTGAGCAATAATTTAAAACCTATTTCACTATCTGACTAACAAGTTTTGTTTTGGCTATCAAAGTCTGACATTAATCCACTAGTTAGCGTTGAATTTTCATCACACTTTTGAAATAGTATATTACATATCTAGAGTTGTAAATAGCATTTTACATGCGAGGGAAAATTTTGCGCACGAGACGCGTAGCGTCGAGTACAGTATCTTCACGAGCATGGAAAATGCTTTACAACTTGAGTTTTTTTATATACTTTTTCTACGACTTTGTTTTAATGCCCAAATGCATATAATTACTTGAAAAAATGAACTACTAATTATAAATTAAATGCAAATAGTTTACAAATTGTGGTAGGCTTTGCATTATTCTATGTCAAAGTGAATTGAAATATTTAATTTTTGAAAATCAAATTTTTTTTTAAATAAAAATTTTTCTTTTTATTAAAAGCGTGCGGTAATACATAAATGAAAATCCATTACCGCACGCTTTTTTTTACTTACCGCACGCTATTTGAAATAATCAATTTGCATGTCATGGAAAAAAACAATTTTTCTACTCCTATCACAGTAAATTATAAATTACATCACACTACCCATGACATATATATATATATATATATATATATATATATGTCATGGGTAGTGCATATATACCCATATATCCATATATCCTCCATATATCCGCACGCTTTTAATAAAAAGAATAGTAGATTCTTGTATGAGCTTAGAATGAAGGCAATTCTTCACGAGGATGAAGTTTCCCGAAACGAGCGTAGCGAGTGGAGGGAATCATCCGAGTGAAGAATTGCCATCATCCTAAGGCCTAAGTGAATACAAGATGCTATTTTATCCACGACTGTAAAATATTTCGTTTAATTTCCAGTTTTCATGCAAAAATTTGTATCGTCTTGAAATAAAAACATCAAAGATAGCGAAAAACAAAACAAGTTTGTTGTTTAATTTGTTAGGGGAATATTTAATAAACTATAGAGCTGTTAAAGAATTTTAATCAAATTCACTAGTTATGGAATGAATACAATTACAATGGAAGACATACGCATGGAAAGCATATATTCTTTAGTAGTCGTGGATAAAAATTTTTATTTAAAGAAAAATTTGATTTTTAAAAATTAAATATTTCAATTCATTTTGACACAGAATAATGCAAAGCCTACCACAATCTGTAAACTATTTGCATTTAATTTATAATTAGTAGTTCATTTTTTCAAGTAATTATATGCATTTGGGCATTAAAACAAAGTCGTAGAAAAAGTATATAACAAATCTCGAGTTGTAAAGCATTTTCCATGCTCGTGAAGATACTGCACTCGACGTTACGCATCTCGTGCGCAAAATTTTCCCTCGCATGTAAAATGCTATTTACAACTCTAGATATGTAATATACTATCACACACAAAAATTAAGAAATATAAATATAAAAATATATCAAGGTTTACTTACCGACCAAGTGCATATATCAAAAACGTCAGCAGAAAAACCGCCACTGCAATGTATGACCAAACCGCAGGCGAAAATGGTAGCAAAAATGAAAAAAAATTCTTCTCTTTTGGTAGTGGCTTAGAGAATAAAATACTTATTCCCAGTGTCATAAATGGCATTGTAAAATCCACAAATCTACGCCGATCATATGTCACCGTTAAGTCTCCAATTCCAATATCAGCTTTCTATTAAAATAAAATTTAAAATCATATTAATTAATACTTAAATTCTGTTTTCTTACCCGATCCATAATGTGTCGAACCATACCACTCCACTCCTGTTTAACTTTATCATAAACTCCATATGTTCCATCAGGCACTAGTTCAACCGTATACGAAAAATTTAATACTTTCGAGATTTCATCTAGTAGATCCATAATATAACCTTCAAATTGAGCATTGCCTTCATAAATTGTATCATTACTTTTTCTTTTCATTAAAAATGGTTCTCCTAATTTAGAACAAACAATTACTTTTTTTTTCGTTAATATATCATAAGCTTTCTCAATAACTTCACTTTGACTTCGGATATACTTTATATTCCCAGGCAGAGACCATTGTCCTGTTTTTGTGAAATTACCGACTCTTGATAATTCAATTATATCTAAACCAAACTGAGTTCGCACACCTCCTTCATTGAATGACATTGGTCCAGTTATACCTACAAATTTCTTCTTTTTAAATGATTTTACAAATATATCTCCCATTTTCCACTTCTTGGTTTTTGAATCTATGGCATCACAGTCAAACGATGGGACTTCCAATTCATTAAGCAAATACTCTTCGTTGTCTTCAAAATACTTTTTTAGAACTTTTATAAAAATTGTAATGGAATCATAAATTAAGGCTGGAATAGTCTATGATTTTTTTATGAAATTAAACAAATTATATTTGGATAGAAATCATACTTAATTTACCTTCATATTTTCTGGTCTAATATGATAATCAATATTATAAGTTGCTGCAATTTCGTTAAAATCATTAGCGGCAGTATTTAAAGCAAACTGATCAAAACTAATAAGTCTAACTGATGTAATATTTGCATTATGTAAATTGATGGTCCTAAAATCTAATGAATGTGTGTCTAAAGAGAAAAGAAAGAATCTCTGGAAGATATAGATAGTTATAATGAAATACATGTCAGCATAATAGGTATGTATAGTTGTTACCTGATATTCTCCAATCATACCTAAATCCTTGGCCTGGTTTAATAAATTTAATATTTTTTCAGAGTTACACTCAAGTATGATATCCCATGAACCTGAACCAGATTTTTGTATTTGTTTTAACACTGGACGATTATCTATGTCTGGTCCCAATTCACGAACCGTTATAGGCTTATCCTCTGAATCATGGGCTTGTAGTACATTTTTCATTCGCATAAGTCCTTCTTCATTTTCATAAATAATAGAATAACCTGCCCAATCACTATCCACAATAATATCAGCATATGCTTTTGCTAATAAATTACTATCCGGGTACATGTTTATTGTCATATTATTGTAGGATGAAGTGTATGTAGTATTGTACATTAACGGCTCCGCTTTCCATTGCATTATAAAATGGGGAATTCCTAGCTTATTACAAACCGCTTCTACAATACCAATAGTTTGCTTTGAAAATGGTCCAATTATTGCTACAACTCCATCTCCTGCTAGCTCACAAACTAAAAAATTCGAAATAGTATTAACAGATTATTTATAACATATTTGAATCTATAAGCACTACAAACCAGCATTAGCAGCCTTAACAGTATTTGTTTCAGGTATATATTTAATATTTGGGACCAGCTTAATTTGTTTTTCTACTACATTTATGCTATGTATAGCTGCTAGAAATGCAATTTCATTTTCACTTTGTTTTTCATGAAATATTCCACCTACAATTGAAAAGCAAAAAAAAAGTATATTTGCTACAGGCGATGCGATCACCGTTTATCGTGAGTGAACATTTGTTCACTCACTAGAGTTGAGTAAAGCAAGTTCACGTACGAAGAACGTTTTCACGCGTAGGAAAAGCCGTGGTAAATTAAAGATATTAATTATTAAATTAGAAAACGACAACATAACATTCAGGGTTGGTCACATGTTGTATTTTATCATGAAAATTTTAAGGGAACTACAATTGTTTATTTAGCAGAGAATGTTTTTTCCTAAAGAAGGGGTTAACCGGTGTGAAACCCGCATGAAAATCGATGTTCGATTATTAATAGAAACACTATTAGTGAGAGTAAAACGTGTTTTTTGTCTGGACAACTTTAAATACTGAAAAGCCTAAAATTTGAGATGCAAGTAAATCTAATCTGTAAACACCAGATGGCGGGTGCTATCACCAGATGGCGGGTGTAAACACCAGATGGCGGGTGCACTGGATGGCTTGGTAAAAATAAATAAAATATTTTTCGTTTGTTTACAGCGCTGCGATGAGAGGACTTTAAGAAAATTCATTTGTTTACCGAGTCAAATAGGGGATTATGTGAAAGTATTCCTTAAAAAATTATTTTAGAATTTTTCACCTTACAAATTTTGATATAATTTTTAATAATAGCGTTTTCTCATGCTTTTTTCCCCGAACCTAATTGATCGAAAAACCTAAAACTGTGGAATGATAGAAAAATTAATAAGTTTTATTTAATGAATCATATAGTGAAGACTCGGAGCTAGGAGTGCAAAAGATTAGCAACAGCATTTAAAACCCAATCAATTGGGGTGTAATTTAAAAGTGCACAATTTAAGTATCATTGTAATTTCTTTTACCATTTTGCACTGCATAGTTTTTAAAATATTGTCAAAAAAGTTGCCTATAGCTTAATTGACAGAAAAATTTGAAAAAATTTACATACACAAAAAGTTTGATAAATTTTTAACTATGCAAAATATAAAGTGAAGTGTAAAATAATTATATTTCTGTTTCGATAGAATGAGAGCGGAGAATGGTGAAACCTTTATTTAGATCCGAATGAGTCATTTGAGAAAGCACTTAATTTAAGAAACATTGCGCAAATCTTTGCAACGCTGCTTTACACAAAACTTTTCGACATTTAAGTAGGTTTTTATTTGGAACGATGACAACTTCCAATATTTTACTTTGTTATAAGTCAATGTTTTAAAACAAAAAATCTACCGAGAGAGGTTGATGTTGTAATTCATCTGTTCGCCAGTAATAAAGAAGTGAATGCATCACTAGCAACGGTGATACCTTAGGGGTGCTGGCATATAAACTGTGTTTCACTATCAATTTAAAGACTTTACGACACAACTTTTTGCCAATTATTTTAGATGTTTTTTATTTTACGTCCAGAAAACACTAGATGAGCGAATTTTATTCGTACTTTACCGACTTTATTTTATTTATTGCACTTTAATTTAACTATTTGCCTGTGTTTTAGTTTTTCTAATTACTATTTAACTATTAAATAATAAAAAAATAAAATACACACTACCAAGTAATAAAACATATTCAAAAACTTCACTTAATATTGTGCCAAGAAAAAAAATTAAATAAAACCAAACTCGTCCTTGAAATGGTTAAACTGTTGTGGGATTTTTTTAAATTGTTGCTGGAATAGTTTTGAAACGTGGTTCGATTTATGGATTAGTATTTGATCTTTTATCTGTTGATTTGTTTCATTGGGGAAAAGGACAAAACAAAACGATTACTGGAAATCAAATTTTTAAAATCTACAAGCAAGGGATGTGCTCACTATTACAAACGAAATTGTCAAGATTGCTACCTGAAGAAAGTTAATTCCAAATTTCCTAAATCTGTATCAAACAGCTTTAGTTTAATTTAATAAAATCACAAACTATTTCATACATACACCGTTAAAAGACGAGAGTTAAATCACTCTTCTCAACTGCTATCTTTTTGCCATTTAAGTCCCATGGAGATGTCGGTTGTTCTCAAATGTCTTTGGCTTGTATTAATTTTGCTATTCAATCATTGTTCGAGTTTCACCTGAAAATTTAATTCAACCGATTATTTTTTATAGGGCAGCCTCACACTTCGTTCCAAAGTTAGCAATCGATATTGAAAACGAATGTGGTTCATAATCTGATAGGAAATCTGACCTTCCGAAGCTATCACGTCGGAAACACATCATCACAAAACAATTTCCACGTCCTTATGCTATCTTATACTGAATCAACGATTGAGGCCTTACACACATTGCATTGACGTGAAAATCCTTTAAGTCCTACACATGTTGAAAATTTCTCTACTACTTTGAAACTATTTTTTTTAACATGATGCGCATTCAGGAAAAATAAGCGGGTAGCGAAAATAAACAAACTCGGTCGAGAAAGACAAACACCCAGAAAACGCATTTACATCATTGTGGCATCAAAATTACATCACGCTAGGTCACATCTTGTGTAAGATCTAGGTCATATATCAGTCATATGTACATCATTATATCACACTTATTTACGTAAGAACATGACATAACAATAATCTGTGGTGACATTCGTGACGTTGCTATGGAATAAGATTGATATCATGGTAATATAAAAAAATTTCCGTGACTGCGATATAAGTATAGGAAAAAATTGACGAAAACACTTACCCGTTAAACATTTATTACTCATTACTTACCCACTATTCCATATGCTTTAAGATAGAACGCACTAACTATGCGCAGGATTTTTCAAACTATATATATTTAAAATGGATATATCTCTAGTGAAATGTAAATAAATCAAATTAAAGCATATTTAAGTCCAAATTATGACATCATATCAAATTCAAATATAAGAGATCAGTATGATGTCATGCAAGCATCATATAAATGATACCATGTTATGGTCATGACGAGTGTCAGTTTTATGTCAAATTTACGTAACAACGACACCATATATATATGACGTTCGTGTGATGTCATATTTATGTCTTGTGTTCACTGGGGCACTTCTTCTACTACAAAAAATTATTCCAAATAAGTAAATTACATTAAGTACTTCACAATCTTATCTGCAGGATAATTTACGTCAACTGTCTAGAAACAACTACAATTTATATTTAAGTTGCTAAATATTGCTAAATTTAGCTCAATATCTCAAGATGTACTAGTTTTTAAGCTCTCCAGTATAAAAAAACGTCTAGAAAGATACGTCTATGACTCCCTTCTAAGCTTTGCAGTAGGTAATTACGAATATTGAGGCAGGTTGCACCAAGTTATTCAGGTTTTCGTCGAAAAAAAAGTCAACACTTAAAATTTGGAGAAAAAATTTTTTACTAAGAATAATTTAAATTCTGCAACATAATTGATTTATATATGAGTTTTTATACAGATTTTCTAAATAAAATTGCGAGTTATTGTCAAAACCTGGTCGTAATACAACGTTAAACTGTTAAATGAACATTTTGTCTGTAGTACCATCTTGATTGCGTTAAGTTGCAGCTGACATAACTATTTCTCGGCATCCACGGTTTATTTTCATTCAACTCTATGCCGATATGCAATTCTTACAAATGGAGTGTTTTTGCAAGGATGTATTATATTACGTACCACAAATAAAACAAAATGAATTTGGAGTAATTTTACACTTGAAACTTCATGACGATGCCATTTAAATAAATTAAACTTTACACTTTAATATTTTAAAAGAATTTTTAACTGATATTTGAGAACGATTGAATTTGTAAAATGTTATTTACCATGTGGCACAAAAAGAAAAGAAAAAGACCATACTCGCGGTTGAAATAAGGAAAACTCAAAATAGCTAGCAGTTTTTATTCGAAAATCTATATGTCTACTCATATTTAAATCAATTATGTTGCAGAATTTAAACTATTCTTAGCAAAATATTTTTTTTCAAATTTTGAGTTTTGACTTCTTTGGGAAAACCTGAATAACTTGGTGCAACAAAGTACCAATATTCGTGTTTTTTAACTTAAAAGAAAGGCAATTGAATTAACTGTAGGCTCCAAGAAAATTTACAATCATTGTTTATTCAAAATTTATGGCGTTGAATAAAATTTGGAAAAGTTTAAAAAAATTTTTTTAACTTTTTTCCAACTTTTTCCAGTGTAACTTCCAGAATACTTGATGGATTTTTTCAAAAAATAGCTCAAAGTGTTTAACAATATGTATTCATATGGTTTTCCATAATTTTCACTTGTTTTTGTGTGCTTTTGTCACTTTGAAATTTATTTTTTACTATAAGTAAAGATTTTATTTTTTAGGGATAATTAAGTACAAAGTCCTTATAGTGACAATTTTTTTATATATTTATTTTATTTTTTATTTTTTAAAGAATATATATATTTCGGATTACTCCTTCATCAGTTCTTTTTCTTAACTATAGTTATTCTATAATATATTCGAGCAATTTCACGAAGATTCAACAACGTTTTGAGTTGACCCCTTTTAATTTTGATTATTTTTTGTTTATAGATAGTCTTTGATAAATAAAAAATACAAGTTCTCTTAGAATTTTTTTTTTCGACCAGGGTTCTTCACAGGGTGCCCCTCAATTTTTTGTTATTTTGTGATGTGACTGCATTTTGACGAGCGATTGTAGAAAAACTACTGAATCGATTTTCATAAATGATATGTCGTTGAATAGGTATTAGAACAAAGTTTTTAAAAATGTACACTGTTAATTTTTTGAAATAATTTTTAACGGTGTAACATAAGAAAAAAACGGTGTAATTGAAAAAAAGATGGCATAGCCTCTTTTTTTTTTTTTTTTTTTTAAACTAAATTGAAGCTTATTTTATATCTAACCACTTGTGAAAGTTGAGGACACGCGTTATTTTTTGTTTTAAAGATAAAATTCGTTGTGCATATGACTGTCGGGAATCAGTTTTTTTTGTTCTGAAGGAAAATTATAAAAATGGCGTTATAAACTAAGAGATATTTTTTTTATGTTAAATATCAAATATTTTATTATTAGATGAACTTTTTAAAATATTATAAAAATTATATATGTAGTGCAATAAATAAAATAAATACAATTGTTAAAAATGATTTACTTATTTTACAAACAGAAGTTTCTTTTGAATAGGAAAGCACTTCTGCAATTATTTTCTTTGTATTAGATGGCATAGAAAATGAAATGTTTATTTATCACTTTTAGTAATCACTTGTCACTCTTATAAAAAATAATTTGACAGTCTTGACTCCAAACAAAAAAGCCGTATAAACAACTAAATCTATTTAGGAACTTTTGACTGGAGAAGTATTATGTTCGTATTATGTTATTATGGAATCATAAAGTAAAAGATTGTTTTTCAACATTAAATTACAAATATTTTATTATTGAATAAACTTTTTAAAATATCATACAAATTATATATGTGAAAATAAATATAGTTATTAAAAATTATTTACTTATTTTACATTCAAAAGTTTCTTTTGAGTTGGAAAACATTTTTGCATTTATTGTCTTAGTATCTACTGGTACAAAAGAATGAAATTTTTGAGTTCCACTTATAGTAATCGCATTTTTATATCGATTTTGTAATTTTTCTTTTGTTAATTGATATTCATTTTTATCGGCGTATCCAAAGTTCATGGTAGATTCCCATTTTAAAGCCCATTCGAAAAGTTTTTTTGGTGTATCAATAATATTATCTTCGCTCGCCATACTATAACGGTGTGCAGCACGCTTCAGTGTACCACCAATTCCATCACAAGGTCCCTTTCCATGGCTGGTAGCATGAAAATGCCATTCAGCGTCAACCTTAAATTAACTAATTAACTTATGCCACCATAAAGAAGACTTTAAATTAACTAATTAACTTATGCCACCATAAAGAAGACTTTAAGGTTGACGCTGAATGGCATTTTCATGCTACCAGCCATGGAAAGGGACCTTGTGATGGAATTGGTGGTACACTGAAGCGTGTTGCACACCGTTATAGTATGGCGAGCGAAGATAATATTATTGATACACCAAAAAAACTTTTCGAATGGGCTTTAAAATGGGAATCTACCATGAACTTTGGATACGCCGATAAAAATGAATATCAATTAACAAAAGAAAAATTACAAAATCGATATAAAAATGCGATTACTATAAGTGGAACTCAAAAATTTCATTCTTTTGTACCAGTAGATACTAAGACAATAAATGCAAAAATGTTTTCCAACTCAAAAGAAACTTTTGAATGTAAAATAAGTAAATAATTTTTAATAACTATATTTATTTTCACATATATAATTTGTATGATATTTTAAAAAGTTTATTCAATAATAAAATATTTGTAATTTAATGTTGAAAAACAATCTTTTACTTTATGATTCCATAATAACATAATACGAACATAATACTTCTCCAGTCAAAAGTTCCTAAATAGATTTAGTTGTTTATACGGCTTTTTTGTTTGCAGTCAAGACTGTTGTTCACGCATTATCGTGAATTGTTAAATAGTTTACCTGAAAAATCAAAATATTTTAAATTAGGATCAAAACAAAACCAATTAAAGATTTATAAAATTATGCAAAACATTACCAAAACAATCCTTTTGAAATGTCAACGAAACTTTCAATTTTGAATTGACGTGTTCGGTATATTTTGATCATTCATTCGATATTTTCAATTTTCACATTGAATTTATGTGTTCGTTATTCTATATTATTAATTTGATAGTTTCGAGATCGTTGGTAAACTTGACAGCTGTGATTTGTAGAGTTTTGTCTTTCTATAAAATGGACTGTTTTTGGTAGTTTTGCTCTCTTATTTCTTACGAATTTATATCTGAATAGTATAGTCAGTAAAAAGTGTTGTTTGTATTACCATGTAGTTGGTTGAGTATGAGCTAAGCTCTCTCTTTTAGTTTTAAGTGAATTTTAAATATTTTGTATTCCCATGTGTTAAAATCAGTAATTGTAAAATTAATAAATGAAGTTTTTATAAAGTTGTGTGCATCAGGTCAGTTTTTTAATGTAAATATAAATTAACCAAATAGTTTTTTCTTTGTTCTCTGACAAATATTCGTCGAGTGTGCATGCAGTAAAAACCTCGTATAAGTTTTCATCGATTGGAACGGGTGATGTTTCCATGCATCGTTCATCTCATATGTACATGATTTCAACTATTATATGATCTGATATTTTCGTCATCACTTCAGTTAATCATCTCATTTACATAACTTCAAATATTAAATGAGCTGATATATTTTCATTTCATATGTACATGATTTTCAACTGTTGTATGAGCTGGGATATTTTCGTCATTGCTTCAGTTAGTCATCGCATTTACATAACTTCAAATATTAAACGAGCTGATATTTTCATTTCATATGTGCATAACTTCAACTATTATATGAGCTGATATTTTCATCATTGCATAGTTCATCTCATATGTACATAATCTCAACTATTATATGATCTGATGTTTTCGTCATTACTTCAGTGAATCATCGCAATTACATAACTTCAAATATTATATGAGCTGATATTTTCATCATTGCATAGTTCATGTCATATGTACATAACTTCAACTATTATATGAGCTGATATTTTCATCATTGCATAGTTCATCTCATATGTACATAATCTCAACTATTATATGATCTGATATTTTCGTCATTACTTCAGTGAATCATCGCAATTACATAACTTCAAATATTAAACGAGCTGATATTTTCATTTCGCAATTACATAACTTCAAATATTATATGAGCTCAAATATTATTTTCATCATTGCATCGTTCATGTCATATGTACATGATTTCAACTATTATATGATCTGATATTTTCGTCATTACTTCAATCAATCACCTCATATGTACAAGATTTCAACTATTAAATGAGTCTGATATTTTCGTCATTGCTTCAGTTAGTCATCGCATTTACATGGCTTCAAATATTATATGAGCTGATATTTTCATCATTGCATCGTTCATCTCATACGTACATAATCTCAACTATTATATGATCTGATATGTTCGTCATTACTTCTGTTAATCATCTCGTGTGCATAACTTCAATTATTATATGAGCTGAGATATTTTCATCATTGCATCATTCATCTCACTTACATAATTTCAACTATTATATGAGCTGAGACATTTTCGTCATTGCTTCAATCAAAACATCTCATATGTACATGATTTTCAACTATTATATGAGTCGATATTAGTCTCTGTATTTCTCTGGGTCTCACATTACCTTGATATTTGCATCACGGTGTTGGAAGTTGATGTGCCAACCAACTCACATCAAAATATATCGTCAAGAAAAAAATACAGTCCACCTCTCATCGACGCCGCATCATTTGGTCCTTCGAGCCGGATATACACGCAGCTCGTTTCAAAATAACTTCGGAAGAGAAAAAAAAAACCAACCAACGTTTTTGGATAATTTAAGGTACCATTTAGTATAATTTATAAGTAACTTAATTATTTAAATTTTCGTCAAATATCATTAACATTATGCATTTCTCTAGCATTTATATTGTCATTGTTTATTAACACGACTTGCGTGATCATATAATCGTGACTTTTTCGGGACATTCACTACTACGGGGTGTACAATATCGCTCAGTCGATTGTTTAATTGTCTATGGTGGATGACTTGTCGGATTGTTCCATTCTATTGACATATTCCGTTCTGAACAATGTTCATCCGTTTTTCTCTTCGATATTAATTTTCCATAGGTTAACATGCCGGATTCCCCTGACGTACACCTCTTGAAAAAACAACGTCGTACAAAATCTCGTCATACCTGAATGGAATTTGAATTCCAAAATAATTTTGTTGTCATCGTTAATATTTTTAAAAAAATCTTTATACATCTCGTCGTATTCTAATGGAATTTGAATTCCAAAATAAATTTCTTATTTTCATTAATATTTTAATTCAGTTCGTCGTACTTTAATGGAATTTGAGTTCCAAATAAATTTGTTGTCGTCGCTACTATGTTGCAAATCGTCATTCATTTTTCGTCGTGCCTTATTGGAATTCGATTGTTCGTTAATAATTGGAGTCATTATTCGTTTCGTCGTACTTAGTAGAATGTGATCTCCAGATATAATTGTTGTCTTCGTTAATATGTTCAAAATCGTTATTCGTTTTTCGTCGTACCTTGTTGGAATGCGATTTTTCGTTAATAGTTGGAGTCACTATTCGTTTTCGTCGTACTTAGTAGAATGTGATTTCCAGATACAATTGTTGTCTTCGTTAATATTTTAGAAAACCGTTCTGTCGTATTTTGAAATCATTCATCAGGTACGATTAGATTAATTGTTATTTTTAGGATTCTGTTATATTATGTATTATATTCATCGGATTCTAGTAGATTAAATAGCATATTCATCGGATGTTCCAATATTAAATTACCAATTTATTCATCGGATCATTTCAAAATCACCGTTTTTAGGTGTCGAGTAATTAATTATTTAATCCACATCGTTCGTCAATCAACATGGAAGTTTTGATATTGGTTTGTCCAACATTCGCTGGTATTTGGATGTGTTAGCTTCATTAATTTTTCGTCGTTCTCCTTGTTGCTATCATAATTCCAACAGATGTTCACTCTTGTCTCATTCTTCGTTGCCTTGGCAGAGTGTGCCTCACAGCCCACCTTCGTCGTATAGTCGTTGAGACAAAATCAAACAAATTTCTTCAATGTGAATTAGCTCTGACCTTGCTAATAGGCATACATGCCTCATTTGTAGTAATTGGTTATTCGTCATATCTTACTAGAATTCGTTTCTCAATTTAATGTTCATCAATAGTTGTAGTCATTATTCGTTTCGTCGTACTTAGTAGAATGTGATTTCCGAATAAAATTGTTGTTCGTTTATATTTTAGATATTTTTCTCGTACGTTTCGCCGTACCCTAACACCATTCATCGTATTTTATTAGTTTGATTGTTATATTTTTAGGAACCTGTTAAATTATTTTATACCCATTAAATTCTAGTAGATTAAATACTATTCATCGCATGTTACATTATTGAATTACCAACTCATTCATCAAATCCTGTCAAATTCATCGTTATTAGATGTGAAATAATTAGTTATTCAATTCACATCGGTCATCAGTTAACATGGAAGGTTTTATATTGGTTCGTCGAACATCCGCTGGTATCTGGATGTGTTAGCTTCATTAATGTTTCGCCGTTCTCCTTGTTGCTATCATAATTCCTACAGATGTTCGCTCTTGTCTCGTTCTTCGTTACCTTGGCAGAGTGTGTCTGACAGCCCACTTTCGTCATATAGTCGTTGAGACAAAATCAAACAATTTTTCCAATGTTAACCAATGTGTCCTTGCAAAATGGCTAACATGCCTCATTTGTATTTAGTAGTATTCGTCATTAGAATTCGTTTTAATTCAATATTTGGTAGTTAATGGTTCGGTAGTATCTTAAGCCGTTATAGGTTTAATTATAATTTAATAAAATGTTTGTCTTCAGTAGGAATTAAAGTCATTAGTTATTTTCACGCGTCTTTCGTCTAGTTTATGTTACAAACCGAAAATGATTTCGTTTGAATTAGAATTTTATATTTTGTCATTTCCGTCTGCCAAATTGATAATTCAGGTTGTAGCATCGAGCTTTAATCGTTGACATTTAACTTTGCAGGCCCCCTCTATTAGCTCAAGATGCGTGCTCAAATACAACTGACAAATGGTTCATATGCATGTTCGCGTATTTCGTCTCAAAGCAGTCCAGTTGGAAATCGGTTATAACTCATCAGCTGATCCTTTTAGAGCTTGGTTTCGTCGTATGTATGGTATCACGTAACGGATTGTGATGTTTTTTAAAAATTCTGCTTCCACAACATTGCCAACTTCATTGAAGCTCGTAATCTTCAGCATATCCAACAAGCAGCATTCATGTGGTCTACTCTTCGTCACAGAGTGTGTCCGACAACCCAATTTCGTTGTACAATCGTTGTGTCATTTTAAATTGAGCCTATTGTCATTTCCATTAACCCAGCTGAATCCATTCTGAAACGCTCAGTAGCACGAATCAGCGTAATCTCACATCTTGATGTTGAAGATTTGCAGCAGTTTGTTGTATCAAGTAATTACAAACTAGTGGTGGTTTATATTTCACTAATTAATATTTGCAATCGTCCACGTAACTCAAGCAACAATGTTCTGCGACCAGTCTGTTCAGTCTGACAAGTCACTCACCTCGACTACAGTGATCCCTGAATATTCATACACTTAAAATTTACTTTAGTTGCTGTCCGTAACTGGTTTTAAGGGATTACGTAATTGCAACCATGTCGCAGCCTGGACCGTTTCATTTTGTTAAAGTAAATACTTTAAGGTCGCCAGTATGTTCACGCATTATCGTGAATTGTTAAATAGTTTACCTGAAAAATCAAAATATTTTAAATTAGGATCAAAACAAAACCAATTAAAGATTTATAAAATTATGCAAAACATTACCAAAACAATCCTTTTGAAATGTCAACGAAACTTTCAATTTTGAATTGACGTGTTCGGTATATTTTGATCATTCATTCGATATTTTCAATTTTCACATTGAATTTATGTGTTCGTTAGTCTATATTATTAATTCGATAGTTTCGAGATCGTTGGTAAACTTGACAGCTGTGATTTGTAGAGTTTTGTCTTTCTATAAAATGGACTGTTTTTGGTAGTTTTGCTCTCTTATTTCTTACGAATTTATATCTGAATAGTATAGTCAGTAAAAAGTGTTGTTTGTATTACCATGTAGTTGGTTGAGTATGAGCTAAGCTCTCTCTTTTAGTTTTAAGTGAATTTTAAATATTTTGTATTCCCATGTGTTAAAATCAGTAATTGTAAAATTAATAAATGAAGTTTTTATAAAGTTGTGTGCATCAGGTCAGTTTTTTAATGTAAATATAAATTAACCAAATAGTTTTTTCTTTGTTCTCTGACAAATATTCGTCGAGTGTGCATGCAGTAAAAACCTCGTATAAGTTTTCATCGATTGGAACGGGTGATGTTTCCATGCATCGTTCATCTCATATGTACATGATTTCAACTATTATATGATCTGATATTTTCGTCATCACTTCAGTTAATCATCTCATTTACATAACTTCAAATATTAAATGAGCTGATATATTTTCATTTCATATGTACATGATTTTCAACTGTTGTATGAGCTGGGATATTTTCGTCATTGCTTCAGTTAGTCATCGCATTTACATAACTTCAAATATTAAACGAGCTGATATTTTCATTTCATATGTGCATAACTTCAACTATTATATGAGCTGATATTTTCATCATTGCATAGTTCATCTCATATGTACATAATCTCAACTATTATATGATCTGATGTTTTCGTCATTACTTCAGTGAATCATCGCAATTACATAACTTCAAATATTATATGAGCTGATATTTTCATCATTGCATAGTTCATGTCATATGTACATAACTTCAACTATTATATGAGCTGATATTTTCATCATTGCATAGTTCATCTCATATGTACATAATCTCAACTATTATATGATCTGATATTTTCGTCATTACTTCAGTGAATCATCGCAATTACATAACTTCAAATATTAAACGAGCTGATATTTTCATTTCGCAATTACATAACTTCAAATATTATATGAGCTCAAATATTATTTTCATCATTGCATCGTTCATGTCATATGTACATGATTTCAACTATTATATGATCTGATATTTTCGTCATTACTTCAATCAATCACCTCATATGTACAAGATTTCAACTATTAAATGAGTCTGATATTTTCGTCATTGCTTCAGTTAGTCATCGCATTTACATGGCTTCAAATATTATATGAGCTGATATTTTCATCATTGCATCGTTCATCTCATACGTACATAATCTCAACTATTATATGATCTGATATGTTCGTCATTACTTCTGTTAATCATCTCGTGTGCATAACTTCAATTATTATATGAGCTGAGATATTTTCATCATTGCATCATTCATCTCACTTACATAATTTCAACTATTATATGAGCTGAGACATTTTCGTCATTGCTTCAATCAAAACATCTCATATGTACATGATTTTCAACTATTATATGAGTCGATATTAGTCTCTGTATTTCTCTGGGTCTCACATTACCTTGATATTTGCATCACGGTGTTGGAAGTTGATGTGCCAACCAACTCACATCAAAATATATCGTCAAGAAAAAAATACAGTCCACCTCTCATCGACGCCGCATCAACTGTCAAATTATTTTTTATAAGAGTGACAAGTGATTACTAAAAGTGATAAATAAACATTTCATTTTCTATCCCATCTAATACAAAGAAAATAATTGCAGAAGTGCTTTCCTATTCAAAAGAAACTTCTGTTTGTAAAATAAGTAAATCATTTTTAACAATTGTATTTATTTTATTTATTGTACTACATATATAATTTTTATAATATTTTAAAAAGTTCATCTAATAATAAAATATTTGATATTTAACATAAAAAAAATATCTCTTAGTTTATAACGCCATTTTTATAATTTTCCTTCAGAACAAAAAAAACTGATTCCCGACAGTCATATGCACAACGAATTTTATCTTTAAAACAAAAAATAACGCGTGTCCTCAACTTTCACAAGTGGTTAGATATAAAATAAGCTTCAATTTAGTTTAAAAAAAAAAAAAAAAAAAGAGGCTATGCCATCTTTTTTTCAATTACACCGTTTTTTTCTTATGTTACACCGTTAAAAATTATTTCAAAAAATTAACAGTGTACATTTTTAAAAACTTTGTTCTAATACCTATTCAACGACATATCATTTATGAAAATCGATTCAGTAGTTTTTCAACAATCGCTCGTCAAAATGCAGTCACATCACAAAATAACAAAAAATTGAGGGGCACCCTGTGAAGACCCCTGGTCGAAAAAAAAATTCTAAGAGAACTTGTATTTTTTATTTATCAAAGACTATCTATAAACAAAAAATAACCAAAATTAAAAGGGGTCAAGTCAAAATTTCCCAAAAATTTGCTGAACTTGCGTGAAATTGCTCATTCTTTAAAAAATAAAAAATAAAATAAATATATAAAAAATTTGTCACTATAAGGACTACTTAATTATCCCTAAAAAATAAAATTTTGTTAGCATCATTACTATGCACATGTTTCATTAATACATTGAATTTGTTTGTTTTGTAAAATATTCGATCCAAAAACCGGCATAACTTTTTTTTCAACGATAAAAACGGTTTTTCGTGATAATCTCAAAAACAAGAGCTAACCTAAAAAAATTAATATGATATTCGTGTTCAGCAGGTCAAAATCCACAAGAAAAGTTGGGTTTTAATCAGGGAGACAAAAAAAGTTCAAAATGTGTAAAATATGATTCGTAAAATGTGTAAGTAAAGTTCAAAATGTGTAAATTTAAAGTTGGTTTTTTGAGAAAAATATACTTATAATAACTAGAGTCGAAATTTAACTACTCCTTAAAACCTACAGATTCCACTATTAGTGGTTACTAAACAAAGATTTTTTGTAATGTATGTATTGGGAATAGAGGGCGAGTAATGCTTGTTTTATTGTTATAATCTTACTTTCGGTTCTGGTATAATGATGTCTTAATGGAGATGGCCCAGCAGTCAACCCAACTCCCGGCTGATCCTAGCTCTCTAAAACCTGTGCGGCATTTTATAAGCGAGGGATTTAAATATTTGGTTCTCTCCGTGGTTTTGAGGTATTTTTTTCAGCATCAAAGTGATATCACGTGCAATGACCAACTGGTGGACTTTCACGTTCCACAAAACCTCTTAATACAGAGACACTTCAACAGCTTGTTGTGAAAAATTCCAGCTTAGCCAGAAAATATCTCCTGCACACTTTACGCTTCTGTGTTGCCGTGTTGCTTCACAGTTACAGAATTTGGCTGCTGAACTCTCTTGCTAAAACCATTTGTTCAAATTACAAATTTCCAATCAACTGCAGCCATCTTATGATAAATAGTCAAAACATTGAAAATTTTGTAAATAAAACAGAGGAATTATGTAACATCGGACAACACAACAATTTTGTATAAATATTTTCATGTACTTCCGTATTTTGTTAAAAAAGGATTAGTAAGTTTTTAGGTAGATTTCATATAAAAATCTACCTATTGCAATGGGCTTCATCTCGGAATTTCGGAAACATTTTTGTGCCAAACGACTATCCTTAATATAATAGCCGTGAGTCTATCCCTCTATACGGTCATAACGCTGATGACCTAGTACATTTTTTATTGTTTTTTTTTTCATTTTTTTTAAATAACATTAAAACTATTGAATTAATATTGAATTAAATTTTGCAATTCGAAATAACTTTTCATTTTCTCTAAAATTCCTTTAGAAAAAATTTTGTTGTGTTTCGTGTCAGAATTCGAACTACATTCATCAGAGACACATTGTTCAAATTCCGTGTGTCTTACACAACTTAGCCAAAGCGGCGATGACGAAACATATTTTAATTTTGATGTTCAGATAATTTCTAAATTGAAACTTCATCATTTTTCATATTTACTTAAGTTGAATTTTTCATCTATGATTACATATTGAAAATTGTATTTCTTTGGTATTTTTTGTATTAAATTTCTAGATATTACGATGTGTGAATTCATAGGATGAGAGAATATTTCGTCAACATCTAAGTCAACATTCTAATGAACATCCTAAGTCACGAGTGTAAAGTCATTATTGATTGTTGCCAATCAATGCGAAACTTAATATCTGACGTAAAGTCAATATGTTGTTATATTTTTGGTTAGGAAATATAGACAACTTTAGGGGAATTTTTAATTTCGGATTGGTTTTTTGTGAACAATTAAGCTTAAGTACATATTGGAAATCACTTGAATTTTGCAATTCGAAATAACATTTCATTTTCTCTAAAATTCCTTTAGAAAAAATTTGTAGTGTTTCGTGTCAGGATTCGAACTATATTCATCAGAGACACATTGTTCAAATCCCGTGTGTCTTACACAACTTAGCCAAAGCGGCGATCACGAAACAAATTTTAATTTTGATGTTCAGATAATTTCTAAATTGAAACTTCATCATTTTTCATATTTACTTAAGTTGAACTTTTCATCTATGATTACATATTGAAAAATATGGAGGGGCTGAAATCTCACAGCTCTGAGATATCAAGACTTCGGTCTGGGTTAAAGATTTTGATATAGTTTTCGGCAAAAAACTTTTATGAGGACATGGGTTTTAGTTTTGGGCAGCGATGTATATCAAACATAACTCTTTGTTAAAGTACAAGTATTTTTAATCTCAGTTTAAAAATTTACTACACAACTAACACGAAACATCAATACGTTGCCAGAAAATTATAATCAAAATTCCAAAAACATTGTAAAAATTAAATAAAGTCAAACTTTTTCAAAATTCCAAAAATATTCCAAAAATTAGAAAAAAATCAAATATTTAAATTTTTTCTAAATTCCAACATTTCAAAAATTCTTAAAAATTCAAACTTTTTCCAAAATTCTAAAAATATTGCTAAAATTATTACAATATCACAAATTGAAAGTTTTTTCAAAATTCCCAAAATTATAATAATATCAAAAATTTAAAATTTTTCAAAATTCTAAAAATATTCCAAAAATTCTTACAAAATCACAAATTAAAACTTTTGCCGATATTCTAAGAATATTGCAAAAATTATTACAAAATCAAAAATACAAACTTTTTCAAAATTCCAAAAATATTTCAAAAACTATAACAAATTCAAAAATTTCCATGTCCAATTTCATTTTCAATTACATTTACGTCATAAAAACAGCTACATTTTTTTTCCAAAAAATTGGCTAAAAAAATAAATGAAATCATTTTTTGACACACTTGACAACATTTTTTTGACAAACTTATAATGCCATAATTCTTTATAATAATAATAAAATATCATGTCATACAAACTATTAATTTTATTATTTTCTAAAAAAATAGGGTAAAAAATAAATAAAAATCTTTCTTTTGACACACTTGACAACATTTTTTGACAAACTTATAATCCATAATTCTCTATAATAATAATAAAATTTCACATCAAAGAAACAATTTTATTTTTTTCCAAAAAATTGGGTAAAAAACTAAATAAAAATCTTTTGACACACTTGACAACATTTTTTTGACAAACTTATAATGCCATAATTCTCAATAATAATAATAAAACTTCATTTCAAACAAACAATTAATTTTATTTTTTTTTTCCAAAAAATTAGGTAAAAAAATAAATAAAAATCTTTCTTTTGACACACTTGACAACATATTTTTGACAAACTTATAATGCAATAATATAGTTTTTGATCTCACATACCAATCCCAACCATCAAGATTTCTCCAAATTTAATGTTCCTACTCGTAATCACTTAAAATGAACGTTTTTTAAGCCAAAAATATGATAATTTGCTATTTTTGACACACATAATGATTTTTTTGACACACTTCCGGTACAGTTATCGAACACAGCGTCCTTTCGGACCTGTCCCTTGTGAATACCTATTTTTAGAAAAAAAATTTTTGAAATCCCTCCAGCGGTTTTCCCTGCAGCGTAGGTAATGACGGCGGCGACAGACATACATTTTTTTTTTTTTTGCTTTTTTAGAATCAGGAGGTCCTAAAACGTCGAGAAATGTCAAAAAAAGTGGGGGTAAGAATTTCACTTTGAGCTCATGAATGTAATACTTAGGTCTTTCAGACCGAAGTAATTGTATTTCTTTGGTATTTTTTGTATTAAATTTCTAGATATTACGATGTGTGAAATCATAGGATGAGAGAATATTTCGTCAACATCTAAGTCAACATTCTAATGAACATCCTAAGTCACGAGTGTAAAGTCATTATTGATTGTTGCCAATCAATGCGAAACTTAATATCTGACGTAAAGTCAATATGTTGTTATATTTTTGGTTAGGAAATATAGACAACTTTAGAGGAATTTTTAATTTCGGATTGGTTTTTTGTGAACAATTAAGCTTAAGTACATATTGGAAATCACTTGAATTTGGCAATTCGAAATAACTTTTCATTTTCTCTAAAATTCCTTTAGAAAAATTGTTTGTGTTTCGTGTATTAATGACTTTACACTCGTGACTTAGGATGTTCATTAGAATGTTGACTCAGGTGTTGACGAAATATTCTCTCATCCTATGAATTCATACATCGTAATATTTAGAAATTTAATACAAAAAATCCCAAAGAAATGCAATTTCCAATATGTATTCATAGATGAAAGATTCAACTTAAGTGAATATGAAAAATGATGAAGTTTAAATTTAGAAATTATCTGAACATAAAAATTAAAATCTGGTACGTCATCGCCGCTGTGGCTAAGTTGTGTAGAACATACGTCTCTGATGAATGTGAGTTCAAATCCTGGCACGAAACACGAAAAATTTTTCAAAAGGAATTTTAGAGAAAATGAAAAGTTATTTCGAATTGCAAAATTAAAGTGATTTCCAATATGTACTTAAGCTTAATTGTTCACAAAAAACCCTTCCAAATAAAAATTATTCCTTTTTATTCATAAAAATTCTATTTACGGCATTTACATTTTTCGATAATGTAGTCTTTCTTCAGCCATTTCGTTCACATTTATTATTTATATCATTTCGATATCAATAAGAAAATTAATTATTTATATGACAAATAGTTTGTTTTACATCATTATTTTTGCATATTTTCATTTTCTGTAAATAAACTAAAGAAAAACAAAAGCTGCTATTTCATTATTTTCTTAATACATATTATCATTTCCAGCCATTTGTGATTGATCTTATAAAAATTTATAGTATGTACACTTCACGTTGGTATTTTTGTAGAATTATAGTTAAGCAGCAGGTGCACACAGAATAGATTAGAAGAGGTTGGATTATGATGGATAGTACTTAGTAATTGTATCAAACCCAGATGAAAAGGCAGAGAGTGTATTGGCGTGCGGGGGAAGGGGAGGGGGCGCAGCCCGCGGGATAACCCCTAGTATATGATAAGCGGAGACGAAAAAACAAAACAAAAAAAAATTTATATATATATATATATATATATATATATATATATATATATATATATATATATATATATATATATATATATATATATATATATATATATATATATATATATATATATATATATATATATATATATATATATATATATAAACGATATGAGATATAACGAAAACGACCGGCACTTTCACGGTCGCATTTGTTGAGGTAGATCAAAAAAATTTTCTGTACTTGTGTGTTCTAATAATATCTTGGACAAGTTTGTGAATCAGCGAAATCCGACACGTAGTTAAGAAACTAGAGGCTCTTTTCTGAAAAAAATTGAGTTTTGAAAACCGTTATAACGGCCGTTTGGATACTAATATTTCAAAAAATTTAACAAATTTAGAATTTTTGGAATCATTTTTATCAATTTGTTTTAAAAAAAGACCTCTGCAGCTAGAGGTTTCTGAGTGAGCGGCTCCAACAAAAAAGTTTCCAAAAAAATATTTTTTTTTAAACAACCGGCACTCTCACGGTCGCATTTATAAGGCCAGATCAAAAACCCTTTTCTAAAAATGTGCGTTTTATTAATATCTTGAACGAGTTCATAAATCAGCTCAATCCAACTCATGGTTAAGAAACTAGAAGCTTTATACTAGAAAAAACTCTGTTTTTTAGATCCGTTATAACGGCCGTTTGGATTCTAATATTTTTAAAAACTTCATAAATTTCGAATCTTTGAAACCTTTTTAATCAGTTTCTTTCAAAAAAAAGACCTCTGCAGGTGGAGGCTTCTGAGTGAGAGGCTCCAACAAAAAAGCTTGTAAAACACAAAATGCGTTTGAATCAACCGGCGCTCTCACGGTTGCATTTGTGGAGCCAGATCAAAAAAAATATCTTGGACAAGTTCGTAAATCAGAAAAATCTGACTCATGGTTAAGGAACTGTAGGGACACCCTGTACCACCATGAGTATAAATCATTCCTTATATATCTGCAGTGCACTTTATTGTATGTATTGGTTGTTGAATTACAACCGGTTGCTTGCAGATATATAAGGATTGATTTAAAAGCAACATATAATTTTGTCAATAGTTAGTTGTTATTTGTTACTTAATAAGACAACACTTTAAATAGCTATAATATTAAACAAAATTGCTATAATATTAAAACCATTTTTAATTAAGGAATTGTAAACAAATATATTTCTTAAATTGTGTTTTAAAAATAAATTCATGAATTCAATGTACATTATGAAGTGTTTCTATTATTTGGTGTAATAATCATTATAAAACAAAAGATCAGCAATCAGGTTTATTACAGTGGTGACCCCGAACGGTAAAAACAAGCAGTGATTCCGTTGTGATAAATAAGTTTTAAAATATAAATATAAATATTAAAGTAAAAACCTGTGATCTAAAACATTACAAACAAACAATCTAAAACATTACAAGCAAAAAATAAAAAAAATGTTTGTTTTTTTAATATAAATATTAAAGAAAAATCTGTGATCGAAAACATTACAAACAAACAATCATTGTCAGTGTTTTCTATATAAAGAAAACTTAAACACTTAATTTGGGAATATTAATCTAAACATTAAAGACAAATCATCAGTAATTCTACAAAATATTCAATTGGTGGCTAAAAAGTTTCAAAAACAAAATCTGGAAATTCTGTTATAAGAAAAATCAACAAATGAAAACCAACATTTTTATATCAACAAATTTTGGGTGCAATTCAAACAGATAAATATAAAGAACGCATTACAGTTACAGCGAAGGACATTTGCAAGAAAATCAATCAAAATAATATCTACGGTATTTATGAAACATACAAAACTAACTAGTTCTTAATGTCACCTAACTTAGCCCCGCCATTTTTAAGAAAATTAAAAACAAAGATTGTGCTGTATTGTGCTACAGTTGTGCTGGATGTGCTACTCAGAAAGAATGCCACATCACCAATGGAAAAAAGTTGGCACGCTGAAATAATTTTTCGAGCAGAAGTTAGCCCCGCCATTTTGAAAAATCAGAAAAACAAAGGTTATTCTGTATTGTCCTCGAGTTGTGCTGGTTGTGCTATTTAGAAAAAAATTTCATATCCCTAGTGAAAAAATTTTATAACACTAAAATCATTTTTTCGAGTAAAAGTTAGCCCCGCCATTTTGGAAAAAAAGAAAAACAAAGGATCTGCTGTACGGTGTTAGAGTTGTGCTAGTTGTGCTATTCAAGAACAAATTTGTACCACCAACAGAATAATTTAAACACGCTAAAACGATTTTTCGAGTTGAAGTTAGCCCCGCCATTTTGAAAAAAATTAAAAGCAAAGGTTGTGCTGTATTGTGCTAGGGTTGTGCTGGTTGTTCTACTCAGAAATAGTTCCATATTATCAATGAAAAAAAGTTGGCACGCTAAAATGACTTTTCGAGCAGAAGTTAGCCCCGCCATTTTGAAAAAAATGAAAACCAAAGGTTGTGCTGTATTGTGCTCGAGTTGTGCTGGTTGTGCTACTTAGACAAAAATTTTGTAACCCTAACAGAATTTTTTTACAAAATTAGCATCATTTTTTTCGAATAGAAGTTAGCCCCGCCATTTTGGAAGAAATCAAAAACAAAAGAAGTGCTGTATTGTGTTATAGTTGTGCTGGTTGTGCTACTGAAAAAATATCGTATCACCAACAGAATAATTTAAACCACGCTAAAACCATTTTTCGAATGAAAGTAAGCCCCGCCATTTTGTAAAAATCAAAGAAGAAAGGTTGTGCTGTATTGTGCTACAGTTGTGCCACTCAAAAAGAATCCCATATCAACAATGAATAAAAGTTGGCACGCTAAAACGATTTTTCGAGCAGAAGGATATTTTCGAGCAGAAAGCATTCGAGCAGAAGATTGAGCAGAAGATTAAGCAGAAGTTAGCCCCACCATTTTGAAAAAAATGAAAAACAAAGGTTGTTATGTATTGTACTCTAGTTGTGCTGGTTGTGCTACTCAGAAAGAATTGCATATAAGCAATGAATAAAAGTTGGCTGACTAAACCGATTTTTCGAGCAGAAGTTAGCCCCGCCACTTTGAAAAAAATAAAAAACAAAGGTTGTACTGTATTGTGCTTGAGTTGTGCTGGTTGTGCTACTCAGACAAAAATTTCGTATTCCTAACAGAAAAATTTTATAAGGCTAACATCATATCTTCAAATAGAAGTTAACCCCACCATTTTGAAAAATAAAAACTAAATTGAGTGCTGTATTGTGTTAAAGTTGTGCGAGTTGTGCTACTCCAAAACAAATTCGTACCCACCAGCGAAAAAATTTAAACACGCTAAAACGATCTTTCGAGTAGAAGTTAGCCCCGCCATTTAACAATACATAAAAAAAGGATGTTGTGCTGTATTGTACCATAGTTGTGCTGGATGTGCTACTCAAGAAAAATTCCACATCACCAATGAATAAATGGTGACAGGCTAAAACGATTATTCGAGCAGAAGGCTTAGCAGAAGTACGCTCCGCCATTTGGCAAAAAAACAAAAACAAATGCTGTGGTGTATTGTTCTATTGTTGTGCTAGTTGTGCAACTCCAAAAAAATTGCATACTACCAATGCAAAAATGGTACGCAAGAACAATTTTTTGATTAGAAGTTAGCCCCGTTGTTTTCGAAAAAATGAAAAACAAAAATTTTGTATATGTAGTGGTATGAAATTTTGTTTGAGCTGGCTGCTTAGAGATAGATTATATATACCCAATGAAAAATATTTTTACGCTAGCATTATTTATTCTTGTAGGAATCAGTGTAATCATTAAATTATAAGTACTAATAATGTAAGTGACACCAGGGTGGTTATTTTGTAGCGTTATCTCACTAGGTGAGATAAAAAGTGAGATAAAATATTTGTCTTTGATCGATTATATTAGATAAAAGAAATCATTTAAACATAATTTTTTTATCTCACTATTTATCTCACCTAGTGAGATAACGCTACAAAATAACCACCCTGGTGTCCGATAGCATAAATGAATCTTGCCTGGTTTGTATATATAAAATAAGGGAATCACAAAAATATATGATATTAAAAAAAATTGTAAATTTTTCCGTCGGTGGGTACGAATTTGTTTTGGAGTAGCACAACTCGCACAACTTTAACACAATACAGCACTCAATTTAGTTTTTTTTTTTCAAAATGGTGGGGTTAACTTCTATTTGAAGATATGATGTTAGCCTTATAAAATTTTTCTGTTAAGAATACGAAATTTTTGTCTGAGTAGCACAACCAGCACAACTCAAGCACAATACAGTACAACCTTTGTTTTTTATTTTTTTTCAAAGTAGCGGGGCTAACTTCTGCTCGAAAAATCGGTTTAGTCTGCCAACTTTTATTCATTGCTTATATGCAATTCTTTCTGAGTAGCACAACCAGCACAACTAGAGTACAATACATAACAACCTTTGTTTTTCATTTTTTTTCAAAATGGCGGGGCTAACTTCTGCTTAATTTTCTGCTCAATCTTCTGCTCGAATGCTTTCTGCTCGAAAATATCCTTCTGCTCGAAAAATCGTTTTAGCGTGCCAACTTTTATTCATTGTTGATATGGGATTCTTTTTGAGTGGCACATCCAGCACAACTGTAGCACAATACAGCACAACCTTTCTTCTTTGATTTTTACAAAATGGCGGGGCTAACTTTCATTCGAAAAATGGTTTTAGCGTGGTTTAAATTATTCTGTTGGTGATACGATATTTTTTCAGTAGCACAACCAGCACAACTATAACACAATACAGCACTTCTTTTGTTTTTGATTTCTTCCAAAATGGCGGGGCTAACTTCTATTCGAAAAAAATGATGCTAATTTTGTAAAAAAATTCTGTTAGGGTTACAAAATTTTTGTCTAAGTAGCACAACCAGCACAACTCGAGCACAATACAGCACAACCTTTGGTTTTCATTTTTTTCAAAATGGCGGGGCTAACTTCTGCTCGAAAAGTCATTTTAGCGTGCCAACTTTTTTTCATTGATAATATGGAACTATTTCTGAGTAGCACAACCAGCACAACCCTAGCACAATACAGCACAACCTTTGCTTTTAATTTTTTTCAAAATGGCGGGGCTAACTTCAACTCGAAAAATCGTTTTAGCGTGTTTAAATTATTCTGTTGGTGGTACAAATTTGTTCTTGAATAGCACAACTAGCACAACTCTAACACCGTACAGCAGACCCTTTGTTTTTCTTTTTTTCCAAAATGGCGGGGCTAACTTTTACTCGAAAAAATGATTTTAGTGTTATAAAATTTTTCCACTAGGGATATGAAATTTTTTTCTAAATAGCACAACCAGCACAACTCGAGGACAATACAGGACAACCTTTGTTTTTCTGATTTTTCAAAATGGCGGGGCTAACTTCTGCTCGAAAAATTGTTTCAGCGTGCCAACTTTTTTCCATTGGTGATGCGGCATTCTTTCTGAGTAGCACATCCAGCACAACTGTAGCACAATACAGCACAATCTTTGTTTTTAATTTTCTTAAAAATGGCGGGGCTAAGTTAGGTGACATTAGTTCTTAAAAGTTTTTTTCCTTTTCCTAGTACATATATATAATTTAAGAAATAAATTAATAAACTTAATTAAAATTATTTTGGTTTACAGATATTGATTCATTTTCATTTACAGTAATAATTTTTACTTACATTTTGAAATTAAAATAGTAATAATTAAAATCAATTTAAACATTTTATTGATTACAGTATTTAGAGTTAGGTAATTTGATTATTTTTTCCTCTGTTTATTATTAAAATCATAAGTGGTGTTCGCAGGTTGTTCCTAATATATTTTTATATAAAATTTAAATTAACACACAAACATATACATACTTTTATATACTGACTAAAATTGGTCACTGTTGCTCTTTGATTTTGTGTGTCGGATTGATAGTAAAATTAACATGGAGAATCTTGATCAAAAAGATAGTAAAATACACAGTGAGGTTAGTACCTTTATCAGATTACCTCCTTATTTTCCAAATTCGTTAAACTCGTTGGAGGACGTATTAGGACGTATTGGACGTATTAGAGAACCCGCCTGAAAATAATTTATACGATAATTTAAAGAAAACTATAATCAGTCGACATTCACCAAGTATGGAGCGACGAATCAAGAAGATAATATCAGACGCGGAGATCGGTGATAGCAAACCTAGTGAATTTTATCGGCGTTTAAAGGTGCTGGCAGGAAATTCAGGTACTGTAGGTGACGAGTTAATAAAAACTCTTTGGATTTCTCGCCTACCAAACCTTATCAATATAGCTTTGATTCCACAGTTAGACACGGAATTAAGCAAGCTCTTAGACACCGCCGACAAAATATTTGACTCCATGCAATCTTTTTCAAACATTTCGGTAATTACCAAGCCCAACCCTGGTGTAGCACACCAAAGTTGTACCGCATGCTGTTCTGGCAACGACAATATAAAAAAAATCGAACAAGAGGTGTCCGAATTAAAAAGAATGTTCAGATCTTTTAACACAAATAGATATAGATCAAGGTCACACTCCAAGTCACGAGACACAACAGGCAGAGCAGAGAGGGATCGCTTATGCTGGTACCACTTCAATTTTGGCTCGAATGCTGAGAAATGCGTATCACCATGCAAGTTTAAAAACGCCCAATTAACTCCAGACTCAAAAAACTAATTAGTTCTCCTGCCAATACGGCTGACAGAGAGATTACCAATAATAATAGCCGTTTATTTATTTTAGACAAAAACAGCAAACTGAATTTTTTAATCGACACGGGAGCCGACTTATCTTGTATACCAGCAGCAAAATACCAATTTTCAGCCACAAAAGATTCGAATTTTTACTTATCAGCTGCAAATGGAACTAGAATTAACACTTTCGGTAATAAATTACTAACTCTAGATCTAGGCCTTCATCGCAGTTTCAAACATGAATTTTTGTTGGCAGAGGTGAACAGACCAATTATAGGCGCTGATTTTTTAGCAAAATTCGGACTATCGGTCGATCTTAAAAGGAAGCGTTTAGTTGACAATGTTACAAAAATTTCAATCAATGTTATTTCAGCAGCATCAGGTGATACACCAATAGCCGTAACCTTCAAATCAGATGGTAAATATGGAGAACTACTCAGGGATTTTCCAGAGATTACAGCAACACCGAATTTCGGACATATAACAAAACACTCAGTAGTCCATCATATTGTGACTAAACGTCATTTACCTTTTGCAAAGCCTCGACGTCTTGACCCACAAAAGCATAAAGCTGCAAAGCTGGAATTCGACCACATGCTTCAATCAGGGATCTGCCGACCTTCGTCTTCTCCAGTTTCATCTCCTTTGCACTTAGGGGCGAAGAAAGATAGTGGGGACTGGCGTCCATGTGTAGATTACAGACGGTTAAATGTTGTCACTGAACCCGATCGATTTCCGATTCCTCACATTCAGGATTTTATCATGAAACTAGCCGGTTGTGCCATATTTTCAAAAATCGATTTAGTTCAAGCTTATCACCAAATACCGATCGCTAGCGAAGATGTTTATAAAACTGCGATTACAACGCCATTTGGACTGTTCGAATTCCCTCGAATGGGATTTGATCTACGAAACGCCAGTCAGACGTTCCAACGTTTTATGAACGAAGTAACTTCTGGGCTTGAGTTTTTATTTGTGTATATTGATGATATCTTAATTGCTAGTCACAATGAAAAAGAACATTTTGTTCATCTAAAATTACTGTTCGAAAGACTGGACAAATACGGTTTAACAATTAAACTAGCGAAATGCATTTTTGGTGTAACGACACTAAAATTTTTGGGATATACAATCTCAAAAGATGGAATTCTACCTTCAATAGATAACGTAAAATCCATCACTGATTTTCCTAAACCCACATCGATAAAGCAAATGCAAAGATTTATAGGGATGGTAAATTACTATCACAGGTTTTTGCCCCATCTTGCTCAAGATTTGACTCCCATTTATAACCACCTGACATTTTTACAAAAGCAACCCAAATCCAAAAGATTTGTTTCATGGCCAGACGATTGTGACAAACTTGTTGATAAAATCAAAAACAACATAGCAAATGCAACACTACTAACTCATCCAGTTGATGATGCTGTTTTAAATATTACTGCTGACGCTTCAAACATAGCAGGAGGGGCAGTTTTGCAGCAGTTTTATAATGAATTCTGGCAGCCCTTATCGTTTTTTTCGTGGAAATTGTCTACTGCTGAAACAAAATATTCAGCATTTGACCGCGAGCTTTTAGCTATATATTTAGCAATTAAGCACTTTAGGTATTTCATCGAAGGTCGAACATTCGCGGTATACACGGACCACAAACCACTCATTCACATTTTGAATTCCAAAACCGAACGTAGTCCTAGACAAACACGGCACATGGAATACATCGCTCAATTCACTAACGACATACGTCACGTAAGTGGTAAAAGCAATGTAGTAGCCGATTTTTTGTCACGTCCAATGGAAACTACTAAGGTTAACGTATTGTTGCAGTGTAACAACTTCATCAACGAACAAAAAACTGATTCTGCGATAAATAAGTTCATGGAAAGCAAAACAAGAAAGAACAATATGATATTCGATTATATCAATGTACCTCTAGCAGAGGAAAAACTGTTATGTGAAACGAGTACCGGTATCAACAGACCTTTTGTACCAGTTTCTCTTCGCAAAGTAGTGTTTGATAAGCTGCATAGCTTGTCTCACCCTGGAGTTAGGGCATCACGCAAACTAATTACCGATCGATATTTTTGGCCAAATATCAACAAAGATATAGGTGTATGGACGAAAGCGTTCATTTCTTGTCAGAAATCCAAAGTATTTAGACACACACGCTCAGGTTTCCAGAAATTTGATGTACCGAACAGTCGTTTTGAGCACATCCATCTGGATCTGGTTGGACCACTTCCATATTCGTCGGGTTCTAATTACATTTTGACAATAGTCGATAGATTTTCAAGGTGGCCTGAAGCATATCCAATAGCAGAAATATCAACCGAAACAGTTGCAAAGACATTTGTTGCACAGTATCTTTCAAGGTTTGGTGTACCGTCTATCGTAACCACGGATCGAGGTGCACAATTCACCTCACGTTTGTTCTCCGCAATAACCGAGCTAATTGGTACACATCACATTAAAACAACAGCGTCAAATGGACTAGTGGAAAGGTTCCACAGACATTTGAAAGGATCTATAATGGCTAGATGTAACACTTCGAACTGGACCGAAGAACTACCAATCATATTGCTAGGAATACGTGTTGCGCATAAAGAAGATCTGCAATGTTCAGCGGCGGAAATGTTGTATGGACAGACATTACGGATTCCAGGAGAAATATTCACTAAGAGCCCTGTCTCTGATACAGATTCTTTTGCACTAGTTCAAAAGTTAAGGCAGTTCATGCAGAATTTAAAGATATCAGTACCAAGATCTACAAAACAAACTAACATTTTCATTCCAAAAACCCTAGAAAACTGCAACCAAGTTTTCATAAGAATCGACAAAGTAAAAAAAACCTCTACAACAGCTCTACGACGGCCCATTTGCTGTAATAAGAAAATTCAGAAAGCATTTTGTTGTTTGTGTAAATGGAAAAAATGTGTCAATATCAATCGATCGGTTAAAACCAGCTTTTGGTATTTTGGGTACTGTGGAACATAAAATCAAAAAAACAGTAACATTTCAAACAGAAAACTCTAACACTATACACTCGTTATAAATATTCGGGTACTCATTTTTCACAGGACGTTGCCCTGCTGGAAGGAGGGTTATGTAGGGACACCCTGTACCACCATGAGAATAAATCATTCCTTATATATCTGCAGTGCACTTTATTGTATGTATTGGTTGTTGAATTACAACCGGTTGCTTGCAGATATATAAGGAATGATTTAAAAGCAACATATAATTTTGTCAATAGTTAGTTGTTATTTGTTACTCAATAAGACAACACTTTAAATAGCTATAATATTAAACAAAATTACTATAATATTTAAACCATTTTTAATTAAGGAATTGTAAAAAAATATATTTCTTAAATTGTGTTTTAAAAATAAATTCATGAATTCAATGTACATTATGAAGTATTTCTATTATTTGGTGTAATAATCATTATAAAACAAAAGATCAGCAATCAGGTTTATTACAGAACTATAGGCTTTATACTAGAAAAAAAAAGTGTTTTTTTTAATCCGTTATAACGGCCGTTTGGATACTAATATTTTTAAAATTTTCATAAATTTAGAATCTGTGGAAACATTTTAATCCGTTTCTTATAAATATAAACCTCTGCAGTTAGAGGTTTTTGACTTGTTGGCTTCAACAAAAATGTTTGCAACAATCCCCAACTACAATTTCCAAAAACCTTATAACAGTCAATGTCAACCTTATAACAGTCAAAAAAATAAAAGATTTGAATAGAAGAAATTAATTTTTTTTTTCTTAGAAATAAACTATTTTGATATTTTGCAGCAATTGCACGACATATGATATAGAGTAGGTTTGTGTCATAAATTGTCACACACATGTTCTGTGGCAAATTTGATATTTGTTTGTGGCAAAATTGGATAGATATAATTTTGCTTGTAGGTAGCTAATTTTCTTTTTAAAATTTGTTCGATATCTGTTTGAAATTAGTTTGTTTTGTTTAAACTAATCTGATACATCAGATTCTACTGGCACACAAAACTGTCTGATCTCGAAATCTACCTATTTCTAGCGGATATACGTGCCGCTTGGACTTTATTAATATTGTTGTTTAAAGTTCTTTGAAGGTATTATTTTGTTTTTGTATAACTAAATGCGTTGCTATTAAATAAATTTATATAAAAAATAAAACAACAGCCAGCAGGTTTCTTAATACTCTTAAGGAGTTAAACACCATTGTACTAACTTTTAACCTCACCGTTGTCACCAATGTAATGTATTTATCCCAGTATTATTATAATGTTTTTCGTTATAAGTATTATGTTTTTTTACCCGATAAACTTAATTTATTAATCTATTTATGCTCCTACCGCTAGATTTTTAGTGGAAATAGTTTTATTATATATAACGATTTCATTGATTCTCAGCAGCCACAAATCAGATCCGCGACAAAATGCTTCAACTAGAACATTTCTGCTACTGGTTCAGAAACGATTGATTGTAGAAAATTCTAATATAAACTCTACATTGATAAAAATGCATAATATTTCTAGCTAATAAGACTAAAACTTGTTCGTTCAAAGTCACTATTACTTCATTTAGCTGATTTACACAATATCACGTTCCGTATACAATTGAGTTTAGTTAGTAATTTGACATGTTTATATTCAATTTTTTAAGCATTATTGCTCCATAAAGGAGCGTAGGTACGCTATGCAACTGCAATTTTAGTTTCTCGAAAAGTCAAATTATGAACTTCTTTGCTATTTGAAGAAATTTCTAGTAACCCATATATTGATTTGTATGCTTTGTAAGCAATAGTCCTCCCACAGCGCAAACAATTAAATCACAGCGGTAGTGTGAGTTTGGTTTTCGCCACAAACGTATCACGATGGATCAATGTTTCGATGTTTGAAAATGGTCTTAGAAAAACGTCGGGAGTACATCAACCTTCTCCAGCTCGCCCTGGATTTCAAGCAAGTATGTGATAGTTTAAATCGTAAAAACTTTATTCCATTCATATGTCTTGTTATTCCGGAAAAACTTGTAGTTTTTTTTTCTTTTATTAATTAGTTAGACATGTTTAGCACACTAAATATGAAATATTCATTATTTAGACTCTTTGAATATCCGAAGATACCATGTCAACTATAAAGGAAGGAGATGAGAAAAATGGAAGGAATGGGGGTATAGGGATAACTATACTAATTGTTTTAAATGATGATGGACATTTTCTTTAAATGCCTGAGGGGAAAATTCGTCGGAAAATGCAGAGGAAGGCATTGAGATCCACAATTTGGGCACTCTATTAAAATAATGTAATATAGTTTCATTGGACAAATATTATAAAAATTGTTTTCCATCGGTGTAGTCCAAACAAATTAAAATAGATATTTAAATAATGTTTAAATTTTTTATATTTGCAAACGTTTTCTGTTCTAAACAAGAACCATCATCAGGCAAAAAATATAATATAATAAATAACAAAACTCAAAAAACGGTATTCATAAAAAAATAACCTTAAAAGTTTCGTAATTAAAACAATTTTCTTTGATAAACATAAAAACACAAATAACTGGATGAATAATAGGAGTTTTTCAATTCTGAAACCAGTTTTGGAATCCTCTAATTAAACCTTACATGTTTTAATCAGAAAAAATTTTACGTGTTTCGTGGCGGTATCGAGCCCCATTCATCAGTAACACAAATTCGATACCTTGTGTTATACACGTTTTATCAACTGAGCCATTCAATTGACATGTTTTATGGAAATTTTTTAGTTAGTGAATTGAAACGTCATCAACAACTACAATGAAGTTAACAATTTCACAAAGATTGCCGACCTAACGACATGATATATTCAATTAATTATTTCTAATTAATTATCTATCTAATTTTTATAGAGTTATTTCGATTAATTCTCAAGACGCTACTATTCCATTAAGTATGGTTTTAAATATTACTGCTGACGCTTCAAACATAGCAGGGCAGTTTTGCAGCAGTTTTATAATGAATTCTGGCAGCCCTTATCGTTTTTTTCGCGGAAATTGTCTACTGCTGAAACAAAATATTCAGCATTTGACCGCGAGCTTTTAGCTATATATTTAGCAATTAAGCACTTTAGGTATTTCATCGAAGGTCGAACATTCGCGGTATACACGGACCACAAACCACTCATTCACATTTTGAATTCCAAAACCGAACGTAGTCCTAGACAAACACGGCACATGGAATACATCGCTCAATTCACTAACGACATACGTCACGTAAGTGGTAAAAGCAATGTAGTAGCCGATTTTTTGTCACGTCCAATGGAAACTACTAAGGTTAACGTATTGTTGCAGTGTAACAACTTCATCAACGAACAAAAAACTGATTCTGCGATAAATAAGTTCATGGAAAGCAAAACAAGAAAGAACAATATGATATTCGATTATATCAATGTACCTCTAGCAGAGGAAAAACTGTTATGTGAAACGAGTACCGGTATCAACAGACCTTTTGTACCAGTTTCTCCTCGCAAAGTAGTGTTTGATAAGCTGCATAGCTTGTCTCACCCTGGAGTTAGGGCATCACGCAAACTAATTACCGATCGATATTTTTGGCCAAATATCAACAAAGATATAGGTGTATGGACGAAAGCGTGCATTTCTTGTCAGAAATCCAAAGTATTTAGACACACACGCTCAGGTTTTCAGAAATTTGATGTACCAAACAGTCGTTTTGAGCACATCCATCTGGATCTGGTTGGACCACTTCCATATTCGTCGGGTTCTAATTACATTTTGACAATAGTCGATAGATTTTCAAGATGGCCTGAAGCATATCCAATAGCAGAAATATCAACCGAAACAGTTGCAAAGACATTTGTTGCACAGTATCTTTCAAGGTTTGGTGTACCGTCTATCGTAACCACGGATCGAGGTGCACAATTCACCTCAAGTTTGTTCTCCGCAATAACCGAGCTAATTGGTACACATCACATTAAAACAACAGCGTCAAATGGACTAGTGGAAAGGTTCCACAGACATTTGAAAGGATCTATAATGGCTAGATGTAACACTTCGAACTGGACCGAAGAACTACCAATCATATTGCTAGGAATACGTGTTGCGCATAAAGAAGATCTGCAATGTTCAGCGGCGGAAATGTTGTATGGACAGACATTACGGATTCCAGGAGAAATATTCACTAAGAGCCCTGTCTCTGATACAGATTCTTTTGCACTAGTTCAAAAGTTAAGGCAGTTCATGCAGAATTTAAAGATATCAGTACCAAGATCTACAAAACAAACTAACATTTTCATTCCAAAAACCCTAGAAAACTGCAACCAAGTTTTCATAAGAATCGACAAAGTAAAAAAAACCTCTACAACAGCTCTACGACGGCCCATTTGCTGTAATAAGAAAATTCAGAAAGCATTTTGTTGTTTGTGTAAATGGAAAAAATGTGTCAATATCAATCGATCGGTTAAAACCAGCTTTTGGTATTTTGGGTACTGTGGAACATAAAATCAAAAAAACAGTAACATTTCAAACAGAAAACTCTAACACTATACACTCGTTATAAATATTCGGGTACTCATTTTTCACAGGACGTTGCCCTGCTGGAAGGAGGGTTATGTAGGGACACCCTGTACCACCATGAGAATAAATCATTCCTTATATATCTGCAGTGCACTTTATTGTATGTATTGGTTGTTGAATTACAACCGGTTGCTTGCAGATATATAAGGAATGATTTAAACATATATATAATTTTGTCAATAGTTAGTTGTTATTTGTTACTCAATAAGACAACACTTTAAATAGCTATAATATTAAACAAAATTACTATAATATTTAAACCATTTTTAATTAAGGAATTGTAAAAAAATATATTTCTTAAATTGTGTTTTAAAAATAAATTCATGAATTCAATGTACATTATGAAGTATTTCTATTATTTGGTGTAATAATCATTATAAAACAAAAGATCAGCAATCAGGTTTATTACAGAACTATAGGCTTTATACTAGAAAAAAAAAGTATTTTTTTTAATCCGTTATAACGGCCGTTTGGATACTAATATTTTTAAAATTTTCATAAATTTAGAATCTGTGGAAACATTTTAATCCGTTTCTTATAAATATAAACCTCTGCAGTTAGAGGTTTTTGACTTGTTGGCTTCAACAAAAATGTTTGCAACAATCCCCAACTACAATTTCCAAAAACCTTATAACAGTCAATGTCAACCTTATAACAGTCAAAAAAATAAAAGATTTGAATAGAAGAAATTAATTTTTTTTTTTCTTAGAAATAAACTATTTTGATATTTTGCAGCAATTGCACGACATATAATATAGAGTAGGTTTGTGTCATAAATTGTCACACACATGTTCTGTGGCAAATTTGATATTTGTTTGTGGCAAAATTGGATAGATATAATTTTGCTTGTAGGTAGCTAATTTTCTTTTTAAAATTTGTTCGATATCTGTTTGAAATTAGTTTGTTTTGTTTAACTAATCTGATACATCAGATTCTACTGGCACACAAAACTGTCTGATCTCGAAATCTACCTATTTCTAGCGGATATACGTGCCGCTTGGACTTTATTAATATTGTTGTTTAAAGTTCTTTGAAGGTATTATTTTGTTTTTGTATAACTAAATGCGTTGCTATTAAATAAATTTATATAAAAAATAAAACAACAGCCAGCAGGTTTCTTAATACTCTTAAGGAGTTAAACACCATTGTACTAACTTTTAACCTCACCGTTGTCACCAATGTAATGTATTTATCCCAGTATTATTATAATGTTTTTCGTTATAAGTATTATGTTTTTTTACCCGATAAACTTAATTTATTAATCTATTTATGCTCCTACCGCTAGATTTTTAGTGGAAATAGTTTTATTATATATAACGATTTCATTGATTCTCAGCAGCCACAAATCAGATCCGCGACAAAATGCTTCAACTAGAACATTTCTGCTACTGGTTCAGAAACGATTGATTGTAGAAAATTCTAATATAAACTCTACATTGATAAAAATGCATAATATTTCTAGCTAATAAGACTAAAACTTGTTCGTTCAAAGTCACTATTACTTCATTTAGCTGATTTACACAATATCACGTTCCGTATACAATTGAGTTTAGTTAGTAATTTGACATGTTTATATTCAATTTTTTAAGCATTATTGCTCCATAAAGGAGCGTAGGTACGCTATGCAACTGCAATTTTAGTTTCTCGAAAAGTCAAATTATGAACTTCTTTGCTATTTGAAGAAATTTCTAGTAACCCATATATTGATTTGTATGCTTTGTAAGCAATAGTCCTCCCACAGCGCAAACAATTAAATCACAGCGGTAGTGTGAGTTTGGTTTTCGCCACAAACGTATCACGATGGATCAATGTTTCGATGTTTGAAAATGGTCTTAGAAAAACGTCGGGAGTACATCAACCTTCTCCAGCTCGCCCTGGATTTCAAGCAAGTATGTGATAGTTTAAATCGTAAAAACTTTATTCCATTCATATGTCTTGTTATTCCGGAAAAACTTGTAGTTTTTTTTTCTTTTATTAATTAGTTAGACATGTTTAGCACACTAAATATGAAATATTCATTATTTAGACTCTTTGAATATCCGAAGATACCATGTCAACTATAAAGGAAGGAGATGAGAAAAATGGAAGGAATGGGGGTATAGGGATAACTATACTAATTGTTTTAAATGATGATGGACATTTTCTTTAAATGCCTGAGGGGAAAATTCATCGGAAAATGCAGAGGAAGGCATTGAGATCCACAATTTGGGCACTCTATTAAAATAATGTAATATAGTTTCATTGGACAAATATTATAAAAATTGTTTTCCATCGGTGTAGTCCAAACAAATTAAAATAGATATTTAAATAATGTTTAAATTTTTTATATTTGCAAACGTTTTCTGTTCTAAACAAGAACCATCATCAGGCAAAAAATATAATATAATAAATAACAAAACTCAAAAAACGGTATTCATAAAAAAATAACCTTAAAAGTTTCGTAATTAAAACAATTTTCTTTGATAAACATAAAAACACAAATAACTGGATGAATAATAGGAGTTTTTCAATTCTGAAACCAGTTTTGGAATCCTCTAATTAAACCTTACATGTTTTAATCAGAAAAAATTTTACGTGTTTCGTGGCGGTATCGAGCCCCATTCATCAGTAACACAAATTCGATACCTTGTGTTATACACGTTTTATCAACTGAGCCATTCAATTGACATGTTTTATGGAAATTTTTTAGTTAGTGAATTGAAACGTCATCAACAACTACAATGAAGTTAACAATTTCACAAAGATTGCCGACCTAACGACATGATATATTCAATTAATTATTTCTAATTAATTATCTATCTAATTTTTATAGAGTTATTTCGATTAATTCTCAAGACGCTACTATTCCATTAAGTATGGTAAGTTAATGATATCCATTATTTTACGTACACATTCTCAATGTGGTAGAATCATTACAATTAGTTGTTATTCAACTAATCTGAAAACCAATCTAATATGATGATCTAGGCGATCGGGGGGTTATTTCGTATGGGAGAAATTGTGAATAGTTAAACTCAAATAACTGGATGAATAATAGGAATTTTTCAATTCTGAAACCAGTTTTGGAATCCTCTAATTAAACCTTACATGTTTTAATCAGAAAAAATTTTACGTGTTTCGTGGCGGTATCGAACCCCATTCATCAGTAACACAAATTCGATACCTTGTGTTATACACGTTTTATCAACTGAGCCATTCAATTGACATGTTTTATGGAAATTTATTTGTAATGATTCTACCACATTGAGAATGTGTACGTAAAATAATGGATATCATTAACTTACCATACTTAATGGAATAGTAGCGTCTTGAGAATTAATCGAAATAACTATAAAAACACAACATCATCAAAAATGAAAAAAATTGAATGAAAAATTGATAATCAATTTTTTTCATTTTTTATGATGTTGTGTTTTTATGTTTATCAAAGAAAATTGTTTTAATTACGAAACTTTTAAGGTTTTTTTTTATGAATACCGTTTTTTGAGTTTTGTTATTTATTATATTATATTTTTTTGCCTGATGATGGTTCTTGTTTAGAACAGAAAACGTTTGCAAATATAAAAAATTTAAACATTATTTAAATATCTATTTTAATTTGTTTGGACTACACCGATGAAAAACAATTTTTCTATTAAAATAGTCGTTCTGGAAGGTTCACAGTTCTACAACGAGGTATTTGTACAACAAATAGATGGGATAACTCGGCAGCTCTTGTTTGTCGATTATACTGCGCATACGATGGAAGGATATTTTGAATTTCTTTAGAGAAGAATTCGCTAAAGTTATATTTATAGTAGATTGACAATTCAGCCACATTTCTTCTGTGCTGGAGTGAATCAAGCTGGTCCATTAGTTTGGTATTACCAATCAACCGTATTGCTTTTCTCTGTACAGAGTCTAGACATTTTGTTGTTGACTGACAAACACCTCCCCAAACATGACAGCAGTACTCCATACATGGACGAATAAAGGACTTGAAGATTAGCAAAATTTGCTCGGGATTGAAATACTTTTTATATCGACTCAAGAATCCTAATTTTTGCATTGCAGATTTAGCGGGGTTGAACACATGTTTATTCCATTTCAGGTTATTTTGAATATCCACTCCAAGAAGTTTAACTGATTCAACCTCGCGCAATTCCTCATGGTTTATTTTAATAGGGAAATTTTTATGTCGCTCTATTCGTGAAAGACGGCAGAGTTTGGTTTTGGTTGGATTAAATGAAACAAGATTACGATTAACCCATTCCATTAAACGATCCAGATCTTTGTTGATAGAATCAATTAGCGGTGGTAACTGCAGTATGAGATCGAAATTTAGGAGATGCATGTGATGTATGCAATGTGCTGTCATCAGCAAAACTATGGATTGGGTGCAGTGTGGAAATAAGTAAGTCATTAATGAATAAAAGAAACAAGGTTGGTGAGAGTGCAGAACCTTTGGGGAACCCCAGCATTGGTTGTGAAAATATTGGATGTAATACCATCTAAATTAACATGAAATTGGCGACCTGTAAGAAAACTATGAATCCATGAGACAGTAAGATGGTCTATACGATAAGATTTTAATTTAGCTATGAGATTAGTTTGTAGCTGTAGTTTAGTTTGTATTGGATTTAAATGAAAACTAGACTAGCAAGGAGACGACCACATATATAGTTTTTAATTTTTATGCAAAGTTAAATTTCTGTGTAGCACCAAATTTTATCCCCTCTTTGGTAAACTTAAACCTTACAAAGCATTAATACGACACGTGCTAGCCTATGAACGCAAAAGAAGGGTAGCTTTTATTGGTTGTAGACTCCTGTCAACATTGGAAGGAGGGTTAAACGAAGAAGTTACAAATCAGTAACAAATTCACACAATTAGATGAACCCATTAAGTCGTACCAGATCATACAGCTTGGGCAAATAGATCACAACAAATTTTACAAAATGATCTAGCTCTACAATTGGTTAGTATTTGTCGAAGAAATAGACCCAAACAAGAAAAACGTGATGGCTTTTAAGCTTGATCAAGGACTTAAATGGTGAAGTTTATGAACACTAAATTAGTATAAAAATATTTATTGCACTGGTTTTATTTGTTGTTGTTGAAATAAACTAACGCAAATAGTTGACATATTCAATTCTGTCGAGTTAGGTCATGTCACATTAGAAATAAGTGTGCGATATTTTTACTCACGAATGTTTGTTCGTTTACATATTTGTTTATTCAAAACTACAAAAAAGTTGTAAATGAAAAAACTCGCAGATCAAATTTCCACACAAAAGTAAAATTTTTTCTAAAACATACTATTCTGCTGCTCCTGCAACCTGTGAACAAATTCCGCGTAACGAAACGTAATATATTTATTTAGTTTTTCCTAATAATTTTTTAACTTATCTGGCTCAAACTAACACCTGAATCAAAATTAAAATCTGTAATTTTCATTGTTGTCCCAATAAATTAATAAACACTTAAAAAACTGCCGCCTTGAAATTATTTTTACAGCACAAACAAAATGTTATAAAACTTTTAACAATTTTCGAATTAATAACAAAAATTCTTTTTAATTTTTTACTCAATTTTCAGTTTTTACTTGATGTTTTATTTAAAAAAAAAATTGCGATTTGAAAATTGTTTTTGCATTCGAAACTTATTTTAAAAAATTACCTATTTGCATTTGAATTTTTCCCGAACATAATGTCAATAAAAAATTTATAAATATATATATTTTAATCATTTTAAAACGATCGTAAAAAATTTAAATTAACTAATTAGCTTAATTTTATTTAAATATTAAATATATATTAACTTGAATACAATCACAAACGAAAAGATTTTGATCTTATTACTTGATGACCTGTCTTATGACTACTGAGAAAATTTAAAATAAATTTGATTTTTTTTTTCAATTTTTCAAATGGATTTTCCCAAATTTTTCAAATATTTTTTTTTTTACAAAAGAAAATAAAAAAACTTCGATTTTTTTGTTATTATTTATGTTTTGAAAAATAAATAAATATGAGATGTGTCAGATGTTTGTAAAATACACATTTGATTATAAATACAGCGGAGCAAGGTTAAACATTTTAAGTGAAAATTTGTAGTTTTTTATTTTCTCTGTCATCTTTCAGTAATTCTTGAATGTTGTTGATTGGAAAGAGAAACCGTTTTATTATAGATTGTATAGTTTCATAGAAAATTATTTTTAAATATTGAATATTCTTACCACCTAACCGTTTTTACTTATGCCACACAGTGTATTGAGAAAATTTAAAAAATTTTTGTGGATGTTTATAATATGGTTGACATTGAACTGGAACAAACCATACGTCCCACTGAATATTTGCCGCTTTGTTTATACTGAAAAATTGATTTCATCATCACCGGGTGACATATTTTGTGAAATTTTTATTTTTGATGATAAATAATATACGGGAATTAATTTAAATCTCGACTTGTTGCTGGGACTTCAATTTACACATTTATATGTCAGGAAAATCACAGTTTTCTTCATTTTCCAACATATATTTAATAAAGATAACTATTTCTTAGGATTTCGTTCTTTAAAAATTAAAACAACACTCTATTGTTAAGACTTTGGTGTACGTCGAATTTTTACAATTGATGTTCTGGGAAACTATGGATACAGCCTATAGTTTCTATCATTATGAAACCTTGGCTTGGCCAAAAAAAGTGACTTGTTTCTTGCTTTTAAGATAACCAAAAATCTATTTCACTCCAATTTTTGGGGAGTTGAAAATCGTTTGGCAAAAAACAACTACAACAATTTCATCTAGGCTTACGCCCATCCATGGTCCTTCGATCCGTATTACAATTAATCCAGCAATCTTGAGAAGTGTTGGGAAATTGGAGTATCAGTAAAGAGAGAAAGTCGACGTCAAGCCAAAAGTATTAATTTTAATATTTTAATTAAACGATTTAATTAAATAATTTTTAAATAAAGAATTATAATACAGAGCTATATAAATATAATTCGTGAACTTATTATAAATGTATGACATATTGGTGAACATTTTCTTGTTAAGTTTGAGTTTGGTATATTCGAAATTGTGTATTTCGTTCAACTGAGACAATTTATTCAAATAAATATCAAAGTTAAAGTGATTTTAACATAATATTTGTTTAGCACTTGTTTTATGCGCACGTTAATATAAATTTAAAAAAATAAAAGATTTAGTTTTATTTCTATCATCATACTCAATATATTTCTTCTTTTTAGGACATCCTCAGGAGTAATATCGTTTAGTTTGATACAATTGATAGAAAGGTTTTTATATACAAGAAAAATTTACTAATACTAACAATCTCAATTTTTATACATGTGACGCTATACAGGGGCGCGCACAGAAGAAGTTTTAGGGGGAGGGGGGGGGGGGGGGGGAAGGGGGGTGCTGCAGGTGATTTTATTTTTATTGTCGTAGTATGAAACCTGAACTCAGAAATATGTTATTGCTTTTGGGATTTTCGAAACATCTGTTTCTATTTCCCTAAGAAATATGAAAACATCAACATCTGAAGGCTGAAATTTCATCGATTTTACTGTATAATACAAAGGCGATGACTGATTCATTTAAATAAAATTATTGAGTAATCAACATCTTTCTGGAAGCATAGTAAAAAAATAGTTGTTGCGATCATTTTGAATAAGTTTAAAATTTAAAACGCTTCTACAATTAATTGTGAGAAAGCCCGCACTTGCCAAGTTTTTGCCCATTTTCCTGTTTTAAATAAAATATCCCATAAACGGAAAAAATCAACCGATGTGGCATTACTGCTGTGTATTAATATAATGCTCATATATTATAGATAAAACTGAGAGCAAGGCTATTGTGGTCTATAATTTGAAATATCACATTTTGTTTCGTTTAGAAGATGGATAGGATCTATAGGATCTAGAGGATTTGTAGAAAATTTTGGTAAGAGAAGGCGCAAGTTCTTTTGAAAATGTTGTTAGAATATCAGGAGGAATGATGTTCAGACCAGAGACTTTGCTGGTAGTTAACCACCTTAAGATTTATTTTGACAATCTTGGGTTTGAAATAAAGATCTTTCATATTAACTCCTGAAGACTGGATTTTTGGTTTTTCTTTAGGAGTTTCTAAAACAGTCGTGATCACAAGAAAGCGTTCCGCGAACAATTTGGTTTTTCTCGCAAGGTCAGTGACGATTAAATCACCGTCATTAATAGGAAAAAAAACTTGGTACCAGACTTTAAAGAATTAATTAATGGCACTGTAAAAATTTTTTGTCAGAAATGGATATGGTAGAAAGTTTTGCCGCTCTCGCTCTGCCAATTTCTGTTTTTTTCGTTTTCGTTTATCTGGTTTAATATACTGTTGTATAGATATTAGGACTTAAATCGTCAAGGTATTTTTGTTATGGAACCAAATATTAAATAATCTTTGTTTGTTTCTAAGGGCCAATTTGACTGGAAAACAAATGTTTTTGTTGGGGTTTCATTATTGAGAAGGGAACGAATTTATTGATACTAAAACATTTTAGTCAAACAAAATTTATACTATATTATTTTATTTTTATATTTATTTTCAATGGCCAAACAACCTACCAGAGCTCCTGATATTCCTGGTCAAATTAGTAAATTACTTTATTTGATTTTGATAAATGATCTTTTGTTAGTACAACTTAAAGTATAAGAATCTTTAGGTGGTTCAGACCATAATTTGATTTCCACTCATTTAAATTTACAAGTTCCTAAACAGTTTCAATCTAATCTTAGTCTTATTTGGGTTGCAGATTGGCAGGCCTTAGAGATATATGTTTAATTTAAACATTTCTGCTTCTACATTTTCAGAAATAATACACGTGGCTGACGTGGGTATGCGCAGGTTTATTCCGATAGATGGTACTGAAGGCTGGTCTTTAGGTTTCGGGTAAATGTAAGAAGCAATAAAATTTAAAATAAATGCTCTTTAAAAAATGGCCAGTATACAGCCAATTCCAAAAAAGTTGCTAACACGAATTCAACAAATTACAAACCCATATCATTCTTTTCGGTTGTTGCTAAAATATTTGAGAAGTTCATTAATTTTAATATTTTGAGCTTATTAAGTCGTCAAAAATACTTAATGAAAGATAATACGGTTTCCGTAAAGCAAGAGAGAGGGGAAATTTACTTTCTTTGTCACACATATCTGGAACAGTCGGTTGTAAACCTTTGTGAGACTTTCATTGCTGCTCAGCAATTCAAATCTTACTAATGAGCTTGATTCGTTGTATGTTGCTGATTTGAAGGTACACAAATACACTATGGACAAACGCGTGTGTCTGCCTAGATCAAATCAATTTTACCTGAACAGAGTATCCACAGTTAAAAAAAAATTGAATATGTGATGCAAATCGCTACACATATAGGTCCTACGGAAGTTTCCATTACAAACCAATACAAAGCTTGCTATATAAAGTTAAACTAATGCTCTTTGCATCAATATTTAGCAGAGTACTTGGAGTAAAATAAAAAATCTTGTTGTTTAAAAATGTCTGTTATTTGCATTAAATAAATTATGTGCAACATTTTTTTTAGTATGACATTTTAATGCAAATTACATCATAATTTTGAGATACTTTGATTATTACGAACCTGCCTAAATTATTCAAATTAAAATAAAAAAATTACAACGGAAAAAAGTAAAACATACATACCACCTTAATCACTATTATTATAGGCTTTCAGCTGAGAAGCGATAACTAAAACATACATGAAACGATTTTAACTATATATTTTTAAAATGGATAATACTCTAGTGAATTTTAAAATTTCATTAATGTATTAAATTGTGGCAAGGTGCATTAAAACTTCTAGCTGTTCTATAGAAATAAATTATGATGCAAAAGTTGTTTTAAATTTTATAGAAATGCATTGAAATTAGGTTTAATGCGACATTTACTTTACAATTCAATAATAACCTGCAACGTATAGCTCCTATTGCAAGACTTGCTTTAAATATTGCAGTTGCTTTTTCAACTGTGTCCGCTAGTATCGGCTAGCCCCTCGTTTTAAGGATCGGGTGACAAGATGTAGCTTTTCAAAGCCATTTTTTAACAGAATTTAGCATCTCTGGAATGCTTTACTGACGTGGGTCTTCCTTGATAATTGTAATACACAAAACTTTAAAAATAGCGTTCTAAAAATCCGCAAAGAGAATTGATAAATAGTTAGTAACCTTAGATCTTTAGTTAGCATCGTATCTTACGATATTCAGTGATGTTAATCTATAATTTCTTATGGTTAACACTAAATAATGTCTAACTTTAAAAAACAATACTGAAAAATTATCGGTCAGGGAGGAGGGGGTCCGGACCCGAACCCCCCCTCCCCTTTTGTGCACCCCTGACGCTATACATAAATAATTTCTAAAATAATTAAATTTAACCAAAGAATTAAGAGAATACAGGAAATGAAACGTATATATACACAAAAATATTTGAAGTTCGAAGTTTCGAAGTTTTTCTACTCTCAAAAACAAAAGATTATAAACATTCTTTGGCTTGGTCATAATAAAATTGTTTTTATTAATTATCGTAGTGATATTTTGGCGAATTTATAAAGAATATAAAAAATTCTAGTGATTTTATTATAATTTAAAAATAATTTTTCAGAAAAATTAAATATATTAAGTGAAAATTTGGAACAAAACATTAAATATGAAGTGTGTGATAAAGACGTGTAAAAATGTCCGAAAACATATACAGGATGGGATTTCTTATTGTAGGTAACTAATATTGATATTATAATTTATTTTTCAATTAATAAGTTTTAAGTTTTTTAAATATTTTCGCCAAAAATATAATCTAAAATCAATGTCAACATATTAATTAAATTCGGGTTTTTCTAATGTCAAATTTTTATTTTTGTTGTTTTTCTTTTCTATGTAATGGCGTCTCTTTTTTTATATTAATTTTGGGGGCAGAAATAGGCTTAAATTTAGAATGCAATGCAATAATAAAAATATTTACGGCGCCTCTACTAAAACGCATGTGTGTTAGTAACAATTTATTGGTGTGCAAAAAGTACTTCAAATTTTAACATCAATTTCACTTTCTCTATTCTCTTAATTCTTTGCATTTAACTTAAAAGACAAAGAGGCACATGCAATAAAACTTAAAAATAATAAAAATGTATACGATTACAAAAAAACTAAAGATAAACCAAATTAAAAATATGGAGAGCCTGAAATCTCACAGCTCTGAGATATCAATACTGCGGTTTTGGTTAAGGATTTTGATATAGTTTTCGTCATAACACTTTTATGAGAACATTGTTTTTAGTTTTGGGCAGCGATGGTTATCAAACATAACTCTTTGTTAAAGTACATGTATTTTTTTATCTCTGCTTAGAAATTTATTACAAAACTGAAACGAAACATCAATACGTTGCCGGAAAATCATAACAGATCATAAATTAACATAATTTAGTGAAAAGATGATACAATCATCAAACTACTCAAAAACCTCTCCATTTAGAGTTTCGAGAAAATATTACAAAATCATAAATTAATATTTCTTTTTAAAAATTCCAAAAATATTGTAAAAATTAAATAAAATCAAACTTTTTTCAAAATTCTAAAAATATTCCAAAAATTTTTACAAAATCAAAGATTAAAGATTAAAATATTCCAAAATATAGAATAAAATCATCTATTTAAACTTTTTCTAAATTCTAATAATATTTCAAAAACTCTTAAAAATTCAAACTTTTTCCATAATTCTAAAAATATTGCAAAAATTATAACAATATCAAAAATTGAAACTTTTTTCAAAAATTATAATAAAATCAAAAATTTAAAATTTTTCAAAATTCTAAAAATATTCCAAAAATTCTTACAAAACCAAATATTGAAACTTTTTTCAAAATTCAAAATATATATATATAAAATTCAAAAATTCTATTTTTATTTCAAAATTCTAAAAATATTGAAAAAGTTATAACTAAATCATAAAATCAAACATAAAACTTTTTCTAAAATTCTAAAACTATTGCAGAAATTTTTACTAAATCAAAAATACAAACTTTTTTCAAAATTCCAAAAATTATAATAAAATCAAAAATTAAAAATTTTTCAAGATTCTAAAAATATTACAAAAATTCTTACAAAATCAAAAATGGAAACTTTTTTGAAAATTCTTAACATATATCACGGTTCGCCTACCATGAGTTTTAATAAAAAGTCAACCAACATGAAATATTTTTTCATAGCAGTGTTCTTTGGGTCGAATAGAACAAAACTCAACCGTTTTTTAAATAGGTTGGCGTTGGGGATTTCGAGATATCTCGCAAAAACGGATTTTTGACCGATTTTACCTCGATTTTAACTTAGGCTAGAATTTTTTTTTGTGAAATTGCCCAAATTTCACTGGAAAACTTAAAACGAATTGGGACTGAAAAAATTGAAGTGAAAAACATTGGTATAAAAAGTAGAAAAAACGATATTTTACTTTTTTTTTTGAAATTTTTTAATGGGACATTTTTTTTTTTTTTTAATAAAATGTGATGTGTAGTAGGCATTACAATATGTGTCACAACAACACATAAAAACCTTTTAAGACCAAGGTCCCACAACAACATGCGTTCAAAGGATGTTAATGAACGCAAATCTGTTTCTTTTTTTTTTAATATTTTTTGTTAAATAATGGATAACTGGACCATAAATCCTATCACATATAAAATATGACATAGGCCAATATTTCGTGATAGGATAGGGAAAATAAAAAATAAAATAAGAGATAAAAAGCAAATTTGTTTTAAAAATTTGCAGGAACAAAAGCCAATAGTCTAGCTAATGGCATAATCCTTGATTATGGGACGCAGTATATTTTTCAATGATTAAAGCTCAGATATATAGTTATATGAAGGCTCGTTTCTTCTAGCAAGCTACAGCGTTCCAGCATCAAGGAATATTCATTAGCTAAGATTGAGGGTGCTACCGTTGACTGAATACAGTTCATCCGCCAGCACCCCTAAGATATCACCTTGGCTAGTGATTGCCAAGGGTAACTGCTATTGCCAGTGGTATGCGATATCTCACGTTAACTCATATGCCAATAGCAGGGACTGGAGTACGCTGGGTTGTCACACCCGTGAATCAAAAAATAGAAAAAAATTAACAAATTCTTGGGCATTTTGAAACGTTTGGGGCGTTCGGCAGTCCTAATGTAATTCGTTTTAAGTTTTCCAGTGAAATTTGGGTAATTTCACAAAAAAAAATTTTAGCCTAAGTTCCGAAATCGAGGTAAAATCGGACAAAAATCCATTTTTGCGAGATATCTCGAAATCCCCAACGCCAACCTATTTCAAAAACGGTTGAGTTTTCTTCTATTCGACCCAAAGAAGACTGCTATGAAAAAATATTTCATGTTGGTTGACTTTTTATTTAAACTTATGGTAGGCGAACCGTGATATATATATAGATGAAAAACGAGATCTACGCAGGTGAAAAAGTCGAAATTTGAACTTGACCATTTTTGATTTTCCTGAAACTTGGCATATAAGTAAAAAAAGGACAGGACAAAATAAAAAATACGACTTATTTTAAAATTTTTTTAAAGTGCATAGTTTGAGCATAGGAGGCACCCCAACATGCATGAAAAATGAAAATTCTGCCAATCCGATGTAACTTTGAAATTAAATTGCTCAAGAACGGCTATACTGATTTCATTAAACTTTTTTTGGTTTGATAGACGATTAATTAGTCGTTTGAAAAAAAATTAATTTATTGTTTTTATAATTAATTTTTAAATAAAAATATTAAAAAAACTTTTTTAAAGATGGCGCTAGGGTCAAAAATCAATTGGAATTTAATTAATTTTTTTCTGAAAACAGTTCTATCCTTACTCTAAAAAATATCAAATTTACAAAGAGGCGTAAATTTTTGTTCTTGAGATATTTAATTTTAAAGATTTTTAGTACGGCTGAAATTCGAATTTTTCTTCATTTTGTCAAACAACTTCCATTAACAAAAAATTTTAAAATCAATTAAATTTTAACTTTTTTTATTTTGTAAATATAGTTCTAACCTTCCTTTAAAATATATCAAATTTACAAAGAGGTGTTGATTCGTGTTCTTCAGATATTTAATTTTAAAGATTTTTAGTCCGATTAAAATTCTAATTGTTCATTATTTTCTCGAACTTCAGTGGTTAAAATTTTTTGATGATAAAAATTGTTCGAAAAAATAATGAACAATTAGAATTTTAGAATGACTAAAAATTTTTATAATTAAATATCTCAAGAACACGAATTAATGCCTCTTTGTAAATTTGATATATTTTAAAGGAAGGTTAGAACAATATTTTAAAAATAAAAAAAGTTAAAATTCCTCAGGCAATCCTCTATGTCGGAAGAATCTGAAAATAAAAACAAAGGAAAAGAGAAGTATCCGAGAAAACAATAAAGTAATTAATTGGAGTAAAGGACTAAATAATTTACCCAACCAGTTTTAAACGTTGCTAATGAAATAAATGAACGAACCTAATAAAAAATAGCCGGATCGGTTAAAGGAGAATATTTGATTTCAGTTTGTTCGTTTAAAATATTCTCATTGAAAACAAAAGACCTACGTATCTCATAAGATTCTAGAATATCTAACTTTCTACCTTTTGGTTGAGTGTGTAGAATAGAAAGATTAATTATCAAAAGAAACATTGTGGTTTGAACTTATTATATGGTTGGCTAAAGCGGATTAATGATTACCTTCCTTATACACTCGAAATGCTCATTTGCTCTAATTTTAAAGCTACGTATTCTGGCCTATGTATTTGTAACTACAGTCATTATATTTAATTTGATACACACCGGATTTCCGTAAAGGATCTATTTTGGGTATATTATTAAAAAGCAGTTTTTTTAAAGTTGTTTTAGTGGAGAAGGCAAACTTGGTTTTAGAATATCGGGATGCGAAATTGCCTAATTTTGAACTAGGCAATTTCGCATCCCGATATTTAAATAATAATAAAATAATAAAACGCCTTATTCTTGTTAAATTGAGTTTTATTTCACTAAACACGTATTTCAAAAGCTATGCTTTCATCGACAGTAGTGTCTAAAAAACTTTTTTAGATACTACTGTCGATGAAAGCATAGCTTTCGAAATACGTATTTAGTTAATTTAAACTCAATTTAACAAGAATAAGGCGTTTATTATTTTATTATTATTTACCAATATAACCTAGGTAGTCGCCGCCATTTGTTTTCAAAATCTTTTGGAACTGGATAAATATCATTTAAGAATTTTTGTTTTCGTTAACGTTTTAATAACCGCAAGACTAATCTATCTTCGTAATCATTGTTACGCGCGATATTTAAAATAGTATTCAGCGTTTTTTTATAATTCGTTTCTGACGAATATTTAACAATCTCTCGAAAAATGAATGAAAGGCAGGTAATTTAGAATTTACAGGGTGATTTGAATTGGCGTGAATAATAGCGTCGCTATAATTAGGTTTTCTATAAATACTAAAATCAAACTTTGAGTCTAAACGGGTAATTGTGATGTCGAGGAAGTTTATAGAATTCTGGGTTTCTATTTCAAGAGAAAACTTTACCGTTTCAAACTGTGAATTAAGCCATAGTAAAAAACAATTCAATTGTCTCTCTGTTCCACCCCAATTACACAAATTACAAAACATCGTCAACATGCCTATATTAAAATATTATATGACGGCAGAATGGGTTTTTTTCCGAAAAAAATTAAGGTTTCAAAATGATTCATGAAAGTTTCTGCAAGGAAGGGAGAAAGAAGAGAGCCCATAGGTAAACCATCTGAAAACTTATGGTACACTTTGAATCGAAACAAAAGTAATCTTGTTCAATGCAAGTCTTACACTGAAAAAAACATGTTCTATTTCCAATCGAAATGCAGTTGTCCCAACACCACCGTGCGGTCAGATATGGCGAAAAGAACTAGGAAATTGTTTCAACAACTATACAATTATAGAACGATATAGTGATCACACGTAATAGTGAAAATAAAATTCAGTTCAATTAATCTCAAATATTTCAATTTTAAAATGAAAAATTCATGATATAAAACCAAACAAATTTTTTATGGTAATAACTTTAATAACTTTATTCAACTACTGTTATATTGGATATAACATTTTATATTTTAAGTAAACGTCATGCTGTTGTCAGGAAAATATTTTCATGTAGTTGTCCCAATCACAATGAAATTGTTTGCAAATATTTTTTCTTTGTTTGAATAATAAACGGCCAACTTCGAGATGCGATTGTCATTACTTCAACTTTTTTTCAGTGTATATATTCTCTTTAGTTCCACCTGTAGAGCAGGATCTAAGATGTCCGGATTAATATAATTATTAACTATCGCTGTTAATTTAATAAGAGGAACGGAAGTGTAAAGGCTTACTACGTCAAAGAAAACCAGTTTGGCGTTGGAAACGCAACGGATATTACTAATTCTACTGACCAGATCTATTGAATTTTTTACAGAATATGTGGATGAGAAATGTGTGTGTTCGTTGAACAAAATGATAAATTTTTTTCACAATTTATAAGCGGCAGCACTGCAGTAAGAAATGATAGGTCTAATGGGCATATTATCTTTATGAATCTGAGCTTAGTTGGTAACACTAGGGCTCGACTAGCTATGATAAAATCCATCATTTTCAAATTGTAATATTATCTATTAAGAATAGTTATGGTGTTGCCTTTATCAGCCTTGCAAAAGATTAGATCATCCTTTACAATTTTATTTTTGATCGATTTTATCACTTTCGTCGATTGAGAAAAATTGTTACAAGTAACACTCTCCTGTTATTTGAGAACTAAGGCACAAGCTGCTTTTATTTGTATCGTCTCTCCGGAAAGTGCTGCATCAAGTCCACAGCTAATGTTTGTAGGTTGTTGATGTTTGTTTTGATTAAAGGTGAGAAATTTACTCCCTAGCTCAGTAAATCTTTTTCTTGTGTAGTAAATGTAATAATTAATAATAATTCGGTAAAGTTTTTAAATCGTGGATGAAATATATGTTCCGTTTCGTTCCTGTTGTTTTGGTGATGGATCTGGTTTTGTTTACGCAATTGCTCCAATAATTTGTTCAGTTTGGTGGATTGTTTCATGTACTGAATATGTGTCAATTCTGCAGCAGCTTCTTCTCTTACTTGTTGGTCATAACATAAATATCGAATTCCATGCAATGTTACCTTGATGACAATTCTGTATGTACAACTTAAAGATGAGTAGAAAAGTTACATCTTATTGCGTACCACACTCAGAGAATTTTGTTAGTAAATTTAATAACCGCCCGTTTTAAAAAGGCGCAAAAAGTTATTTTATTAATCTAATTACGATTTTTGTTAAAGTTAATTTCACAGTAATTAGATTAATATTTCTTGTAATTATTTTAATAAAACTTTTTATTAAATTAAAAATATGGTCAATATTATTAAAATATTCAGAACTGCTGATTAAATTAATAACCAATTCTCATTAAAAAATTGATTTCAGAGATTAAAATAAAAAATATTTTTATTAAAGTAAAGCTATTAAAATAAAAACATAAATTATTATTTTTGTAGTTAAATTTATTAACCATTTTAGAAGATTAATTATGAACGTTCTTATTTTTAAAACTTAGGTTATTAGATTAATAAAAGCATACGTTAATTTATTCTTTGGTTATTATTTTAAATGTGAATTAAGAAAATCTTAAGAAGAATCACAGTATATATCCAGACGCTGACTACAAAACATTAAAAAATGTTTGTATTTTGTTAAATAATTTGAAGTTAAATTAATAATTTTTAAGTGAAATATTGAAAAAGTAGGTTGGTTTTATAAAAAAAAAAATAAAAATGTTGTGAAATTAAACAAAAATAAATAGTTAAAGTTGAACAGTTTAATGAACAGAATAGCTGGGCTGCAATTGACTCTGTATGGACTGAACCAAGCAACTTAGACTCAATGAAATAGTAGAACTTACATCGGAAATTTGGAATAGACAAAAGTCCAACTACATGTTAGCAAATTACATCACGAATCAAATCAAAACAAAAAAAAGTTATGTAGTATTAAAACATTAAAAATTAAAAAACAGATTAAATTAAATAACAAAAGAAGCTAACCTTATATATTCAATAAATAAATTTTGAACAAATTATTTTAAATCAGAATAAAAAGCAAAAATTTATTCAAAGTGTAATTAATTTACAGTGTAATTTGCAGAATTTTCCAAATTTGAACGCGATGTTTCCAAAAGTCACGGGTTTTAGTAGTAAATTACAAATTTTTATCAGTAATATTTGTTAATGTTAAATCATTTAATGTTAAATGTTAATGTTAAATCATAATATTTGTTAAATCGTTAAAATTTAAAGTGCTTAAGACAAAATATCTATAATTTAAGTAAATAATTAAGAACGAAACATTTTATACAAAATTTATAAGTAAAGGGGTCGTATATAAATTACAAAAAATACTTAAATATAATATATTTCAAATAAAAATAAAAGCTTGAATATTTAAAAAATTAAAGTTATTAAAATAAAGTGTAATTATTAAAGATTTATAGCCAACATTTTTTTTCTTTCTTAAAAATCTTCTTTAATTATTAACTATTTTATTGTTACAAATTTTTCTCCAATATTTCGACCTTGTGGGTCATATTCAGGGGTTTTATTTAGTTATATTTAATATTGCCTATAAAACAATTATTTAAAAAATAATAAATTTAAAAAATAAAATGTTATAACTATACTGTCTTAAATTAATAAAAACTTAAATAAAATTAATTGAAATAAATAAAACTGTAAACAAAATTTTAATTTTCTCTTTTGTTTAAAAAGTGCAAAATACAAGTTCCATTATTAATTTAATAATAACTTATTATTAATTTAATAACATCCTATTATTAATATAATAACATCATATTATTAATCTGATAAACCTACTGTTATTCTAATGACAACTTATTATTATTCTAATAATTTATGCCATTTATCCAATGCCTACCTGATATGAACTTAAACTATTCTGACATTAATTTAAACAAATTCTAATTTAATATAAAAGCTATCGTTTTTAGATTAAAAATTTTATTTTTTTTTATTAGTAAATCTTACGAACGAAAATTATTAGTTTAATAATGACTATTATTCCGAAATCAGTGAAAATAATCACAAGTTGTGATTAGCTGTATAATAATCACCCAATTCATATTGTAAGTTTGTTTCGCAAATTATTTCATTATTAAGCACGTTAATATAAATTTACAAAAATAAAAGATTTAATTTTATTTCTATGATCACTCAATATATTTCGTCTTTTTAGGACATCCTCAGCAGTAATGTCGTTTAGTTTGATAGAAAGATTGAGAAATTTTGAAATTGTTAGTATTGGTAAATTTTTCTTGTATATAAAAACTTTTCGATCAAACTAAACGACATTACTCCTGAGGATGTCCTAAAAAGACGAAATATATTGAGTGATCATAAAAATAAAATTAAATCTTTTATTTTTTAAAATTTATATTAACGTGCGCATACAACAAGTGCTAAACAAATATGTTATTCAACGAATTACGCCAAGAGCCTACGACAAAAAGTGTAAACTATATTAAAGTAAATAAAAATGAATGTAGTCAAGAAAAGGCGAACGACAATTAAGGGTCAAATGAGAAGGTTAGTGATTTTGCGGATAATATAATTGAAGATTCGTCTATTAAGAGTATTCGAACACGTTTAACTTGGTTTATGGATTATCTCAAAGAATTTAATGAAGTAGAGGGTAAAATATTCGGGTTAAATTGCGAAGAAGAATCTGAACTCGCGTCTTTTGAAGAGGATGATTATAAGGTGGTCACTTAGTTTAACACAACGGAAATGCAACGGTGGAGAAGCAAATGCATTAATAAAAAGTGTTTGCTCACGTTTCAAATCGCCACGCTGCAATATACCACCATCCTTTGACGGTAACATTTGCGAATGGCAATAATTTTTTATTTATTCAATTCAGGGGTACGAATCTGTTACAATGACGCCATTACAAAAGTTTCAGCTGTAGGGTGATCCATCTAAAATAGGAAGACGTTTATCTATTACAGAAGCTAATTATATCGAAGCTTATCAAATGCTATGTATAAGGTACGATCGTAAGAAACCCAAAGATAAATTCATTTATTGAGTTGATGTTGGGGCACCCATCCGTAAGGCAACTCATGCAGTCAATTTTTAAAACTTTAAGGAATAGGCAATATAGTAAACTCGAAGCTCCATAATTCGCTGGCATTGAAGTTCCCAGGTGTAGATGAAACCATGTTTATAATAGGATTATACAGTTCCCCAAACTCTTCTACAAGTTGTTCTTTTTTCCATGAAATGTCGTACAACCTCGATAAAATAAACGCAGACAACTCCAAAGCAAGACTCATCATTCTTGAAGACTTTGATATACATAACAATAGATGATTGATCATCACGCACTTACGACGTATTATTATCAGCAATAATAAATATTACATCGACTACACCGATTAAAGTCAATCCTCGTAGCTTTATGAATTATAATCATGTTGAAAAGGAGGCACTGAGAAACTTTTATGAAAAAATACTTTGGTAAAATGCTTGTTGTCTTTATCAAGATCCATCAGCAAACATCAGCAATAAGAATTTCTGAATTCATAAAAGATGGCATGTGGCAGTTTATTCCAAATCGACTAATTTTCCTAAAACTTAGCACTGGTTCACGAAGGATGTTGAATAGAATGTGAGCAGCTATCCTGCTCGAGATAAGTTAGATATTATATTGATCAATATAATATTCCATTTGCCAGTAAACGTCCAGTTGGCATAGGCAACAAAAGAACCAAATGATAAGACAATTTTACAGTACGTAGTTGAGCCTTTTTAGTGTATTTGTAGTTATTTGAGTTACATAAATTGTCTTAAACCGACTGTGGTGCCTTAGTCAGTTTTGGTGTTGAATTTCCAATTATGCTTGTCATGTTATAAAACGTCGATTGTTAACAATATCTATAAAAAGTGTTTATCAACACCTCAGAACGCATGTTGTTGTGGGACAGTTAGTCCTTAATAAGTATCTATGTATTGTTGTGGCCAATATTGTAATCTTTATTACACATGTTGTTTGCAAAATTCAGTTTTGTAGATCGGTATGTTGTATGTCGTTGTGTAAACCACTGTTACAACACTTAATCTCGATTTAATTATTAATACAAGAAAAACAATAAATCATTTTAAAACGTTTTAGTAAATTTTTATTAGTCCAAAAATATCTTTTAATAAAAAAAAAACACTCTGGTTTTGTTTACATAGTCATCATAATTCATAAATTGTTATTTTAACTTTTACAGAAGAAAACCTATTTTTAATCATTTTGCTCATCACATTAATTTTTAATGCGATTACGATGCTCCTCTTAATGTTCGCCTGGCTACAGATGAATGTCTTGAGTCCGAATTTGCATGTGATCCACTTTCTGGTGAACTAGAATATCTCTTTGGAACTGCTTTTGTTGTTTCAGAAACCTTAAGCGCAAATTTTAGTTCTCGTTTAAATGCTGCAGAGAAGGATATCTATAAACAAATTATATACAATTAATTTTAAATGAAAGAAATTGTAAAATTGCTGCAAATATTTACTCTTTCTTCGACCGATATATGTCGTAAGTTCCATAAAAATTCCATAACTCCTATTAGTAATCCCGTGACGCAGCCTATAAACAATATAACAAACACTCCACCAACATTTTCGATCCCTAAATCTGATGTATCGTCATTTTTTTTCTCTGATCTATCACATTGTTGATCCTTTGGCGGTATCCACCATTTTTTTTTTATTACATCTAATCGTCCATGTTCTTGCAATTTTAAAATTGCATTATTTAACGGCTTACGTAGTTGAGAGTCTATAGAAAATGTTAAATATTTTAAATATGAAAACGATAAAAATAATAATAATATTAAAAACATACGCATTGGTAAGGCAATACCATAACCCTTTGAATCCAAATTTTGTCCTATTCGTGTTAAGTTACAATTTCTCTCAACTGTATACTCCAAACCGGTTGACTCGATGAAAAATGCATACGTTTTTTTACCCTTTGCCACACGTTCAATGCCTTCTTCATTGGTTGTAGTAAAAACACTTGGTTTAGTTTGCTCCATAACCGTCCACATTTTCTTGTATAACGAATTATTTGAATCTCGGAAAAATGCTGCTGTACTGCCACCAATAACCGCCCCATATTTTATTTTTGTACCTTTTGCTAAATCTTCAACATTTTCAATTGATTTATCCATACTTTCGAAAGTTAAGAAAGCCGCCATGTTAGCTGTATATGATGCAGTTATAATTAAAGCAAAAAACCAATAAAATCCTATAACTAGCCTAGTTGCTATTCCTCTAAATTTCAACAAAAGTAAATCAGAATTAGACAAAAGATAAAACAACAAAAAATGTGAGTTATTTTACTTTGGTAATAAATCAGAACCTTGTGCCATAATCGAACCAATCGTTATCCATGAGCTATTTTTGATATCCCAAATATTTTCAAGCTCGTGTTCCTCTTTATTGCATGGATGTGCACTTTCCCATTCGTTTGATGTAATTCTTAAAAATTAAATATATAATTGTTTTTTTATATTTTATATACCAAAGGTTCTAAATACTTGGTGTGGAACCACAACGAGGGAGAGCAGGCTTAAAATGTTATGAGAAAAAAACTTTGCAAATAAATATATAGTTGGAGTGAGCGCGAGGGAGAAAATATCGTTGGATGAAAATTTTAACAAAACTAGAGGAGTAATAGTGAAACCCTTGCGTAAGTTGTCCACATAATTCCTTTAAACGTTTAAATTGCGTGCAAGAATCAGAAAATTTTTAACTATGCGTAAGTGTGGGGATATGAACTAATGACTAAGTACTGCATTAATTAACCTAATAACATGGTGTGTTCGGTTGGTAACATAGAACAATTAAAACTCACTAACTGCAGTACAAGCGGTGAAACTTTAGGTCATATCAGAACTATAATTCTGCATTGCGAGGATGTTTGACGAAGCTTTTATGTTAAGAATGCAGATTTCTCAGGATCAGTGTTAACCAAATCTTTATTTTGCCTACAAAGAAAACAGAGAACTGAGAACGCCAATTTCACAAGAAACTATATATGGAGAATGATTTTGCGTTCCAAAGATGTTTACAGAATGTTTATAAAAAATGAAAGAAGAAAAATTCTATTGAGCCAACAAGGTCAAATTTATGTTTGAGAATCGTAGCCACTTTATTTCCACAACAATTAAATGCAAGCTAAAGGCAGTTTTTTTTAGAAAATCATAGTGAACGTTGTACCACCAGCTACACAACCAGAATTTAAAGTTTATGCTATATGGATACAGATAGTTTTTTTTAACATGGTTTTACAGTGGTAGCGCAAATAGAAAAGTTTGTAAAGGATTACAACACATGTTACGAAGCTGTTGTCCCAATACAAATTCATTTGTCAGAAAAACTTTCTTTTCCATGAATTAACGCGAGCTATACAATTTATCGTCTTTTTAATAATACCTATCTTAACCCTGTTTGCAATGATTTTGTTTTCATCGATTATTTTAATATGTTGTCGATTCGTAATTTTTTTTATATGTACATTGATATTTTCTATTTGAAAGTCAGTTTCTTGAATATGCTCAAACATTGCAAGTTGGTAGTTATATTGGTGTGTGTGTGTGGTGATCGCTGTTTCTTCGGCCGTTGGAGTCATCCCTGCTCTTTGTTTTCGCTTATTTAATTCAGTTTACATAGTCTTATTTGCGTGCATATCTGATTACTTGTACCGAACTGGGGAAACTATTTCTCGGACACACATGGCTGAGCCTCGCTGGAATAAAACCTTGCTAGGCACGCAGTCCTCCAATTGCTTCCGGTTAGTGACATCACTAGCAGGACTAGTGTTATTACAAGTCATTTAAATTGAGCAATTTTTTCCCCGAGAAAATAAAACAGCAAAGCTATTATAAATATTCGATATACAGTAACAATAATGTAAAAGAGTTACACTACGGTTTCCGTAAAGTCGTTGAATGGTGGACATAATCAATTTCGTTTTTAGACGTGTCAAGAAAAACATCTTCAGGAAAGAAATGGAAGGAAGGAGTAGAAGAATAACTGCGCATAATTTCCTTTGTCTGAAAGATTAAATTTGTTTCAGTTTGGCGAACATTTATTACAAAAGCACTATCCCGGGTAAGAAAAAGCTGAGATCCTGGGCTCCCAGGCTTAACATGTTCAAACGGCCTAAGCGTGAACCAAGTTTAGACTGATGTCGTAGGGCCATGTCTGGCAAACCAGGCTTGGGCCAAGTCTGGCAAATAAGTCTTTGGCCAGGTCTACCAAACCAAACCAATAAAAATAAAGATAAACATAATATGGCTTGCCATTGTTTTCAATGCATTAGACTGGTTAATAACGCGTTATATAATAAACTGAATCTTGGTTCAGTCTAGTCTAGTCTTGGTTCAGCATTTACAACTAGCCCACGGGCCGGTAATTGGATCGTTGTTCAATATTGGCAGCTCCTACCAGGATGCTGATTTAGAGCATGTTGGTATCATGCCAACGATTGACATTGGCAAACAAGCATGTAACAATATGTTTGTTACAGTTGGAAAATACCCAGAAGACTGTAGTATAATTTTGATAGTGCCATTAGCTGCGTTAACAAACAGCATACCTGAGCAGGAAATCAAATAACAAAATATAACTAGGAGAAACGTATAATGATTACACAACCGCTTATTGGCCAGAAAAGCATTTCATATCCAAAAAAAATATTTGGGTTTGTTAAATAACGACAAGCCAGCTATTTCAATATCACAATGAGACAGTTGGGGACAATGCAGCAAAGGGTAACTCAGTACTTTTGCGAACTATACCGTTTATGAGAAGATACAAAGCCGAAGGGTATTGATGATTATGGTTATCTTTGATTATGTTGCATGAATCTTCTATTTAAACTGATGATATAATGATTGAGTTATACACGTAAAAGGTACATTATTATACTGATTGAAAGATATTTTAATTGATCATGTTCTCTTGTCGTGGTTCTTATGGTAGAAAATATATGAATTGATATTTTGGATATGATCCGTAAAACATATAAAAAATTTTATTCAAATTTTTTAGTTTTTTGGGAGTTTTTGTAGACATATTACGCAATTAAGAATTATAATTTAATAATGGAATCATCACTCTCAAAGAGAGCTTTCCCAATTTATGTTATGTTTAAAATTTCATAAGAGTAGAATTTACAATAACAACACCCCTCCCCATTTATATAAAAAAATATTTCATAAGTTCAATCTTCCACATTAGTGATTCTGTTCAGAACGTTGATGATAAAACTCCCTTTCTTAGGCTTTAATTTGGAGAATTTTTTTATTTTGTATACTAACCGATTAACTGCCAAATACTTACCGTGATAAAAATAGCATTAATAGTGACACTAGCAAATAAGCTGTTGCTAAGTACAGCCAAACATCCAAAGCAAATGGTGATAAGAACGAAAAAAGATTCGGTGGATTTGGAGTTGGCTTTATATACAGAATACTGATACCTAAAAACAGATTAATTTAAGTAAGTAAAATGTTAAAACAAAACTATTGCATTATTCCGATTACCTAAACTCATAAAGGGCATGGTAAAATCAACTGCTGTACGTCGATCATAGGTTATGGTTAGGTCACATAATCCAAGATCTGCTTTCTAGTTTATAAAAAAATTTGTTATATTCATACCCGTTCTATTTATTTTATAGTCTTACTCACCCGTTCCATTATATGACGAACAATTCCATTCCACTCTTTTTTTTCGTAATCATAATTGCCGTATTTTCCATCTGGAACGATTTCAATTTCATACGTAAAATTTAATTGCTTCGAAATTTCATCAATTAAATCTATATGGTATCCTTCAAATCTTGCATTTCCCTCATAGTATGTACCCTCTGGTGGTGTTCTTTAAAAATAAAAAAAATAAAAATTAGATTTAATTTGGTAATTGATATGTCAAAATTACCGTAACATCAAAAATGGAACTCCATATTTCGAAACAACTCGTACAACTTTTGTTGATAGATTCTCCAAAACTTTACTTGTAATTTCACTTGAACTTCTTATATATTTAATACCATCCGTTGGACTCCATACACCAATTTTATGAAAACCATCGTCTGAGAGCTCAATAATATCTAATTCGAAATGTTTACGGTTACCCTCGCTATCAATTACAATTGGTCCTGTAATTCCCGTTTTACTTTTTAGTTTTATTCGTTTCATTATTTTTGATGAAAATTTCCATTGCTCTATTTCACTACAATCAAACGTCGGTACGTTTATTTCATTATCTTCATTTAACTCTCGTAAAACATTGGCGTACAGTTTAACGGCATCGTAAATTAAGGCGGCTTCTAGCTGAAAGTTGAAATATGTATTTATCATTTTGCAAAAGCAGTTAATAAAGGTGTTTAATTTCGTCAAAACCAGCCTGCAACATTAATTAGTTTCAATAACTTTTTAGCTTATGCATACTAATCCAGCTTCACTTTATTATTAATGCTTCATGTATAAAAGCCTTACCGAGTTTAGCTACTAAGAATATTCATATTGTTTCATCTAATGTGGAATGATTTTCGATATAGTCTAGTATTGCATGGGCGTTTATTATGTGTGTTTTTCTCATTGTTCCATGGGCTGTATAATTCTGGATTTTGATTAGAATCTAGTTAACACAAACAACCCTGGCGTAGCGAATTTATTCTGTTATACTATACTACCCTTCACGAAAGGTTCTGATATCGGGTTCATTACAACAAGTTTGTAATTTTGCTGAATATCCTCATCAACAAATACTCAAATAAAAACGGATATTTCATATTTAATTTAATAATAGTTTTTCTGGTTTTGCTGAACAGTTGGCAATATTAAACAGCCAAAAAGATGAAATCTAACGCTTTATGCAGACTGAGTAAAAGTACAGAAGTATAATCTGATTTCTTTGTCTGAGCAGCATATCAATAGAACGTGTTTGCCAGCATAAATCGTTTCAGATATATTCAATCCCTCAAGTTTAAAAAACTCAGATTTCTTTGTCTGAGCAGCATATCAATAGAGCAATTGGCAATTGGGAAAGAACTTCGCTCTCTGGTGGATCTAATGCAAAATTCACTGAAGTTGGTTGAAGAGTGGTGTGGGGAGCAAGTACTTTCAGTTCATCCTTCCAAATCGCAGGTTGTCTTATTTACTAACAAGAGGAAAGCGCCTGCAACACCAAGTCTGTATCTTTTCAGTATGCAGTTAAGCTACTCAGATGAGGTAAAGTTTTTAGGCATTATTCTCGACAAAAGGTTGAATTGGAATAGTCATTTAACAAAAAAAATTGATAAGGCTGTTATTGCTTTTTGGCAATGCCGCCGATCCTTTGGAAGTAATTGGGGTCTTAGTCCCAAAATCATCTTATGGATCTACACAGCTATAATCAGACCAACACTTGCTTTTGCATGTGTTGTCTGGTGGCCTAAGACGGATAAACAGTACATCCGTGCAAAGTTAAATAAAATCCAGATAATGGCATGCGTAGGTATAAGTGGCTCAATGCGCACCACACCAACTCAGTCGTTGGATGCCATGTTGGGTCTTTCTCCTTTACATCTACATGTGGAGTACATGGCTAAAAGGGCTGTCTACAGACTACATGTGGCAGGAACGTGGGTAAACAGAGGGAAAACTTGTGGTCATGGTCACATTCTTGAAAGATTACGGACAGTTTGTCCTGAAATAGATATGCATAGTGAGTCATGACCAAAGTATATAACTTTGAGAAGCCCGCTGAACTGATTATCTCTTTTAGAGAGGAATGTGAAGGATCTTGGTCTGACTGGTCTTCCAGCGAGATCTACGTCTTCTATACGGATGGCTCACTGTTAAATGGAAGTGCAGGAGCTGGGGTATACTTAGAATTAAATAATGTAGCAATAAGTAGCAACAAATTTTCGCTCGGACGGTTTTGTACAGTCCTCCAAACGGAGGTATATGCTATCAATGAATGCACACACGTAATAACACGTCTGCGTCTGCAGGGTAAACAAATTTGCATTTGTTCGGATAGTCAAACGGCTATCAAAGCACTTGTAAGCCCAGAGACTACTTCTAAACTTGTCAATGAGTGTAGAAAAAACCTCAGTAGGATAGCACAACTCAACAAGATCACGCTGCGTTGGGTTCCAGGTCATAGTGGCATTCCGGGCAACGTAAAAGCTGATGAACTTGCAAGGGCGGGAGTGGTCCTGAAATTTTCTGGGCCAGAACCCGAGGGTTATCCAAAAAGTTTGCCTTGTCATTATTAAAGGATGATGCGGACCTTAAGATGAATGCTCTGTGGAATGCGTCATCAACAGGCAGACAAAGTAAGATGTTCTTTAGCATTTCAGATAAAAATGTTAATTTTCTTTTAAGCTTGAAGAGGAATACTCTTAGCACTGTGATCGGTGTCCTAACAGGACATGGACATTTAAATAAACATCTTTTCACGATGGGACTTATAGATAGTCCTATCTGTGGATGTTTTCTTGAAGAGGAGGAGGACTCTGAACACTTTTTGTGTGTATGTCCGGCCTTTTCTAATGTTAGAGCTAGGATTTTTGGCTCTGATACTGTAAAGGCTAGCACCATAAAACTGTCGCCAATACAGCCGGTCTTGGATTTCATTAACCAGACAGAGAGGTTTGTGGAATAGTTGTTATGAGGCCAAACTCGGACACGACGCTATGGACCGAAGAGTCTGCGTGCCAGGACAAGTTACGCCTCGCGCAACCTGCCCACCCCCTTCTATCTATCTATCTATCTATATCAATAGAACGCGTTTGCCAGCATAAATAGTTTCAGATAGATTCAATCCCCCTCCCAAACGTTCCGGAAACAGCTCAGAGTGCATGTTGTTTTTGGATCTCATTCGTAAACGATTTTTCGTATATATATAAAAATGCGGTGTAAAATCCTACACACACAAATATACGACCGGTATGCTTCGCCAGCTGGTTTAAAGTTAAGTCACAAAAAGTGTTCACTTTTCAAGAATGAAGTACTGTAACTTTGGGGCACAAAGTTACAGCAAAGGGGATTCATTTTCATACAGATTCTAACAAGTTAGTTCTTTTTTAATTTAAACGATACCAAACAGAAACGTGCTGCTTTGTCATAGGTAAATGATATGCGCAAGATGAATCATCAGAAAATGTATAATTGGTCAAAAAATTAAATAATTTAATTAATATCTCACCTTAGCCGTCTCTGGTTTTACATAATCCTGATGATCCATATTATGCATTTCTTGATACTGTTTCCATTCATTGACAGCACGTTGAAATTCAAAACTTTTTGTATCGCCTAATCTTAATGTAGTAATATTTGTTTTTCCTAATTTAACATTATCAAAGTAAGCAGCATGTGCATCTAATGATGTGAATAAATATCGCTGGTACTCTCCAAGCATATCTAACTCTTTTGCTTGTGATAAAAAGTCTAACGTATTCTCTAAATGACAGTCAACTAAGATATCACCAAACCCTATTTTAATTTCTTTTAAAAGTGGACGATAATCTTTTTCATTAGGTAATTGTCGGACCGTTATTGGTTGATCTTCTGGGTCATGAACTTGCAAAACTTTTTTTAATCTCATCAATCCGTCGTCATCTTCATAAACAATTGTATATCCCGTCCAATCATTGTCAACGATTAACTCAGACAACGCCCTCGCTAGAATATTACTATCAGGATACATATTTATTGTCATATTTTTATCCTTTTTTCTAGTTTCTAATGGCTCGGCAGTCCATTGTGCAATAAAATGTGGTATTTTTAATTGATGTGCAATTGATTCAACAACACCTACTGTTCTTTCAGAAAACGGACCGAATAGGCCGGCAATTCCATTACTTACCATATCACAAACTAAAAAGAGAACATGTTTAAAAATATTTGAACACACATTTTGATTGTACCTGTTTTTTTCGTATGAAATCCATTGTCACGAGGTACATATTGAACTATTGGAACTAACTCAATCTCTTTTTGCATAATATTGAAAGTATGCATTGCAGCTCGAAATGCTATTTCCGTTTCTTCATTTATTTCATGAAATAGTCCACCTGTAAGTGAAAAGAAAATATGGAAATTACCATTATGTTTGTGAAGTTTATCGAAGTGCTCTTAAAAAACATTTTCCCTTAGTAAAACTGTAAATATCAACATAGAACATGGTATTAGATTTATATTTCTATCGCATCTGGTTATCTGCCCGAAACTGATCGGAAGAAACTAAGCAATATGAATACGGTCGTCTATTTGACGTTCGTTTGTCGTCGTTCTAGCTCAGATCTTAAACTCGCCTTGTCACTCAAGATTCCTGGTTCTATTCTCGACGCCACTACCTGACCACTTTTCGTTTACATTAATTGGAATGTGTGTTTTCAGACCTGGTCATGTATTTGGGTGATATTCAAAGCTATCGAGTCATATGGCGGTGAACCACATGACTCAATAGTTTTGTACCGGAATGTAAAAATCTCATATAGTAAAAAATCTCATTCCACGAAATAATCCCATACAACCAGGATCTAGCTACTGTAGCTAGATTCTGGTTGCATGGAATTATTTCGTGGAATGAGATTTCGTACTAAGACTGTGTTCCAATCCATGCCATTTAGTACTAAAAATTCTAATTTGAAATAGTCAAAAATTTAGTTGACTATTTCCGCCATTTAGTGCTAAATTATTGAAAAGACATTTGTTTTTTGACACATTTTAAATTAATTAATATTAATTTTTTGTTATTTTCTACTAACTTGGTACATAGTTTCAATTCCATATTTATTATGGTAAGCATCATAAACAGTCTTCGACGAGACTGTTCCATTTGTAATTTTTTGTTTCTTTACATGCCTTGTAATCATATAATATAGCAGCTTAATCGCCGAACAGACCGTATATAATTTTAGCTTTTGACATTAAATGAAAAAACAAAGAAAACAATGTTTAACTGTCAATTTAAAATATATTTGAATTGGAACGATGAAATTTCGAATTTTGTCAGTTTTAGTACAATTTAGAATTGTTGGGTTTTTTTGCACTTTTTTTTAGGTCACATTTTTTCTGTTTGATTCTCGAAAAAATGTTGACCTGAAATAATTTGCGTTTTCTTTTCTCGATTTGGATTCAGGCTTCAAACTTTTTGAGGGCAATTATTTTACATTTTTTTACTTTTTCTCAAGAGACGGTGCAAAAATGTTGCCTTGTTATATTTATATAGTATAAAAAATAAGAACAAACATATTTTTAATGATGTAATTTTCTTAAATAAAACTAAATATGTAGTTTAAAAATAATAATTACATACATTAAAAAATTGAATTCCTTTATTTTTTTAAACAAATTTGACAGATCTAAAAAATGTTACTTTTAATTCGGTCTGAAAGACCTAAGTATTACATTCATGAGCTCAAAGCGAAATTCTTGCCCCCACTTTTTTGGCATTTCTCGACGTTTTAGGACCTACTGATTCTAAAAACGCAACAAAAAATGTATGTCTGCCTGTCGGCCGGCCGGCCGTCATTACCTACGCTGCAGGGAAAACCCCTGGAGGGATTTCAAAAATTTATTTTTCTAAAAATAGGTATACTCAAGGGACAGGTCAGAAAGGACGCTGTGTTCGATAACTGTACTGGAAGTGTGTCAAAAAAATCATTATGTGTGTCAAAAATAGCAAATTTTCATATGTTTGGCTTAAAAAACGTTCATTTTAAGTGATTACGAGTAGGAACATTAAATTTGGAGAAATCTTGATGGTAGGGATTGGTATGTGAGATCAAAAACTAGATTATTGCATTATACGTTTGTCAAAAAAATGTTGCCAAGTGTGTCAAAAGAAAGATTTTTATTTATTTTTTTACCCAATTTTTTGGAAAAAAATAAAATTGTTTGTTTGAAATGAAATTTTATTATTATTATTGAGAATTATGGCATAATAAGTTTGTCAAAAAAATGTTGTTAAGTGTGTCAAAAGAAAGGTTTTTATTTATTTTTTACCCAATTTTTTGGAAAAAAATAAAATTTTTTGTTTGAAATCAAATTTTATAATTATTATTGAAAATTATGGCATTATAAGTTTGTCAAAAAATGTTGTCAAGTGTGTCAAAAGAAAGGTTTTTATTTTTTACTCAATTTTTTTAGAAAAAAATAAAATTAATAGTTTGTATGACATGAAATTTTATTATTATTATAGAGAATTATGACATTATAAGTTTGTCAAAAAATAATGTCAAGTGTGTCAAAAAATGATTTCATTTATTTTTTTAGCCAATTTTTTGGGAAAAAAATGTAGCTGTTTTTATGACGTAAATGTAATTAAAAATGAAATTGGACATGGAAATTTTTGAATTTGTTGTAGTTTTTGAAATATTTTTGGAATTTTGAAAAAGTTTGTATTTTTGATTTTGTAATAATTTTTATGCAATATTTTTAGAATTTCAGAAAAAGTTTTAATTTTTGATTTTGTAAGAATTTTTGGAATATTCTTAGAATTTGAAAAATTTTAAATTTTTGATTTTTTATAATTTTTGGAATTTTGAAAAAAGTTTTAATTTTTAAGAATTTTTGGAATATTATCGGAATTTAGAAAAAGTTTAAATATTTGATTTTATTCTAATTTTTGGAATATTTTTGGAATTTTGAAAAAGTTTGATTTTATTTAATTTAACAATATTTTGATTATAATTTTCCGGCAACGTATTGATGTTTCGCGTTAGTTTTGTAATAAATTTCTAAACAGAAATAAAAAATACAAACAAATACTTTAACAAAGAGTTATGTTTGATATACATCGCTGCCCAAAACTAAAAACCATGTCCTCATAAAAGTTTTTTGCCGAAAACTATATCAAAATCCTTAACCCAGACCGAAGTCTTGATATCTCAGAGCTTGACATTTCAGCCCCTCCATATTTTTCTGTTCGATTCTCAAGTATTTTAAGGGCAAAAGTCAAAACTGAAAAAGTAAATGCAAAACTACAAAAAGAAATGCAAAACTGAAAGAGTTTTGCCCGCTCTGATGTCAAAACTTAAATCGAGAAACGAAAACGCTAACAGTCTAAATGAGATTTTTGCATTCAGGTTCAGTTGAATGAAAAAATAAATCCCGCGTTTGTGGAATGAACTGTCAAATTATCTCTTCAACGAATTTATAGATTTGATTATTTGCTTTGAAATCTTCACAAGTACAACAATGGAGAAAAAAATATCGAAAAAATCTAGAATGAATCAAGTTACTTATTTAGAGGAGAATGTGAATTTAGCATGCAAGGGTAAGCGGCAGCGATTGCTGCCTGTAATAATATTAATAATTAAAAAAATTCCAACTCAATCAATTTGAATTCAATAAATATCTTTATATATGTAGCTTTATATCTAATTTTACATTACGTTTACATGTCTTCATTACGTTTACATTAAAAGTATTCCTCTACCAATGCGGATCGCACTCTTCTACCTTCATTTAATTGAGATGGATGAAATGTTTGTTCGGGATCATCAAGAACTTCATACTGTTCATCATCCAAAATCAACCAAAATATCCTAAAAATAAGGTGTCATTAACCACAGTTGTTCTGGGTAGCCACTATATCCTAAGATTAAATTAATTACTATCTCATTGTACAACTGAGACTTATTTATTTTACTTAACCAACAAATAAAAAATTTTTCGCCTTTCTTTCGCCATATATATCAACAAAATAAATTCAAATAAATTCTAATAAATTCGAATATATTATAGCACAGAAAATACTCAAAAAAACACAAGTAAATAACTGACTGATGAAGCCCATTTTAAAAAATTTGTACTATTTAGTACTTGTACTAAAAACGATATATCGAAAAGAGAACGAGAGTACCAATTAGTGGAATGGAATTATTTAGTGAGAAATCAAAATTTGAGATGAATAATAATTCCATTCCATTTCAATTTTTCTCACAGAGCCAGAATCAAAATACAGCCCTAAATAAGATATATCTGAAGCACATGTTGGTACATGCACTGTATTCTATACCGTATATTACATACCAACTGGAAATATATTTAAATTTTTTTGAAACTAAAAAATTATTTTAAATTATTTTGTTTAACCTCTACAAGTTACTTATAAGGGGTGTCCTAAATTTTATTCAACACTTGAAAATAGTTAAAGTTTTGCGGCCGCAGTTCACAAATTTTAAATCAAAGCTGTGCGTGAGAGTGTTAGTGTCTGTTCAGGAACATCAATATGGCGTTGTGGCTGAGAATTGCAAATCTAAAGATTCTCTCTACAGCGTCTACTCATAAAAAATATGTGTTTTAATGCTAAAAAAGTTCTATATTTACACAAGTACTTAAGCCTAATGACCATACACAAAAGAGAGTTCGTTGAATGAATTACTGAATATCAACAAAAGGTTATTGATTTTTCGAGTAAATTCGTTGTAAACGATGATATAATTTTTTGCTGGGAACGCTTCGTTAATCGTCTCATTTGGGGTTAAAACAATCCAAAGGTGAATGTCGAAAAAACAAATTTATATAGATAAATAAATAAAATAAATAAATGCACCCACAACATGTGAACGTTTGTTGTAGCTTTTGGACTAGAGGCACTATTGGGCCATACTTCTTCGACACTGAGTCTAGTAAACCAGTGCCTAACTGCTGCTTGATTTCGCGGCAACCGAGCTGTTTTTACCTAAATTGGATGGATCATTGGATCATAAATAATTTTTTTTAATTTCTATTTTCAACCTCGATTTCCAAATTCCAATCAAGTGAAAGCCTTTTTCACTAAAACTATAACAATTATCAATGGTTATTGGCAATTCAATACTAAACATGTAGATAGAAATAATTAAAAAAAACTTCCCGCATTTGATTTGAGGCAACACATTTCAGGTGTTGTTTTCACAACTAATGACTGAAATAAGAAATAAAATTATTGTATTGAGTAAAAATAGTACATTGGAACAAGGTTGAGAAGTAAGCTATTATTGACCAAGAACTTTTAGATCCTAAAGCGCGTAGCGCCGAGGGATATAATGTTCGAGGTCTATATTAGTCTTCTCAACTGAGGTATATATAGAATTTTTTTAACTACTAACACTAATTATCATATTTGCTTTGATTAGATTTTGATATTAGTCATTTTCCATTTCATTTTTTAAATATCTTAAAATATCAAGTAGCCTGGAAGTTTAGTTTCATACAAATAAAACGAAATAAAGGAATGCAATTATTATTTGTTTGTGTTTTTTTGTTCATTTCAATTAAAAATAAAGGAAAATTTGTCATTATTAACCTAGGTAATGTTTTGTTATTATTATTGACCTAGCTTGAGAAAAATTACTTCTCATTGAGGCATTCGAGTAAATAATGACGATTTCTCAAGTTAGTAGTTAAAAAAATTACTTCTCATTGGAGCATTCGAGTAAATAATGACGATTTCTCAAGTTAGTAGTTAAAAAAAGCTTTTTGACCCAAATGAGTGGGATATTATATGAAAGAGCGCTAAATTTCAGAAGCATTGTGATTTTTTTAGAATTTTTCAGTTCACGGTTTTTGCATTATTATCAACAAAGTGCAACAAAAAAGTTCGTCCCGTTCGACATTAATTAACAGAAAAATTTGAAAAAATTTATAAAGATAGGAAGTTCGATAAACCTTGAACGAAAGCTATTGCGAAGTGTTACATAATTATTTTTTGTATTTTGAGAGGGTGAGATTGGGATGGACGAAAAAAATTGATCAAAATGATCAAAACGAGTATAGTGTCATATAAAAGTATTCATATAAAAGAAGACATTATTTAACATTTGAGGGGTTGAGAGTGAGGATTTTTAAGTAACATGGAAATAGCACTTTGTGTATCGAGGTGCACAAAGTTGATTTTTTCCGCACGCGTCGTAATTTCGGACAAATATACGACAAGTGCGGAAAAAATCGATTTGTGCAACGAGTTGCACACAACGTTTTTTGCAATTCCAAATCACAATTAAACAAAATTATTCTGCAACCAAATTTTTTACAATCTACATTCAGAAAATTTTCCATGAAAAATAAAGCAGTGCAGAAAAATAAAACAGTGCGGAAAAATCTCACTTTTTGACATTGTTGACAATATCGAAACAGTGGTGTAGCGACATACGGGTTTAATCGGGTTTAAGCCCCCCATTGAAATTTTAAAGTTTCTGTAATCTAGAAGAATTGCTCTAGTATTCTAATATTAAGATTTTTTTCCCTGGTATCTTACGAATGAATTGAACAGTTACTTTCTTTTCGTTCCACAGAACCCCAACCCCCACTATGTTGTCATAGTGATAGCACACATACTAACTAGCACACATACTCAAAAAGTTGACTGCCAGCTGCATGCCACGATGCGTACTATAAGTGGTACTATCAGATCCGCACCTTTTCCTTGGTCCCTGTGTTAAGCAATATCGCTCCAATATCGCACTCAGACGCTCGCATGCTCTCATGCGTGAACATAAAAATGTAATGGCGTTTCTATTACTAACCCGAATTCCACCCAACCTGGTTTCAATCTGCCATGTCATACCTGGACTACACTAAACCGAATAAGAACGAATCATGGACGTTGTGCTGATTCTTTCTACAAGTGGGGCATTTCAGAGTCCCCTGGGTGTAACTGCGGCGCTCCACAACAAACCATAAAACACATTGCAACTGTGTGTCCAATTCGACGGTACAATAGCGACATCTCAGACATCGATTTGGCAGCTCCCGATGCAGTAGCATTAGAGCATTCAAATCCGAATATTCGAGTAGCATGAATAGTAGTTTTAAGTTTAATTTTTAATGTGTCTCAAAAAAAACCATACGCTAAATAAAAAAAATAGTGATACAATAATTTGGAAAAAATAACAAATATTATGTCAAAGGTAACTTGTTCCACATATTTTTATTTCAAATTTATGCAAATTTTTAATTTTAAACATTTTTTTTTAAAATAAATTGCTTGCGGCGAATAAAGAATAGTATATGATGCACGGACGTAAGCTATTTTGGACTTAATGTGGATGCAAATCTTGATTAGCGCCTCGATTTGCAAACTCCACATACGTCCAAAATCTTTAGCCTTACGTCCTAGCATCATAATGTACTATTCTGGCGTCTTTTATTTATGCCCATTGGTCTACTATTTTGTCTACTATTCTTTCTTTACGAGTACATCTGTAGCCCCTATTCCTGTACAACGTGAAATAGGAATTGAGAAATAAATTACAGCAATTTTTTCTTAACTGGTATTCCGTGCCGCGGGAAATAACAATTTCGTGTTAGAAAATTTCCTTTATTTCATTTATTGCACTTTTTTCTCAATTCCCAATTCCCAGGGAAATCCAGGAATAGACGTACTGGTATTGTTTTTATTTAAAATTACTTATTTGAACGAATCAGCTACTTTTTTTTTCGTTACTCCAAACATTTATTGCTCAGTGCTAATTACAATTTGAAGAGAGAAGTTGTGTTCTTGCGTCTTTAAATTTTACAAATAGATTTAGATTTTACATAGTTTACAAGGTAAGAAATCTTTTTGTTTAAAATTAATTATTTAATGTAAAATAATTTACGATAGTTAAAAATAATCATTAATCTATTTTTTAAAAAATCATTAATTAAAAAAATTAAAATTAAGGAAACATTAAAATGAAGTATATATTATTGTAATGAATTATTAATAAAACTAATTAATTGGTTTATTGGGTTAAACTATTAAGTCTTATAAAATAATCCTTGACCCCCTCCCCCCAATGGAAAATTCTGGCTACGCCACTGTATCGAAATACGTTGAATTGTGATTTGGAATTGCAAAAATAGCTATTTATGTATTAAGGGCATAAAGTATGTATTTTCCGAAAAAGATACTTTATGCCTGAATTGCATACAAGATTTTTTGTACGAGTAAGATTCTGTATTATTTGCATAAATAAAAATACATATATTTACACAAAATAGTAAAATATTTTTTGGAAAATTATTTTATCAAAGTAGTTTTTCGAAATAATAGTAATATAATAACTTTAGGCATTGTTATTTCAATAGGAAAAAAAGGCCTGCTTTATGTACAATTTTTGAATCGCAAAAGTGAATTTTACGCTTTACTCGTACAAAAAATCCTTTTTAGGTGTGTTAACGCAACTATAAAATATTAGTATATGAGCGGTAACGCAATTGTGGCAACACCAAAATGAAGACCGATTAAAAAATTTTTGAATTAAGTTAAAGTTTTAGTTAAAATTAGTTAACAGTTAAAATTTTGAATTAAGAATTATATTTTAAATTATAAATATATAAATAAAATAAAATTACATTAGCAAGAGTGAAATATGGAAATATAAATAAAATACAATTTAAGATTTATGTTTTAATAACTTGTAATTCATAATAATCGCTTGTTTTTTTGTTAGAGCTAAATTGAAAATAAATATTTTTGTGGATAAAATTAACAAATCTGCAATTTCAACTTAATTAACGAAAACCATGAACACACAAAAACAATGTGCCTATGGTCTGGCATTATAAAAACTCTACAACACAATTTTATGTAAATTATTTTAGTCAGTTTGTTCTTCTACATTCACGGAACCCTCGGCGAGCGAATTTTATTCGCACTTAACCGACTTTTTTAGTTATAAAATAGAGCTAAAATATACTTTCTTTTGTTTCAAATTTCGAGTTCAGGACCATGACGAAAATTACCTATATCTAATAGAAAAGTTGGTTGAAATAAGGAAAACTCAATATAACTTGTAGTTTTAATTCAGAAATCTATAACTTATATATTATAAATTAGCCCCGCATGGAGAGATCAATTTTTATTGTTTTTTATTTTTTTTTTATATTTTTGATCTACGGGTGTGACAACCCCGCGTACTGCAGTCCCTGCTATTGACATACGAGTTAACGTGAGATATCACATACCACTGGCAATAGTAGTGAGATATCACTAGCCAAGGTGACATCTTAGGGGTGGTGGCGGATGAACTGTATTCAGTCAACGGTAGCACCCTCAATCTTAGCTGTGAAATAATCATTGATGATGAGACGCTATTGCTTTCTTGAAGAAACGAGCCTTCATATAAATATGTGTGGGCTTCAATCATTAAGAAAGACTGTGCGTCACTGGATCAAGGAATATGCAACCGGCTGGATTATTGGCAACTACATTTTTGTTTTGTTTCAGCCAATATTTGTAAAAATTTGCTATTTACTTTTTAATTTACTTTTATTTTCTTTATTCTATCATAAAATATTGGCCTACGTCATATTTTGTCAGTGATAGGATTTTTTGTTTAGTTATCCATTCTTTAACAAAAAATATAAAAAAAAAGAAAGATTTACGTCCATCAACACCTTTGAAAGTATGTTGTTGTGGGACCTTGGTCTTAAAAGGTTTTTATGTGTTATTGTGACACATATTGTAATTCCTAATACACAACACATTTTATTCAAAAAAGAAAAAGTTATGAATTTAAATTATTCTTAGTACAAAAATTTAGTTCCCAAATTTTGAGTTTTGCCTTTTTTTGGAAAACTTTAATAACTTGGTGCAAATTGCACCAACATTTGTGCTTTTAGCTTAAAAGAAAAGGAATGGAATTTACCATATTTTTAAATAAAAATATTAAAAAAACTTTTTTAAAGATGGCGCTAGGGTCGAAGATCAATTGGAATTAAATTAATTTTTTTTCTGAAAATAGTTCTATCCTTACTCTAAAATATATCAAATTAACTCAGAGGCGTTAATTTTTGTTCTTGAGATATTTGATTTTAAAGATTTTTATTACGACTGAAATTCGAATTTTTCTTCATTTTTTCAAACAACTTCCATTAATAAAAAATTTTAAAATCAATTAAATTTTAACTTTTTTTTTAAATATAGCGCTAACCTTACTTTAAAATATATCAAATTTACAAAGAGGCGTTAATTCCTGTTCTCGAAATATTTAATTTTAAAGATTTTTAGTCCGATTAAAATTCTAATTGTTCATTATTTTTTCGAACAATTTATATCATCAAAAAATTTTAACCACTGAAGTTCATACATTAAATTTGTTTGTTTTGTAAAATATGCAATCCAAAAACAGGAATAATCTTTTTTTCACCGAATAAATTGGCAAATATCTCAAAAACATGAGCTAACCTAAAAAAATGAATATGATATTCGTGTTCGGTGTTCAGCAGGTCAAAATCTACAAGAAAAGTTGGGTTTTAGTCAGGGAGGCAAAAAAAGATAAAAATTTGTAAACTAGTGATATAATAGTACATTATGATGCTAGGACGTAAAGCTAAAGATTTTGGACGGATGTGGAGTTTGCAAATCGAGGCGCTAGCCAATACGGTTTTCGAAACCCAATACGGTTTTCGAAACAAAAGATCAACTACCGATCTATTAAACTATGTAGCGCATTGTTGGAACAGCATACTTGATAAAGGTGGTGAAACATACGTTATCGCTTTAGACATCTCCAAGGCATTCGATCGAGTCTGGCATGCCAACTTAATCAACAAGCTCGTTGCGTACGGTTTTCATCCCAATGTTGTGAAGCTGATTCAAAATTTTCTATCCGACCGATACATTTCGGTAACCTTAGACGGATATTCTTCTGAGTCTAAACTAATTAACGCTGGTGTACCCCAAGGCTCAGTATTGTCCCCAACCCTATTTTTGATTTATATCAACAAATTGTTGAAAATCACCAGCAACCCAATAAATAGTTTTGCAGATGATAGTACTCTGCACAAGTCGTTCGAGCCCCTTCCTTCAAAAGGTAAAATGCACGAACGAATTAATCCTGCCCGGAGAGACGCTGCCATAAACGTGAACAAAGACCTGAATAAATTCGCCGACTGGGGTGACCAAAACCTTGTCAATTTCAACTCCACCAAAACACAGCTGTTGATTGTTTCCAGATTAAAGACCGAGTTCCCCAAAGATATTTTATTTAGTATGTGTGATGAACCAATAGGTGAATGTAAAAACATTCGTTTATTGGGTGTCACAGTTTCAAATGACCTACTCTGGAACGATCATGTAATGGCGATGGCAAAAAGCGCGTCTAAAAAACTCGGCCTCCTAAATAGATGCAAAAAAATTTTCACTCCATACCAATTGCTCCATGTTTATAAGTCCTATATTCGTCCCTGTATGGAGTACTGCTGTCAAGTTTGGGGTGCTGCCTCTGTTTCCATCTTGGCCCTCTTGGACTCTGTTCAAAAGCGAGCTATACGAATTGTGGGTGATCGAACTTTGACATCAAAACTTGATTCCCTACAACATCATCGCACTGTTGCTGACCTCGTTGTTTTTTACAAATATCGTCATCAACAGTGCTCAGATGAAATCAGCGGCATCATGCCTCAAACTTATTCTTACCCCCGTTCCACTCGGCAATCGGCTACCGCAACCAGTGAAACGGTAAAGATCCCGCGCTGTCATACTGGCAGATCGCAGAGAGACTTCTTTGTCCGAACTGCGTACAAATGGAATAGTTTGCCGGAACACTTAGTCTCAGGTGGCTTCAATCCACAGATGTTTAAAAAAAGCGTTAATCTACACCTCAGAACGCCAGTTGTTGTGGGACCCAGGTCTAGACCTAGGTCTTAAACGGTATTTATGTGTTGTTGTGACACATATTCTAAACCCTATTACACAACACATTTTATTAAAAAAAAAAAAAAAAAAAAACATTAAGTCCAAAATAGCTTACGTCCGTGCATCATATACTATTTTTTATTCGCCGCAAGCAAAATATTTTAAGAAAATTGGTTTATTCTGAATTAAAATTATAAATTTTCATAAATTTTAAAATAAAAATATGTGGAACAAGTAACCTTTGACAAAATATTTATTATTTTTTCCAAATTATTGTGTAGTTATGACAACAAATGATAACAACTATTTTAATTGGATAATGAAATTTTGAATTTAAGGGTTGCTTTGATAAAAATTTTTATTTTTCATAGAATTTAAACAAATACAAATGGTTTTTACTTTTTTGGACGTAGCTATGACAACAAAATAAATAGTTGAAAAGTGATACTTTAAAGCCGCAAATCACAGTAATAAAGTAACACTTTAATATGCAGGCGAATAAAATAGCTATTTATGTATTAAGGTTATAAAGTACGTCTTTTCCGATTGAGAGTGAAATTGTTGCTTGAGGCTTTAGCCAAGAGAAACATTCACTCGAAAGCAAAAAAGATACTTTATGCCTAAATTGCATACAAGATTTTTTTTACGAGTAAGATTCTGTATTATCTGTATTATCGGCTAGCGCCTCGATTTGCAAACTCCACATACGTCCAAAATCTTTAGCTTTACGTCCTAGCATCATAATGTACTATTTTGCAATTTTACTGATTCGTAAATAAACATAGTAAGTTTCGATTACAAATCACAGGTCGGTAAGTAATTACTTACCGATCATACAGGCGGTAAGTAATTACTTACCGGTAAGGGAGCCCTCAGGGTGTGAATGAAAACGGTTTTTAGTTAAATAATGGTGTACGTCTATTCACTAGCTTCAAATTTAAATAATATTCATTTAAATATATGCAATTAAAAGACTTAAAAGCAATTTATTTTGAAAAAATGTTCGATGAAATTAAGTTTTGCAACAAAAAAACCTATATAGAACTATGTATGATGAAACGCAAAGCTTACTATTTTGAAATGACATTTTAAGAAATTTTCTTTTTCTACTCCTATCACAGTAAATTATAAATTACATCACACTATCCATGACATGTAAATCGATTATTTCAAAAAATGTGCGGTAATTGATTTTCATATATATATTACAAAACACTTTTGATAAAAAGAAACATTTTTATTTAAAGAAAAATTTGATTTTTAAAAATTAAATATTTCAATTCATTTTGACACATAATAATGCAAAGCCTACCACAAGACAATTTGTAAACTATTTGCATTTAATTTATAATTAGTAGTTCATTTTTTCAAGTAATTATATGCGTTTGAGCTTTATAACAAAGTCGTAGAAAAAGTATATATAACGAATCTCGAGCGGCAAACCATTTTCCATGCTCGTGAAGGTACTGCACTCGCCACTACGCGTCTCGTGCGCAATATTTTCACTCGCATGTAAAATGCTATTTACAGTGCTAGGTATGTGATATATTATTAAAACATTCAAACTTGAATTTTGTGAATGAATTTTATTAAAATAAATAATTTTAAGAGTATTACCGACAGTATTACCGACTTATTAAGGGCATTAAGAGTATTTCCGATTTCGGATATACTAGAGATCTTGACTTCTTCTCGATCTCAAAACATATATTCTCAATCGGTAAAACATTCTTACTGCCCATAATACTTAAATAACTATTTCATTGTGTTACAAATATTTCTTTTTAGAAGTAAATTTTACAAAAAGTGTTCAATATGAAAATTTTTCCAAAAATATACAAAACGAAAATTTAAAATTTATTTTTAATTATCGTTTATTTACTTTACTTCGGTCTGAAAGACCGAAGTAAAATAAATAAAATGTGCCGGCCGGCCGTCCGTCCGTCACAACCGACGAAATCAAAAAAACGGCTCAAGCGATTTGATAATTTTTTTTCCTAAAAATAGGTACACTAAATGGATAGAGCCGAAAGGACGATGTGTTCGATAACTGTACCGGAAGTGTGTCAAAACAAGGAAATATGCATATTTTTTGCTTAAAAAACGTTCGTTTTAAATAATTACGAGTAGGAACATTGAATTTGGAGAAATCTGGATGGTCGGGATTGGTATGTGAGACCAAAATCTAGATTATTGCATTAAAAGAAAGATTTTTATTTATTTTTTTACCCAATTTTTTGGAAAAAAGTTAAATCAATTATTTGTTTAAAATGAAATTTTATTGTTATTATTGAGAATTATTGCATTATCAAAAAATGTTGTCAAGTGTGTCAAAAAAAAGATTTTTATTTACTTTTTTACCCAATTTTTTGGAAATAAATAAAATTAATAATGTGTTTGACATGAAATTTTATTATTATTATAGAGAATTATTGCATTATAAACTTGTCAAAAAAATGTTGTCAAGTGTGTCAAAAGAAAGATTTTTATTTACTTTTTTACCCAATTTTTTGGAAAAAAATAAAATTGATAATATGTATGACATGAAATTTTATTATTTTTATAGAGAATTATGGCATTACATATAAGTTTTTCAAAAAAAATAATGTCAAGTGTGTCAAAAAATGATTTCATTTATTTTTTTAGCCAATTTTTTCGAAAACAAAAATTTAGCTGTTTTATGACGTAAATGTAATTGAAAATGAGATTTGACATGGAAATTTTTGAATTTGTTACAGTTTTTGAAATATTTTTGGAATTTTGAAAAAAGTTTGTATTTTTGATTTTGTTTATTACAATTTTTTCAATATTATTGGAATTTTGGATAAAGTTTTAATTTTTGATTTTGTAAGAATTTTTGGAATATTCTTAGAATTTTGAAAAATTTTAAATTTTTAATTTTTTATAATTTTTGGAATTTTGAAAGAAGTTTCAATTTTTGATTTTGAATTGATTTTCACAATATTTTTAGAATTTTGGAAAAGTTTGAATTTTTGGAATATTATTGAAATTTAGAAAAAGTTTAAATATTTGATTTTATTCAAATTTTTGGAAAAGTTTTGGAATTTTGAAAAAAGGTTGATTATGTTTAATTTTTACAATATTTTTGGAATTTTGAAAGAAATATGAATTTGTGATTTTGTAATATTTTCTCGAAACGCTAAATGGAGAGGTTTTTGAGCTGTTTGCTGAGTGTATCATCTTTTCACTAAATTATGTTAATTTATGATCTGTTATAATTTTCGGCATCGTATTGATGTTTGGTGTAATAAATAATAAATAAATAATAAATAAAATAAAAAATAAATAATAAATAATAAAAAAATACTTTAACAAAGAGTTATGCTTGATATACATCGCTGCCCAAAACTAAAACCTTGTCCTCATAAAAGTGTTTTGCCGAAAACTATATCATAATCCTTAACCCAGACCGAAGTCTTGATATCTCAGAGCTGTGAGATTTCAGCCCCTCCATATTTTATTTTTGTGTTTACAAGATTTGGTTAATATTTTTATACGACTGGAAAATCAAAAATTTTTAATATTTTTATAAACATTTGATGGGTTTTTTTTCTAGGAACATTTATGAATGGTATAAAACATATTTGAAAAGATTGAAAGTCTTTGCACATCATACAAATGGATTGTTTTGCCCATATCAATCATCTCAAGTGGTTCCAATCCACAAACATTTAAAAATGCATCCATCTTACCTTAAAATGCATGTTATTGTCAGACCTAAATTCCAACGTGAGAAGACACTAGATTCATTCATATATAAACAAACATTATTTTTTTGAAATGAAAAAAGTTTTGGAGTTTGCTGAAGCATATTCGTTCTTTTCCTTTCCTTGCCCAGTACAGTACATATGAGTTTCGAAATAGAATAAAAGAAAAAGTTGTTTTTTCATTTTGCTGCGCAAAGGTTTTTGAACCAACGCAAGACGATAAAACAGATTTCCTCCGACAACTATAAATATAAATTTATTTTGTTGCGACCATAACTGTGTGCGTTATTAGTCTAATTAAAATAAATAATTATTAGTCTGTTACAGACATATTATTATTACAGCTGTTAATTTTATTCTGTTGCGCGAATCAACGCAACACAATAAAACAATTTATTTGATTGTATAAAATTGTTTATTTGATTTTATAAAAAAATCAACAAAAACATTTTCGCTCTCATTATTTAAACAACTATAAATTTAAACTGATGCACATGTTCCTTTCTCGAATTTCAATAATGGCAAAGGCTAGTATCATTTCGTTTGAATTGAATTTCCTAATTGAAAAAAAACTAGTTTTTATATATAATTGTTTATTGGTTTCTCATTAGTATTAAATTGGATGTCTTCATTGTAGTTCATTTCATTTTCAGATTACGAAATTGAATAAAATTTGTTTAATTCTATGGAATTACAAAAAAATCATTTTATTTTCTTCTATTCGTTTTAAGGGTGATAAGACTTCGGTGTCCGTCCGAATTTCTACATAACCGATTTTCTCACAAACTGGAAGTGCTTTCAACTTGAAATTTTCTACAGTTATATATAATATATATATGGGCTATTATTTTGAAAACGTACATATTTTTGTTGATTTTTAAATTTTTGAATTTTGAAAAATCTGAAATTTTGATATATTTTTCGTATTGACGAAAGAAAAAAAGTTATTTCTGGTTTTATTTTTTGAGTACTCTGAATCGGAGTTATGCGCGGTTGAATTTTTGAGACTTTTTCACGTAGTTTTGGTAATGGTGTCAATGTTTTGTTAATAAATCCCATAAATTTCATGCGATTTAAGTATATTTTTGCAAATAAAGAGAAAAATGGTTGAATAATCGAAGTGTGTAAGTTGGAAATTAATAATTTTTCTCTTTTTCGCTAGGTGGCAAGTTAAACCTTGGTTTACTTCAAAGCTTATATCTCAAAAATCGTCATTTTTGTGCTTTTCACAAATTTTAAAGTTAACACATTCAGCTATGAAATTAAAAAATAAAAAGTGAGAGATTCCATATGGATTTTTTTATACGATTTTTTAATATTTAGTATATGAAAAATTCACATATGTTTTTACTTCAAATTAATTATGCTTTACTAAATGTGAATCTAATATATTGAAAATTTTATATTTTAACACCTGTACTAAATTTGAAACATATTCTGTGCATTACTCATTGAAAAACAGGTTTTTATTGAGAATAAGAATTGGAAACTCCAACGATCGAAGATTGTGATTTACTTTCAGCATCTTAACACTAGCATAAGCATGAGACTATTATTAATATTTTTTTTCTACAAAAGTCATAATTTAATGAAACAATAATAATATTACAAACAAATACATTAAAAAATTAATTTATATATTTTTTTTGCCTCTAAATTGAAATATTTTTGATTATCAGAAACGGGAAACATTTTTGCAATTATTTTATCGTATGTAGTGTTATCCCGTAAAATACTGAGATCCTTGAGGTTCACTAATTGTTTTAATGTCCGAAAACCGTGAAAGAAATTGCTCCTGTAGTTCAATATCTCCTGAAGACCCATGAAAATTTCATACGTGATTGATTTTTTTCGACTAGCTTTCTTTTATTTCAAATGATTCCCCTGCTGTTGATATTTTCTCTCCTTTAAGCGATGCTCCGGGTTTCTCTTTTAAGTGTGCTTCCAATCATATCCGATGGGCCCTTTCCATGTGCAGTTGAAAAGAAATTCCATGCTGCAGGTATTTTAACATCAACAAAATTTTTGCAAAGATTTATAAAATTTTTGTTATTTTTATTGAGTTTCTGAGCCATCCGTAAAACATAAAAGCATTTTAATACTTAGAACCAGCGCTGTAGTTACGCAAGTGCAACACTTGCAATCACGCTGGGCCCCTTATTTTTTGGGGCCCCAAATAGTAAATACATTAGAAAAACTTCTCCAATAGTCAAAAAAATACCAAGAATGGAAGGAAAAAACAAAGATGAAAATTCAAAATGTTTAACTTTCAAACAAATCTAGTTAATTCTATGATTTCATTTAAAACAAATATACATAAAATTCAGTTGCTTTTTTTGCTGTTTGTTTTAGAGGAACTTTTTCGAGGAAGCATTTAGAGTAAGCAACGAAAAACTGTTTGAACCGAATAATGGTAATTTTTTGGGAGTAATTGAATTGATTGCTGATTTTGTTCTAGAACTAAAAATGCATTTACAGTCAATAACTGAAACGGACAAAAAGTACCATCATAGTTTTCACCGATGGTTCAAAACGAAATTATCTTGCAACTAGCTTCTAGAGTTTTACATACATTAGTCAGTAATATTACATCATCGAAGCACTTTTCCGTAATGATAGATTCTACACCGGATGTTTGCAAAAAAAAACAGTTGTTCATTATTATTCGGTATGTCAAAATAGCGGACCAAAAGCCAAGTGTACAAGAAAGTTTCTTAAGCTTTGTAAATATATTGTCCTCAACCGGCGAAAATTTAGCACACGTCCTTATTGAGGAATTAAAAATATTATGAATCGAAATTGCTAATTGTCGTGGTCAGTCATACGACAACGCAAGCAATATGGAAAGAGAATATAAGGGAGTGAAAAGTCGAATTTTAGAAATTAACAACAAAGAATGGTATACGCCATGTGGTGAACGCAACATCAGTCTAGTGATAGGAGATAGTGTTAAACACACTATTAAAAGTCAAAATTATTTTACTACATTAAATAATTTATACAAGATTTTTGCTGCATCAACAACGCGATGGGCCATTCAAACAAAATATTTAAAAATTAATTTGAAGATCCCCAGCCATACTCGATGGGAATATCGCTTTAACAGTATAAAAGCCGTGAAATATCAGATAAACGAAATTAGTCTTGCATTAGATAAACTTAAGAATAGTTATCCAGATTGCAAAACTGTTTCTGTATCTGTAAAAAAAAAACAAATAAATTCTTATGAATTTATTGTATTGACAACAATTTGGTATCAATTGTTATCAAAGCTTCACATCTTCAGCCAATTGCTTCAACGAAAAGATATGGCAATCAATATTGCATTACAACATACAAGGGCTATGTTACTATCGCCTGCTGACTTAAAAAACAATTTTCAAGAGCTTATAAAAGAAGCACAAGAAATATCGTTAGCAATAAATGTAATAGCACAGTTCACCGAACGCCCTGCACGTGATACCTAAATATTAACAAGTAGAAACAGAGAATGTTTGAATAAATCACCAGAACCTAGCCGAGTACGTATTCTCAAAAGATTAGCTGACTATTGTTATTATACAGACCCAAAAAATAAAGCTAATGATAAATATGACAATATAGATGCTATTAGTACAGATGATATACCAAAGGAAGGAGTTGAACTCCCAGAAGAAGAAATTGAACCAATTCAATTTTGTGATGATATTGATATAGGTGAGCTCATACCTGAAATTGACGATGAATGTAGCCATCTAAACCTTACTGCTAAAAATAAATTCAAACAATCTTATTTTAATAATTTAATCGATACAGTGATAAATTCACTGCAAGATCGATTTGAATCGTATAGTTCTTTAAATGCAATTTTTGGTTTTCTTTTCGATAATAAGAAGCTAAAAACTACGAATACAAATGAATTCAATACTAATTGTACATATCTAGTCAAACACTAAGAAGGGGATATTGAAGACGTGGAATTCAAAACTGAACTTTCTATTTTAAGATATATTTTAGAAGATAATTATACTATTATAGAAAATTTGGAATTCATTCTAGAAAGGAATTTGGAAGAATTATATCCAAATGTATATATCGTTTATAGAATAATTTTAACAATACCATTACCAAGAACCGTTGCTCATTGTGAACGGTCGTTTTCAAAACTGAAATTAATTGAAAATTATTTACGGTCAACAATGTCACAAGAAAGGCTTTCTGGATTAGCAATACTGTCAATTGAAAATGCAACAGCCAGAACAATTAATTATAATGACATAATTGATGAATTTGCCAGCAAAAAAGCTAGAAAAATTCCTTTCCTTTCTAAATAAAAACCAATAAATATGAATTCAATAACATTTAAAAAAAATGTTTTATTGTCTGCGACTGCATAGGGTCTCTTAAAGACACTGTGCACAGGGCCTCTAAAAGTTAAACTACGGCACTGCTTAGAACGGACCAATAATAATGACCAGTATTGCAGCAATGACCGAGTACTGGCAACTACGACTGGACCATTAAAATACATTACAAATATTATTATATGTAAATTATACTAAATTAAATACAATTAAAATAAAATTAAATGTCTAATGAAAAAAAATTTACAACTCATACCAACATTATCAATAATATCATAGTCTTTCAGCTGAGAAACGATAACTAAACTATAGGTAAAATTTTTCAAATTATTTATTTCTAAAATGGATATTACTCTAGTGTATTTAACCGAATGACATAGATCGGGAAATTCATGGTTGCAGTACTGGCCCAATAACAATATCCAATTAAAGCTAAACATTAACTGGCCATTGATATACCATATAAGTAAAGTGTACTGGCTATTTTCTATAAACCGTTGATCGGTCGATTTATGGTTCCAGTAATGGTCCATTAAAAATAGCCAAGTACTGTTAAGGCCAGTGCTTGGCCATTCAAAGGTAACTGTATACTGGCTCTTTTCTGTAAATTATAGATCGGCCGATGAATGGTTCTATTACTGGCCCAATAAAAATAGTCACGTACCAGTGTTTGGCCGTATTTCTAAGTCTGACAAACTCTGGTTGGGATTTTGCCGGATAACACTACAGTCGATAAAATAATTGGCAAAGTGTTTTTCTTCCCCGATAATCAGAAATATTTCAAAAGTATATAAATTAATATTTTTATGTATTTGTTTGTAATATTATTATTGTTAATTATTAATATTATGATTAAAAAAAATAGAAAAAAAATTTATTTATAATAGTATCATGCTTGCTTATGTTAGTGTTAAGATGTTGAAAGTAAATCACAATCTTCGATCGTTGAATCTCCAATCTTTATTCTCAATAAAAACCTGTTTCTCAATGAGTAATGCACAGAATATGTTTCAAATTTAGTACAGATGTTAAAATATAAAATTTTCAATATAATAGATTCACATTTAGTAAAGCATAATTAATTTGATGTAAAAACACATGTGAATTTTTCATGTACTAAATTTTAAAAATCGTATAAAAAAATCCATTTGGAGTCTCTCACTTTTTATTTTTAAGTTTCATAGCTGCATGAGTTGTCTTTAAAATTTGTGAAAATAAAGGAAAAAAATGACGATTTTTGAGATATGAGCTTTGAAGTAAACTAAGGTTTAACTCGCCACCTAGCGAAAACGAGAAAATTATTAATTTCCAACTTACACACTTCGATTATTCAACCATTTTTATCTTTATTAGCAAAAATATAAGAAATTTATGGGATCTATTAACAAAACTTTGACACCATTTCCAAAACTACGTGAAAAAGTCTCAAAAATTCAACCGCGCATTCAGAGTACTCAAAAAATAAAACCAGAAATTGCTTTTATTCTTTCGTCAATACCAACAATGTATAAAAATTTCAGATTTTTTAAAGATAGTCGATTTTTTTTCGATGTACGATGTATTTTCAAAATAATAGCCCATATAAAATGCCCTCGCCATTTGCGATCCCAAAAATTGCAAATATTTGTTTTATCTGTATTTTATAGACATAGATAAGGAGATAGCAAAACAAATTTTTTGTAACGTATCGAGTTTGATTTAGAAAAATCGAAAAAGATTGAGATATTTAAAAAAACTCAACAAATTATCGACTGCTTAGTTTTTTAGCTATTGCCGAAAACGTGACTTTGTTTTCCTATCCCAACCCTTAACTTTGAACATTATATAGGAAATGTTGTAAATATTGAATGTAAACTATAGCAGTTGGGACATCATTTTAAATGTTATGGTCACCAGGCCCTCGCCACTTTCATTTGATGATTACCACATATTTTATACTTCGTGATGCGCTTGTCCTTGAAAAGTCTGACAACTTTTGTATCTGCCATTTTCCTCGATTCGGCCTCTATTTTGTTCGGCAAACTTCGAAAAATAACGATTGCTCGCAATCATGTAAATTTACTACCATAATTTTGTTTTTTATCAATAAGGGGTGGAAATTTGTTTTAAAATACGAGAGTAACCTTGGCCGACAAAAATGTTTCTGCTATTGTCGAGTTTGACTGGACACTGGGCCTAGCAGAAACATTTTTGTAAAACAAAAACAAAATTGATTTACAAGACCCGGGGAATCGACATTTTTCGGAGTTTGCTGAACGAAAAAGCGGCCGAATCGAGAAAAATGGCAGATACGAAAGATGTCGGACTCGTCAAGAACAGGTACCTCACGAAGCATAAAATATATAGCAATCATCAAATGAAAGGGGCGAGAGCCTGGTGACTATTATTTGGAGGGTGTTAAGGGTGGAAATTTTGAAAAAAACAAAAAACTATTTTTGATCTTGTCAAGTGGGGGGTCAACACATTTTTTTGTAATTTTCGATGGCACCTTTTTTAATTTATTTTTAAAATTGTGTTTTTCATAAGGACTATTCTCGAAAAATATTATAATTTGTACAATGAACCCTAGACAAACAAGTTATATTCGCACCTATCCAACTTTTTTGTCTTTATAACAGCTTATCTGTTCTTTTGTTCCTACCCACATACCTAACAGATATTAACAAATGGGCACTTTGGATCTATCAGTTGATTTATTAAGTAGTGATGCAAATTGTAAAACACAATTTGATCAAATTTAATGCAAAAATTCTCATATAATGTAAAACCATTTCCATAATAAAGGAGTCTAAGGCTTCGGACAATTTACGGTATTTAAATTTATCGATAAAGTAGTCTTTTAAGCTTATTGCTATTGTCTTTTAACACCACCGTTCTAATTAATATCATTTTGACATTTCATTTTCTTTCATAAGATTCATGATGTTCCTTCAAGATAATAAAATTAAATGATTGTTAGAAAAATAACAAATTTGGTTTATCTTTAATTAATTGTTCAAATTGTTTAACTCTAATGGGCAAATAAAAAGAAAAATGGCTAAAATATTAAACCAAATTATTAAAAAACTACAAAATATTTTCTCTGAGCAAACTGCAATTTTTCTAATGAAATGAATTTTTTGATGAAAAATGTCTAACAATATCATAAAACTCCAAAAATAAATTTAAAATATAAAAAATATGAATTCGCTATAGAAATAAAAACATTAAAATGACAATTAAGGTCTTATGGTCTTTTTTTAATATCATTAGAAATTTAATGTCTTTCGCTCTACTTTGCCGACACATGGGTGCATTCAATGTAAGTTAAGGACTTAAGGTCTTAAAATAACCTTAATTTGAACAAGATATAACTCATATTAATTAAATAAATAGGTGATAATGAAGTTTCAACTGCGAAATAGTCATCCTCATCGCCTTAGTGGCGTAATTGACAGCCTGTTGGCCAACGGATTCTAGCATGACACTGATGAGGAGGGTTCCAATTCATTCGAAACACGTAAATGAGAAATGGAGATTTAATCTGAGAAATTTCCAACCGTTGCTTCAAATTAAAAAATTTCAAATTTATTCCTTATAAAAAAAAATTATTAAATTTATTTTAAATTATTCCTTATACTTAATTTTATTTGCTCAAACAAATCTACAAATAATTTGACCATTTTTACAGCAGTAGAAATGATAAACTTTTGAGTTTTGACAAACATTTTTATAGAGTACCTCAAAATTTTGCCACGTATCCTTAACTATGCGAGTAAATAGTAAATAATCTTTTTTTTCTTATATTTTTAAGTTTATCTATTTCAGCCACTAATCACACATGTATATCTCGATGTTCCTTGGCAACTAGCCAAATTTTAATTACAAACGACCGTTAAAAAGAAAAGAAAGTCTATTTATTGTTTTTCTTCAAATCATAAACTGCAAATCGGTTGTATGTATATAGAATATATTACTTTTGATTTTACACGTGTTTATCCATTTCAGTGTCGGTAAACATACAAATAGCACAAATCGTAAATAATCGTAAACACATTTAAAAAAAATTATCTATCAAAAAAATTGTGAGTAAATTTTTTTATTTTCGATTTTCTTATTTTCTTTAAAAAAAATTACGATTAATTTTTTTATTTAATTAGGTTAGTTTTTAACTAAAGTTTCTATTTGTGTAAACTTTCAAATATTTATATCAACTACAATTTTATTCAAATTTTTTTTTCCAAAATTTTATAAATAAATTCACTTTTAATTTTTTTTAAAATAATTATTTCAGATTAACACAACCAATAATAATTGAATATTACCTATTTTAATTTGATTTTTGGCTGAACTTAAATCAATAAATAACAAACTAAAAATTATAAAATAAATATACATTTTTCATTTCTTTAAAAATATTTCTGATTTGAAGAAAATTTTAAGACTGAAGAAAAAAGTGTTCAACCAGAAATTTTTTCCGAAATCATCGAAGACGAAAATTTTGAATTTATTTTTAATTTTTATTAATTTTTTGTTATTTTTGTGTTTACAAGATTTTGCTGTTGTTGTTGCAACATGTTAAACATCACTTTAAAATTTAAATTGGAAAAACTAAGTATTTGAATTTATAATTGCCAAATACATGGATTAAAATTGTATTGGATTAAAAATTTTATTAGAGGAAATATTTAGATTGACATGTTTACACCTTCTGGAGTGCAGTAATGAAGATTGAGTTGACGGCGAAGTTAAAAAAGTCAGAAGGATTACTTTGTCCGTTCAGAGTACAAACGGAATGCTTTGCCCAATAGTTTGAATTAATAGTCTTGAGTGACTTCACTCACCAAAGGTTTAAAAAAGCGTCCATCACCACCTGTAGATTGTCATGTTGTTGTGAGACCTTAGCCTTAAATGGTCTAAATGTATAGATGTGTTGATGTGACACATATTTTAATTCCTATAACACAAAACTTTTTATGCGCTGAAAAAACATGTTCTATTTTCAATTCCAGCTGGGGCGGGTATGGTGAATTGAACTCCGAAATCAATTCAACGTACAGAACGGGGTAGTTGAGACACCCGCACGTAATCTTTATGTGGAAATTAAATATATGTAGTTCAATTAATTTCAAATATGTATTTCTGTTTTAAAATGAAAAATTTATGATATAAGGCCAAAGTAAATTTGGTCATGGAAATAGTTATTAACTTCATTCAACTACTGTTATATTGCATGTAATGTAACACTTTAAATGTTAAATAAATATTTCTGTTGTCAGGAAAATTTTTACATGTAGTGTAGTTGTCATAATCATCGCGCAATTGTTTGCAAGTATTTTTTCTTTGTTTGAATAATAAACTGCTAGCTTCGAGATGAGGTTGTCATTATTTTAATATTTTTTTCAGTGTGGGATTATAGCGGTGACTGTAAAAAATTAATGGATGGGAAAGAAACCAGCCCAAAAAAAATTTTGTATTTTTTTTGTTCGTACCAACACAAAAATATTATATTTAAGCACGTAAGTACGCAGCGCGTTTTATGGTTACCATACCATAATGAAAAACATCTTTGTTGTGCCTACAAAAAATGATTTCTGTTGAAACTGTCAGTTGTCCAGCTGCCTATTTTTCGGATTAAGGTAGACTAAAAAATTGGTAACGCACGAATTGTTATCAAATCAAAAAATAACATTTGAGCTTGACATTTTCATGGATTTTTCAAAGTAATCATTTTAGCAATGTTTTAGCATTATGTTGTAGCATTATTTTAGCAATGAGCTCCGATTTGCAAGTAGTTCAGAAAACCTATGATGTATTTACCTTACACAAATTTAAAATTATGCATAATATTTACACTTTATAAGCATTTTGCTTAATACAAAAGAAAATTACCCCTAATCAATTTTGAAGTTTTGAGAATAAAGGCGTACAACAGAAAACTATTCCTTTACGTTACGTTTACATTACATTATATGTTGGCAAATCAATATTCACAAATATACTAACAGTAATCCGTTATTAGTTACGATTGTACTCTGTAATGGCCATCTGGTGTTGGCATTGGACTTTCAAGGGAACACAAATGCTGGCTCTTGCCTTTCTAAGCCATATAGCAAGACCACATGTGCTTTCTTGCCGGACTGATGTCATGGTCAGAACAACCTAGTAAGGGCCTTAAGGCCCAGCTAGCTCAGTTGGTTTAGCCTTAGGGTCTATTTCGGGGTTTTGTGTTCCAGATCGGCTCCCATTTCGCTCAACCGACTTTCACCTTTCGTCCTATCCTGTAAAGGTTATTAAACATTATGACAAATATACTGTAACTTTCATAAAATGTTCTTTGGGAATGTCAATTCTGCAAAACAAAAACGCAACGAAATGTTTTTTTTCGTGGGAATAAAGTTTTTTACGGTAGGCTTTTCAATTTTTAGAGAATTTTGAGTTGGTTTTGTGGAATGTGGAATGATGGATTTATTTATGCAATAAAATATGAAATTAATATCACAATATTTATCATTAATAAGAAAAATCAAAAAAATGAGAAATAAATGTAGAAAAATATGGAGGTGCTGAAATCTCACAGTTCTGAGATATCAAGACTTCGGTCTGGGTTAAGGATTTTGATATAGTTTTCGGCAAAAATCTTTCATGAGGACATGGTTTTTAGTTTTGGGCAGCGATGTATATCAAACATAACTTTTTGTTAAAGTACATGTATTTTTAATCTCTGTTTAGATATGTATTAAAAACTAACATGAAACATCAATACGTTGTCGGAAAATTATAACAAATCATAAATTAACATGATTTAGTAAAAAGATTATACAATCAGCAAACTACTCAAAAACCTCTCCATTTAGCGTTTCGAGAAAATATTTCAAAATCACAAATTCATATTTCTTTCAAAATTCCAAAACTATTGTAAAAATTAAATAAAATCAAAAGTTCAAACTTTTTTCAAACAAAATTCTAAACATATTTCAAAAATTATTACAAAATCAAAGATTAAAACTTTTTTCAAAAATTCTAAAAATATTGCAAAAAATAATTTTGTTGTAAAAAAATTGTAACTTACCAAAATTATAAAAATTATAATAAAATCAAAAATTTTTCAAAATTCTAAAAATGCTCCAAAAATTCTGACAAAATCAAAAATTTTTTAAAAATACTAAAAATATTTATAAAATTCAAAAAAAAAATTCAAAAATATTCCAAAAATTAGAATAAAATCAAATACTTAAGCTTTATCTAAATTCTAGTAATATTCCGAAAATTCCTAAGAATTCAACCTTTCCAAAATTCTAAAAATATTGCAAAAATTATAACAATATCAAAAATTGAAACTTTTCCAAAATAATAAAAACTATAATAAAATCAAAATTTTTCATAATTCTAAATATATTCCGAAAATTCTTACAAAATCAAAACTTGAAACTTTTTCCAAAATTCTAAAAATATTGCAAAAATTATTACAAAATCAAAAATAAAAACTTTTTTCAAAATTCCAAAAATATTTCAAAAATTATAACAAATTCAAAAATTTTCATGTCCAATTTTGCTTCGGTCTGAAAGACATAAGTATTACATTCATGAGCCAAAAGTAAAATTCTTACCCCTACTTTTGTGGCATTTCTTGACTCTAAAAAGGCAAAAAAAAAATGTATGTCTGTCTGTCGTCATTACCTACGCTGCAGGGAAAACCGCTGGAGGGATTTCAAAATTCTTCGAAAAATAGATATACTCAAGGGACAGGTCCGACAGGACGCTGTGTTCGATAACTGTACCGGAAGTGTGTCAAAAAATCATTAAGTGTGTCAAAAACAGCAAATTTTCATAATTTTGGCTTAAAAAACGTTCATTTTAAGTGATTACGAGCAGAAACATTGAATTTGGAGAAATCTTGATGGTCGGGATTGGTATGTGAGACCAAAATCTAGATTATTGCATTATAAGTTTGTCAAAAAAATGTTGTCAAGTGTGTCAAAAGAAAGATTTTTATTTATTTTTTTCCCAAGTTTGTGGAAAAAAATAAAATGAATATTTGTTTGAAATGAAATTTTATTATTATTATTGAGATTTATGGCATTATAAGTTTGTCAAAAAAATGTTGTCAAGTGTGTCAAAAGAAAGATTTTTATTTACTTTTTTACCCAATTTTCGGAAAAAATAAAATTAATGATTTGTATGACATGAAATTTTATTATTATTATTGAGAATTATGGCATTATAAGTTTGTCAAAAAAAAAATGTCAAGTGTGTCAAAAAATGATTTCATTTATTTATTAGCCAATTTTTTGGAAAGAAATGTAGCTGTTTTTATGACGTAAATGTAATTGAAAATGAAATTGGACATGGAAATTTTTGAATTTGTTATAGTTTTTGAAATATTTTTGGAATTTTGAAAAAAGTTTGTATTTTTGATTTTGTAATAATTTTTGCGGGTAGCGAAAATCCGAAATTCTACGTCCACGTCGTGCTACCTGGGTAACGCTAACAGAATTAGGTTGGTGTAGTTAAGAGGGGCAGAGTAAATACTGCTTATACTCAATGATTCTGCACCATGGCGAGTCATTGGCGCCATAAAATCAGTGCAACTCAAGCGTCTGTTCTCCATGTTAGGGGCGGCTTAGAGCGGGCGTCTGTGTTGGATTAAGCGGCTTGCTATATAAATGTGTAGAAATCGTCTGTTCTCCATGTTAGGGGCGGCTTTCAGCGGGCGTCTGTCTTGGATCAAGCAGCTCGCTATATAAACGTGTAAAAAGGTTGTTTCTGGTGACCTTAATATGCATAACGAACCCATTCACGAAAATTTGGGTTGGGCGAAGGAAACCCCATTTCCGTAAAAAAATTATTGTCTTGAATTCTGTACACAGGCCTCGGAATATCTCGAATCATTATTGGAACGACCTCGGGAACTGAACCCGGACTACGATTTAATAATGGGAACCTGGAACGTGCTAAGCCTCAGAATATGATCCAACCGGAGTAGATGGTTTGGTCATGTAGAAAGGGCTCCTTTGGATAGAATGATAAAAAAAGCGTCCCAACAACAACCAGCTGGTGTTCGTCGAAGAGGAAGACCTAGACAACACTGGCGTGATGACATCATCCAAGACCTTCGTGATATAGGATGTCGAAACTGGAGTCAACTGGTCATGGAACGAGATGATTGGAAGCTGGTGGCACAGACGGCAAAATCCCTTTATGGGATGTAAACGCCAGAGAGGAGAGAATAAATTTTGCAATATTTTTAGAATTTTGCAAAAAGTTTTAATTTTAGATTTTGTAAGAATTTTTGGAATATTTTTAGAATTTTGAAAAATTTTAAATTTATAATTTTATTATAATTTTTGGAATTTTGAAAAATGTTTGAATTTTTGATTTTGTAATAATTTTTGCAATATTTTTAGAATTTTGGAAAAGTTTGAATTTTTAAGATTTTTTGGAATATTATTGGAATTTAGAAAAAGTTTAAATATTTGATTTTATTCTAATTTTTGGAATTTTGAAAAAAGTTTGATTTTATTTAATTTTTAAAATATTTTTGGAATTTTGAAAGAAATATGAACTATTTCGAAACGCTAAATGAAGAGGTTTTTGAGCAGTTTGCGGTTTTCTTTTCACTAAATTATGTTAGTTTATGATCTGTTATAATTTTCCGGCAACGTATTGATGTTTCGTGCTAGATTTGTAATAAACTTCTAAACAGAGATAAAAACATACTTGTACTTTAACAAAGAGTTATGTTTGATATACATCGCTGCTCAAAACTAAAACCATGTCCTCATAAAAGTTTTTTTGCCGAAAACTATATCAAAATCCTTTACCCAGACCGAAGTCTTAATATCTCAGAGCTGTGAGATTTCAGTCCCTCCATATTTTTTCAATTACATTTACGTCATAAAAACAGCTACATTTTTTTTCCAAAAAAATTGGCTAAAAAAACTAAATCATTTTTTGCCACACTTGACATTATTTTTTGACAAACTTATAATGCCATAATTCTCTATAATAATAGTAAAATTTCATGTCATACAAATTAATTTTATTTTTTTCCAAAAAATTGGATAAGAAAGTAAACAAAAATCTTTCTTTTGACACGCTAGACAACATTTTTTTGACAAAATTATAATGCCATAGTTTTCAATTATAATAATAAAATTTCATGTCATACAAATAATTAATTTTATTTTGTTTCAAAAAATTGGGTATAAAATAATTAAAAATTTTTCTATTGACACACTTGACAACATTTTTTTGATAAACTTATAATGCCATAATTCTCAATAATAATAATAAAATTTCATTTCAAACAAATAATTTTTTTTTTTCAAAAAATTGGGTAAAAAAATAAATAAAAATCTTTCTTTTGACACACTTGACATCATTTTTTTGACAAACTTATAATGCCATAATTCTCAATAATAATAAAAAAATTGCATTCCAAACAAAAAATTAATTTTATTTTTTTTCCAAAAAATTGGGTAAAAATAAATAAAAAATTTTCTTTTGACATACTCGACAACATTTTTTTGACAAACTTATAATGCCATAATTCTCAATAATAATAATAAAATTGCATTCCAAACAAAAAATTAATTTTTTTTTTCCAAAAAATTGGGTAAAAATAAATAAAAATCTTTCTTTTGACACACTCGACAACATTATAATGTAATACTCTAGTTTTGATTTCACATACCTATCCCGACCATCCAGATTTCTCCACATTCTTTGTTCCTACTCATTGTCACTTAAAATGAACGTTTTTTAAGCAAAAAATATGCATTTGACACACTTGATATGTTTTGACACACTTGACGATTTTTTTAACACACATCAGGTACAGTTATCGAACACATCGTCCTTTCGGCTCTTATCATTGGGTGTACCTATTTTTAGAATTCAAAATTTTTCAAATCCCTTTAGCCGTTTTCTAGATTTCGTCGGTTGTGACGGACGGACGGACGGCCGGCCGGCAGACAGACATACTTTTTTTTGCTTTTTTAGAATCAGTAGGTCCTAAAACGTTAAGAAATGCCAAAAGAGATAGAGGTAAGAATTTAACTTTTAGCTCATGAATATAATACTTAGGTCTTTCAGACCGAAGTAATATTATCCCAACATTAATTCACAATAAATTGAGTGAAAAAATAGGAGTAATTGTAAATTGTGAAATTTTTTCTTATATTCATAAACTAATGGATTTGAAATTAGTAAAACTTATCTGATTTTTGTAAAGAGTAAAGCTAGAAACACAACACGGGCGAAATCGTCCGACGACGACGTTAGTAACATAAGAATACACAGAATATATACATTTCAAACACAACTACAGCGATAAACGAAAGTTTTTTTCGTCGGAAAAAATTTAGATTCTATTTATAATTTATCGTGGGCGATGATTATTCCCAGATATCAATTTTATTTTTATTTGGCTGCAAGGGTAATTTTTAATAAAAAACAAATTAAGTACTAAGCTTTTTTTTTTGTTTGGTTTTCAATTTTTATTAATAAAATAATTTTATTAATATTATTGCCGTCATGTGAAAATATTATGAATTAAATTTTTATTTAAAATTTAACATGTTTCGATAATATTTAAAATTATCATCATCAGAAAATTGTAACAAAATTAAAACGATTTAAGAGTACGTAGCTTACAAAAACAATGTAAATAAATTAAACTCAATACAATGACAAAATACAATAAACAAAAAATAAATAAAATTGATAAAATGCAACTGATACGAATTAAATGCATAAATTAAGTTCTTTTCTTAATTACATTATATACTATAGTCTATGTAATAAAATTGAATTTGAATCTTGGATGAATAAATTAAAGCTTAATACTAGATTACTAACGTAAAAACTCTTAATTTATAGGATGTGCAGATGTCGTTGGTAATGGTGAAATGATTATTTGGTTTGCGGGTACTTATAATTATATTTATATATTTTGAAGGTTCGTATCTTAGGTAGTTTTAAATTTTAATTACCTGTGTCCTGGGAACTTCATATTTTGTATTGCGGTTTCATATAAAATGTTATCTTTTATTGTTAATTTATCATTCAATAATGTGTCGTTGTTGTCTTTATATGCTTTATAAATTTCAAATTCCTCGTGAACATCCATGATCTTACCCTTCGAACATTTGTGTAAAATCTTGATATCCCTTTCAAAGTTTGAATGTTCATGATTTTCATCAATTAAGTGACGTGCGTAATTAGATGTTTCTGCAGTATGTCTTTTCGATGGCAAATGCTCCTTATAACGTTTGATGAGGGGCCTTCCAGTCTGGCCTATATAGAACTTTTTGCATGTTTGACAAGACAATTTGTATATTCCAGTTGATTTTTCTGGGGGTATTTTTTTATTCTTAGTCAACCTGGATTTTAAATTATTTTTTGTTTTATAGCTTATGCGAATATTATATTTGCGTAATAAATTACTAATTGCAAATGGCATAAAGGTGGAGTACGCTGATGATATATATCTTATCGCTTCCTTAGGTTCATTGATGTGCTTATTTTTGTGTTTTAATCGTTTTTTATGTTTTTTGATTAGCGTATCAATTAAACGGGGATTGTATCCATTCACTTGGGCTATGTACTTTAATATATTTGTTTCTTCTTGATAGTTTATTTCACTCATGGGAATGGTTAGAAGCCTGTTGACGAAACTGTTATATGCGGCTAGCTTATGTTGATGTGGGTGGTATGATTCATTGTGAATGGTAACGTCACTTGTGGTGGGCTTTCTATAAATTTTATATTCCAACTCATGTGCTTGTCGGGTTACCGATAAATCAAGAAAATTGACCGTGTTGTTGATTTCAAAGTCAACGGTGAACTTTATGTTATTGACAAATTTGTTTATGGTGTTGTTAAAATTAGTTATTTGTCGACTAGTACCGTCAAATATGATAAAAGTATCATCGACGTATCTGCAATAAAAAATGATTTTGTCTTTGTATGGGTTGGCTGATTGGTTGAAAATATATGTGTTTTCAAAATGGTTTAAGTAAATATCCGATAATAGTCGTGAACTTTATGTTATTGACAAATTTGTTTATGGTGTTGTTAAAATTAGTTATTTGTCGACTAGTACCGTCAAATATGATAAAAGTATCATCGACGTATCTGCAATAAAAAATGATTTTGTCTTTGTATGGGTTGGCTGATTGGTTGAAAATATATGTGTTTTCAAAATGGTTTAAGTAAATATCCGATAATAGTCCAGATAAAGGTGATCCCATAGCAAGACCATCGTTTTGGGTGTAAAATTCATCCTCATATTCAAAATAGTTTTGAGATAATGTACATAAGAGTAATTTCCTTATATCGTCGATTTGGTTGACATGTAACTTATGACATTATAGCATTTATCAATTGTAAAATCAACAAGTTTAAATCTATTATCAAAACTAAACATAAAAATAAAATTAACAAACTATTGAACATACATAACAGAGACATTGAAGAAGATTTTTCGCATTTCAAACATATATTTTACCCCAGAACTATTAATAAAACAAACATAGTGTTCTCAAACCATGAAACACAAATTCTCAACAAGGGATTGAAATATAATACTCCTGAATGCAATAATTTTTCAAAAGATATAACCTCAGAAATATTAAACTTGGAAACCATAGTAAAAACCATTCCAAATACCCAAACACAAAATGAAGTTAGAGTTCTGCTTAATGATAAAATCAAGAAAGCTATAAAACAAGAAAACAATATACACCACAATATAAAAAAAACACATATTTCAAAGATAACATCATAATTAAGGGCATTCACACAAAGTTAAAAGATCACAACGCCATCATATGCAAGGCCGACAAAGGAAATACTGTGGTAATATTAGATTTCAATGAATATCATCAAAAAGTCTTAACATTCTTCAACAATAACAACATTACAAAGTTAACCAGCGATCCTACCAATAAACACCAAAAAAGCATAAATAATACCATAAATTCATGCACCAACATAATAAAAAATAAAAATAATTTAAAATACAAAATCACTAACCCCACAGCACCTAAATTTACTGGGTTACCAAAAGTCCACAAAAACGATATGCCAATCAGGCCATTAATTAATTGTACAACAGCACCTAGTTTCAAAATATCGAAATTTCTTGAAAATATCATCAAAAATAACATCTCACTTCAAAACAACCACAGCATTAAGAATGATAGTGAATTCATCGATAGAGTAAATAAAGTGAAAATTAAATCTTGTTATAAGCTAGCGTCCTTCGATGTGGTTAACATGTATACTAATATACCTATACACGAAACGGTGGATATCACAATACAACAATTAAAGAATAGCAACAAGTTACATGTCAACCAAATCGACGATATAAGGAAATTACTCTTATGTACATTATCTCAAAACTATTTTGAATATGAGGATGAATTTTACACCCAAAACGATGGTCTTGCTATGGGATCACCTTTATCTGGACTATTATCGGATATTTACTTAAACCATTTTGAAAACACATATATTTTCAACCAATCAGCCAACCCATACAAAGACAAAATCATTTTTTATTGCAGATACGTCGATGATACTTTTATCATATTTGACGGTACTAGTCGACAAATAACTAATTTTAACAACACCATAAACAAATTTGTCAATAACATAAATTTCACCGTTGACTTTGAAATCAACAACACGGTCAATTTTCTTGATTTATCGGTAACCCGACAAGCACATGAGTTGGAATATAAAATTTATAGAAAGCCCACCACAAGTGACGTTACCATTCACAATGAATCATACCACCCACATCAACATAAGCTAGCCGCATATAACAGTTTCGTCAACAGGCTTCTAACCATTCCCATGAGTGAAATAAACTATCAAGAAGAAACAAATATATTAAAGTACATAGCCCAAGTGAATGGATACAATCCCCGTGTAATTGATACGCTAATCAAAAAACATAAAAAACGATTAAAACACAAAAATAAGCACATCAATGAACCTAAGGAAGCGATAAGATATATATCATCAGCGTACTCCACCTTTATGCCATTTGCAATTAGTAATTTATTACGCAAATATAATATTCGCATAAGCTATAAAACAAAAAATAATTTAAAATCCAGGTTGACTAAGAATAAAAAAATACCCCCAGAAAAATCAACTGGAATATACAAATTGTCTTGTCAAACATGCAAAAAGTTCTATATAGGCCAGACTGGAAGGCCCCTCATCAAACGTTATAAGGAGCATTTGCCATCGAAAAGACATACTGCAGAAACATCTAATTACGCACGTCACTTAATTGATGAAAATCATGAACATTCAAACTTTGAAAGGGATATCAAGATTTTACACAAATGTTCGAAGGGTAAGATCATGGATGTTCACGAGGAATTTGAAATTTATAAAGCATATAAAGACAACAACGACACATTATTGAATGATAAATTAACAATAAAAGATAACATTTTATATGAAACCGCAATACAAAATATGAAGTTCCCAGGACACAGGTAATTAAAATTTAAAACTACCTAAGATACGAACCTTCAAAATATATAAATATAATTATAAGTACCCGCAAACCAAATAATCATTTCACCATTACCAACGACATCTGCACATCCTATAAATTAAGAGTTTTTACGTTAGTAATCTAGTATTAAGCTTTAATTTATTCATCCAAGATTCAAATTCAATTTTATTACATAGACTATAGTATATAATGTAATTAAGAAAAGAACTTAATTTATGCATTTAATTCGTATCAGTTGCATTTTATCAATTTTATTTATTTTTTGTTTATTGTATTTTGTCATTGTATTGAGTTTAATTTATTTACATTGTTTTTGTAAGCTACGTACTCTTAAATCGTTTTAATTTTGTTACAATTTTCTGATGATGATAATTTTAAATATTATCGAAACATGTTAAATTTTAAATAAAAATTTAATTCAAAATATTTTCACATGACGGCAATAATATTAATAAAATTATTTTATTAATAAAAATTGAAAACCAAACAAAAAAAAAAGCTTAGTACTTAATTTGTTTTTTATTTTAATTGTGAAGTGGGTGATTTATTCACATATACAGAAAGATATTAATAGCATCTTTCAACATGAATTTTAATTTTTAATGTTATTGTGACAGTGCCGCCAACTGAAAAATATGATTTTCTGATGTTTTTCGCGTTTCTGAGGTTGTAATCGTTTTGTTTTGAGTTGTCAACTGAATTTTCAGTTTATGTTCAAAGTTCGGTTTTGTTCATTTATATATTTTCATAATTTGTATTTTGTGTTTTATTTTTAAAATTAGTTATTAGTATAGAAAAATTATTATTATTTATTTATTAGTAAACATTTGTTATTTCTAAAATTAAAATTTGTGAAATTCATTTTGACAAAGAACAAAGTATTTTATATATATATATATATATATATATATATATATATATATATATATATTATATATATATATATATATATATATATATATATATATATATATATATATATATATATATATATATATGTATATATATATATATATATATATATATATATATATATATATATATATATATAATATATATATATATATATATATATATATATATATATATATATATATATATATATATATATATATATATATATATATATATATATATATATATATATATATATATATATATATATATATATATATATATATATAAATATATATATATATATATATATATATATATATTTATATATATATATATATATATATATATATATATATATATATATATATATATATATATATATATATATATATATATATATATATATATATATATATATATATATATATATATATATATATATGTGTGTGTTATTATGGTTATCCATATTATTCATTCATTATAATAATTTAAGAACTGAGGATGACGTAAGTCGAAATCGATATTCTGTAAATTAAAAATAAAATCAAATTGTTACTATAAGGAAGTATATTATTATTAATAAAATTAAATTAAAAATAAACAGTAAAAAGTATATTTTTAAATATTGCATTTTTAAAGTATTTTAGTTTACGCAATTTTATTTTTGACAGCTTTTCACGCCGACGCCTTTGTTGTGGTTACAACAGCGAAATTGTAGACATTTTTTTTATCGTCCGACGTTATCGTCCGTGTTGTGTTTCTACCTTAAAGGTAAATGAGAAAATCGCTTTGTGTGTTCATGTAATAAATAGTGACTAAGTGATTCAATTGAATGATATAAAACGACCGTATTGTTGTGTTTCTCTTCAATATTATTATTGTGGGCAGTGAAATCAGTGATAATTGGTGAAAAGAATGAATCAGATCTAACTATTTTTTAGCTGACCTCGTTGTTTTTTTACAAATATCGTCATCAACAGTGCTCAGATGAAACCAGCAGCATCATGCCTCAATCTTTTTCTTACCTCCGTTTCACTCGGCAATCGGCTAGCGCAACCAGTCAAATGGTCGAGATCCCGCGCTGTCATACTGGCAAATCGCAGAAAGACTTCTTTGTCCGAACTGCATACAAATGGAAAAGTTTGCCGGAATCCATAGTCTCAGGTGGTTTCAATCCGCAGAGGTTTAAAAAAAGCGTTAATCAACACCTTAGAGCGCAAGTTGTTGTCTACGTCTGTCCTACGTCTTAAAAGGTATTTATGTGTTGTTGTGACACATATTGTAAACCCTATAACAAAACACTTTTTATTTAAAAAAAAAAAAAATAACGGTAGCTGGAAGGGTAAGATGTATGTAAGATGGGTAAGAAAACTGGAAGGGTAAGATTTTTTTATTGCGTGAAAAATAAAGTCGAGAATGCATTATTAGTGTAAATATTTGGGGGAGAGTAGGGGGGGAGGCAGATTTCCCTTCTAGAAAGCCAGGTTGGTGGTTATGTTTTATGTATTATAATCAGTGGAATACAGGTTTTATACATATTATTGTATATATGGCTTTAGGGACTGAATTGATTGAGGAAAACAACACGTTATACTCCTGAAGCGATCAGTTTTTGGTATATAATTTTTTTTTAACTTTTGATCTATTTGTATGACAACCCCACGTACTCCCTGCGTTTGAGATATGAGTTATTGTGAGATATCAGATATGCATATGAAATATTTTATTATGTGATAGAATTTATTGTTGAGCTACTCATTCTTTGAAAAAAAAAACATATAAACACAAAAAAATTGTGGCGACGCTGATGCAAAGGCTGATCCTTCACCAATAGTTCTGAAAACATATAGTGTTCTAAAATTAAGTGAACTTATTATATCCATTGAATTCATTAATTAATGGCTTACTGTAATCATGGATTTATCGTAGTTATAATTATAAAAAATTATTTCAATAAACGTACAAATTATATAACTTTAACAAAAGTAGAAAAGAAAATCACTAACTCGTATCTTCGGGTATCAAAAACTAACATCTGCTTAGCTTTGAATATCTACCTTGAGACATCCCTATTATTGAAGAAAATTACTATTACTATCCTTGTTACATAAGTCCCAACAGCCAATATTATTCCCAAGTCCCAGGTAAATTATTGCACATTTTTGTTGCAAATATACGCATAATTTTCCAATGTTGTGATACTTAAACTTACTGTAATCATGGATTTATGGCTTACTGTAACCATGGATTTATCGTAGTTATAATTATAAAAAATTATTTCAATATACGTACAAATTATATAACTTTAACAAAAGTAGAAAAGAAAATCACTAACTCGTATCTTCGGGTATCAAAAACTAACATCTGCTTAGCTTTGAATATCTACCTTGAGACATCCCTATTATTGAAGAAAATTACTATTACTATCCTTGTTACATAAGTCCCAACAGCAAATATTATTCCCAAGTCCCAGGTAAATTATTGCACAATTTTGTTGCAAATAGACGCATAATTTTCCAATGTTGTGATACTTCATCTGATACTTCATCTGTTCATCTGTAACGCTAATTAAAACAACTAGAAACACTCAAGTAAGTTCAACCCAAACTATCAAATATAAAGGAGCTGAAATCTTACAGCACTGAGATATCAAAACTTCGGTCTGGGTTGAGGATTTTGATATAGTTTTCGGTAAAAAACTTTTATGGTGATATTAATGTTTTTAGTTTTGGGCAGCTATGCATTCCAAGCTTAAGACTCTTTGTAAAAGTACTCTGTTTAGAAATTTATTACAAAACTAATACAAAACATCAATACACTGCTGGAAAATTATAACAGATCATAAATAACCATAATTTAGTGAAAAAATGATACACTCAGCAAACTACCCAAAAACTCCAACTACTCCATTTAAGGTTTCGAGAAAATATCAAAAATTCAAATTTGTTTCAAAATTCAAAAAATATTCTAAAAATTATAACAAAATCAAAAATTCAAACTTTTTTCCAAGATGATTCACACAAAAAGTTTGTCAATAAACATTGCCCTAGTAACTACAATTTAAAAAAAAACGACATTTAATCTGCAACAACTTGATATTTTCCAACTGTTCCTATCAGTTGGGAAGTTGGATAGCTGAAGTTTGATAGAACCATATTCCATGTCCAATTTCATGTTAAATTACATTAAATTTCATCAGTGGCGGATTATGCCTTTAAGGGGCCTGAGGCGGAACAAAATTTTGGGGCCTAAGATTTTACCAAAATTTTTGCAAATGAGTTTGATTAAGACTATATCTTAAATAATTTTTTATCCGCTTCAGAACGAAGAAAGATCGTTCCCTACTTGCGTTGCATATCGGTAATGTAAGAAATATTTTTAAAATAGTTTCCACATTGGGAAATGAAGATTGCAGGCCATCAATGATTACCTTGTACATCTTAAATGGACAAGTGATGTTCTCTTCTTTTATATATTTTAAAAAATGATGTACTTCGTCTTTAAAATATTGTACTTCTATATCCCTCGCATATGTATTTGACAATTGAATCGGTCATTTCAAAAACCTCATAAGTCACTCAATTCGAATTTTTCAGAAATCAATAAAAACTGTTTCATACTCAAACAAATGAGTTTTAAAGGACTTTTTTATGTTTAATTTAGAATTTGAATGGTAAAAAATTAAAATAGCGAATAACTTTTACAGTTTATTAAGAGAAATAATGAAAAAAACCTGAAAAACAGTTCTTGACTTATTTTGTTTTAGCAAGAAATAGGGTTAGAGTTATAAAATTTTACCAAAACAATCGTAGTAATCATATTTTTTATTGCTTATTATTGAGAATTACACTTAAAAATAATCTTATTAACATTTTACATGTATTAATTTGTCATGTTTTAGTATCTTTATGGTACATAGTCATACTTTTCATCATTCTTAATTATTCATAGAGTTAATTCATATATAATACGAATAGGATAGAGTTAATTCATATATAATAGTATAATACCTATATAATTCATATATAATTCATATTTAATACGAATCGAAAAGAGGACGAGTCTCAAGGGATCGCAGTATGACGGCTGCTCTACCCATTACAATGCCTCCACCGATAATAATGTCGTTTGCAATTTATTTTGGGTTCTTACAGTCTCGATACTAAAGATTTGTATTATTCTGATATTTGGCAAAACTATGAACATTTAAATAGATCGTAACAGCCTTAAACCAAAATATATACACATTAGCATCAATTAAACCAAAAGTATCGAATAATAAGTAAATTAGTATTTTAGAATATGGCCTTGCTTAACAGATTGATAAAGCCCTATTTCAATTTTCACAGACTAGCTTGGATACGACCTTAGGGGTGTTCAGGCATAATCCAACGATCGTTGTTTCCCTGTTCTCTCGAATAAGTATTGAACCATGGGTCCGTACCTGCGCTTCCTCTCGCACTACGCAGGAATGCTATCGTTATCGACTTACGTGGTTTTTACCCAGAATGTGCATCTCTGGTAGACATTTCAGTGGCAAGTCTATCACAGATCATATTGTGAGTACTTATAATAAACAATTCTCGTCCTACTAGCTGTGTATCATTTGCAGATGATTCATCATACATAATTTTGCGTTTTCTTTTTCGTCCTTCTCTGTAGCTAATATTGTCTGTTAATAAGTTTGCTTGCTTTTCTATGCTCTCAAGATCATTCCGAACATCCCTTACAAATTGTGACAAAGAATTAAACAGTTTTACTCCTTGTAATAAGTTCGTTTGAATATTTTGAAATGATTTTCTAGTACTATTGATTCTTTGCAATAATATATCCCATAGGACGGTTAATAAGGCAATTCATATTCATCGAAAGAGCTAGCTAATTTTTTAACGTCAACTTTAGTAATCGGTTTTTCGTCTTCATTTTCGCTAATTTGGATAAGAATGCTTTTAATATTTTTGTAATTAAACCGCAAGGCGGATACTGCATCAGCTCTTGCAGACCATCTTGTCACTTGTGTCACTTAATTTTTTAATATGTTTGGAATTAGGATCGGAAAAATTATCAATAAGCATCTTCCATCTGTGAGTAGATGAAGAAAAGAATACATATATATATTGGATAAAGTTAAAATAATACACCGCCGTAGAATAGGCATCTGCAGCATAATTTCCAATTGAATTAAGCGTATGACTTGTACAAGGAATAAAAACGGCGGTCTCACTTAGAGTTTTAATTCTGGCTTGTAAACCATTATATTTTCTGGCCATATATGTTTGACCGCGACAATTTTTAATATCCAAAGACAAATTGTTTAAAGTTTTCAAAATAAGTTGTGCTAGATATTCTGAATTGTGATTTTCAATTTGTAAAAATCCAAAAATCGTTCTCTCGCATCGCCCACTTTATCAATGTACCTTAATATAAAACTTAGTTGGTCAGTGTGGTTCACGTCTGGCGTAGAATCAACAATAATTGAATAATATAAAGAGACCAGAATTTCTTGAATTAGGTGTTCTTTTACTTCAGTTCCCATTAAATTTATAAATTCATCGCATGTGGTATGTGATAAATAACTTACATTACCTTTTCCTGGATGGCTGTACCTCTCCAAATGATTTTTAAGAAAATCATCAAATTGGGATAGGTACTCAATGCATGTCTTAAAATTTCCTTTTCTGTTCGAATCTTCTCGATGACCACGAAATGCTAAACCCAAAGTAGCTAATAGCTTTACTGTAGTTGCAACTCTTTTTAAAACTTCCCGCCAGCATTTTTGTTGTACTTCAATTTCACGAGCTATTTGAGTATCAATCCGTCCAGTTACAAACAATCTTTTTTTCAAATTTTTCAAACAAATTTTTTAGACAATCTTTTTTCCAATCAACGTTGATAAAACGAAATATACAACTAAAGCTAAAACACCTATACTATATCAATCATATCATATGGAAACCCTTTTCAAACGTTAATCCAAATGATGAATTTAGCATGCATTGTATAAAAAATACATGGATTTTAAGCATACAATAATAGATTTCAATTCTACACGTTAAAAAGTTTTCATTTATTTAGTTATATATGAAATTAATCTAAAATATGTACAATTATATGCTTAAAATTGAGGTTTTCAGTTTAATGCTTTCAATAAATTGTAGGTCTTTAAAGAAATCCAAAATCATTGATGAAAACATAAAACTCAAATATACTTCAAATATCCAAAAAATACTTATCTGGATTTTGTTTTTATCAATAATTTTGCGATTAATATAATAACAGCCCATTGCAAATAAAGTTTTAGTATTAATATTCATTCGTAACAGTGGAACTTTTCAAAACAAAATGTTTTTTTACTATACAAATTGGAAAACGAATTTGTACATTAAAAAATTATAAAACTATCAAATTAGAATTATTAAAATAAATACATACATGAAAAAAAGTAATACAAATTGACAACCTAACACTTTTACATGTGGGATGATATTAAAAAAATCTTTAGGTTTAAAAACTTTGGTTAAATGAACGCAGTCATCTGATATTTGAATACCTATAAAATATCAATACTATTTGTAGCGAGGGAGCCCCTGTGCATGTGGGGCCCGAGGCGGCCGCCTCTTCCGCCTCTATGGTAATCCGCCACTGCATTTCATACAAATAACTAATTTCATTTTTATCAAAAAAATTGAGTAAAAAAATGAATGAAAATCCTTCTGTTGACACACTTGATAATATTTTTTGCAAACTTGCACTAATCAAATTTTTGGTCTCACACCCCAATGCCGACCATACCGATTTCTGAAACACTTGACAATTTTTTGACACACTTCCGGTACAGTTATCGAACACATCGTCCTTTCGGCTCTTACCATTGAGTATACCTATTTTTGGAAAAAAAATTTTTGAAAATCCTCTAGCGGTTTTCAAGATTTCGCCGGTTGTGACGGCCGACCAACCGGCAGACAGACACACATTGTTTTTGCATTTTTAGAATCGTTATGACCTGAAACGTCGATAAATGCCTAAAAAAGAGAGGGGATAATAATTTCTTTTTTTCTCTAATACTTAGGTCTTACTCTTGTAATGTAATACTTAGGTCTACACTTCGAACGTTTTGGAATCAAATACGAACGTTTCAAATGTATTGAAAAACGAGATTCTCTGATGCAACATGACGCAATTTTGCTTTTTTACACATTCTATTTTAAAGAAAACCACATCAAATCGATAAATCTTAAATAAATTGATTTAGTTATCAATAACAAAAAATTTTATTTATTAATAAAACGTTATTCTGCAAAACTTTGCGGTGCGGTGCATGTATTGACATCATAAAAAAACAATAATCAATTATAATATTCGTTTTAATAAATCGTATTTCGTAATTACTGATTTAATCGTTGTTTGGTTTATAAATTAAAATACATATTTCTAAGGTTAAAGGTTATTTATATCTATGATTAGTTCTTCTAATTTATTGATATGACATATTAGGGAATTTCCAACACACTCGTACATTTATAAATGCATATTTTGTATTATTTCTCGCAACTTTAACTTGACTTTTGGGGTTAAACTTTTTAATTGTTTTTTTGTTTTATTCTAAAATAATTGATTTTTATTCATTTCATCAAAACTAATCAAAACATTATAATTTGGCATTTGATTTATGCACTGCAAACCCGTAAACATCAAGCAATATGATATTTAGTGATCCGTTTTTGATTAACGATAAACGATCCCTTATCTCATTTTTCGAAAAAAAAAAAACAGTGACTAGATTTAATGACCTTCTAATATTTAACATTGTTGTGTCAACAATCTAGATTGTCATCTGTTACAGGGTAATACGATTGGGTAGATAAAATTTGTTTTTTTAATTTATGACTCCAAAAAACCCAAACATGATAAACAATAGTAAAAATCAGACATTTGCTTTAGGCTATATAGTCAAAATTTAAATATACAATAAAAAATGTTCAATGGTAAGTAAATTTAAGAAATTTCATTAAATCAGAATTTAACATCGCCTATTACAGTCTTATTAATCAATTTTTGAAGATTGGTCGTAAAAATCTTATTTAAACTCCAGCAATGCACTAATCCTCAAAACATAGAAATACAAATATAGGCTTCAAATGTTTTCTGAATTTTCTATGATTGTGGCGGTTCGAAAATAGAGAGCCGGAAACGTATAAGCTATAAACTAAGCAAATATGACAGACCTTTTATCAAAGTATACAATGTCAAGGTATACAATGACATAGCTATTTAAATCCATAGGTGCTGATCAATTTAATATTCAATTCAATTCAATTATTCTTTTAGACTGGCAATTATTCTTTTAAACTGAAGATTATGTTAAATGTTAACATTTTCATCAACTTCATCAACTGTTATCTATCGTTTTCTTTTTGACAAAAAAATAATTGAAAAGTGAAAAAAGGAGTTGTAAGAACATTTTTTAAAGTAAAACTTCTTTAGCGACTTATCTGTTCAAAATTTTTGTTACGCTATGTAACGATAATTATAATAATAGTTATATTTCAACGAATTGTTGAAAATCACCAGCAACCCAATAAATAGTTTTGCAGATGATGGTACTCTGCACAAGTCGTTCGAGCCCCTTACTTCAAAAGGTAAAATGCACGAACGAATTAATCCTGCCCGGAGAGACGCTGCCATAAACGTGAATAAAGACCTAAAAAAAGTCGCCGATTGGGGTGACCAAAACCTGGTCAATTTCAACTCTACCAAAACACAGCTGTTGATTGTTTCCAGATCAAAGAGCGAGTTCCCCAAAGATATTTTATTCAGTATGTGTGATAAATCAATGGGTGAAAGTAAAAACATTCGTTTATTGGGTGTCACAGTTTCAAATGACCTACTCTGGAACGATCATGTAATGGCGATGGCAAAAAGCGCGTCTAAAAAACTCGGCCTCCTAAATAGACGCAAAAATTTTTTCACTCCATACCAATTGCTCCATGTTTATAAGTCCTATATTCGTCCCGGTATGCAGTACTGTTGTCAAGTTTGGGGTGCTGCTTCTGTTTCTATCTTGGTCCTCTTGGACTCTGTTCAAAAGCGGGCTATACGAATTGTGGGTGATCGAGCTTTGACATCAAAACTTGATTGCCTACAACATCGTTGCACTGTTGCTGACCTCGTTATTTTTTACAAATATCGTCATCAACAGTGCTCAGATGAAATCAGCAGCATCATGTCTCAAACTTATTCTTATCCCCGTTCCACTCGGCAATTGGCTAGCGCAATCAGTCAAACGGTCGAGATCCCATGCTGTCATACTAGCAGATCGCAGAAAGACTTCTTTGTCCGAACTGCATACAAATGGAATAGTTTGCCGGAATCCATTGTCTCAGGTGGCTTCAATCCGCAGAGGTATAAAAAAGCGTTCATCAATACCTTGGAACGCAGGTTGTTGTGGGACCTAGGTCTTAAAAGGTATTTGTATGTTGTTGTGACAAATATTCTAAACACTATAACATAACACTTTTTATTTTAAAAAAAATATATACAATATAACCTTATTTTTAATGTTTTACATGTATTTGATCGTATAACAAGATTTAATATTGTCAAATAGTAATGTTAATATTGTGAATAATATGGTTACGTTTTTTTAACCTTCCTTCGAATTGGCCTTACTCACAATTCGATAAACGTAATTCCCGAATTTCTTCCGAGTTCGATCACTGATTAGTAACACAAACACCAGGTTTTATTAAGAATTTAACACCTTAATTGTTCCACAACAACAGGAAAACAATACAGTAAACAATATTATACAGTAAACAACTCCGAAACTCCAACGGCTTATTGTAGAAATTTCCAGTAACACAACGTTCAAAATAATACACAAAATATTTCTACTTAATAACACTTAAAACTTTATTCACAAAAACTAGTTTAAAAATCACTTTTGTAATTTTAACTTCACCGTCGCAGGTTTAAAATAAAACTAATTTATTCTACAAGAGGCAATTTCCTTATATACAATTCTGCATAGTTCTCGACCATTCGAGGTCACTTTTTAGAAACCTTGAGAAAATAGTAGAATATTCGATTACTTTACGTTATGCTGATTTGATTCATAAAATCATTTATTTTATGTTGACCCTAATTCTAAGAATACAACAACAACAACACTATTCATTTCATTAATTTGTTGTTGTATTTTGTTGATTTGATTTTTCTGGAAGTGACTGTAATCGTCTGGATTTTTCTGTAATCGTAACAATATATTGTGAAGTATATAAAATTGTTTACTGTATGTTGTTGTATATTTGTGAATGGTGAGTAATTCATACTCATTTGAAAGCTAAGAAAAAATTTGTTTATCGGAAGGGAAAAAACGGAAGTTGGGATGCAAAACTGTGGTGAACCGCACTAAATGCTTATGTCATCCCATTCGATTATCAGGTGCAGATGTTATTGAGCTTTCAAAAAAAACAGGAGCACGGGGAACCCCAAACCAATTTTGAAATGAATCAAGATCTTCCATTTTTAAGTGAACCTGGATCATTTGCCAAAGTATTATCAAGATCCTACGCAGGAATGTCACAAACCCACCCACCCACAGACATACACCAACATTTTTATTGGCTATTTAGATTATTGGCTTTATATATATATATTTATTTACCAATAAAAAACACAACAATTTAATATTTTACTTAATATAATATTTATTCAATTTTAGATTAACCACGATTACATCGGCGGAGAGAATGCAAGACGCCGTTTTACACAACAACATATTATTATTATATTGCAACAGTATTACCCTCTCTCTCTCTCTCTGGCGTTTACATCCCATGAAGGGATTTTGCCGTCTGTGCCACCAGCTTCCAATCATCTCGTTCCATGACCAGTTGACCCCAGTTTCGACATCCTATATCACGAAGGTCTTGGATGATGTCATCACGCCAGCGTTGTCTAGGTCTTCCTCTTCGACGAACACCAGCTGGTTGTTGTTGGGACGCTTTTTTTATCATTCTTTCCAATGGAGCCCTTTCTACATGACCAAACCATTTAATCCGGTTGGATTTAATGAATCCGATTACATCGCAGCCTCCAAGAAGCTGTCTGATTTCATGATTCATTCGGATTCTATACTGATTTTCAGCAACTTTACATGGACCATAAATTGTTCGTATGACTTTCCTCTCGAATGTTGATAGAATTCTACAATCGGAGGAAGTCAGTGTCCAGCTTTCACTTCCAAATGTAAGCACAGGTCGTATCAATGCTTTGTAAAGTGTGAGTTTACACGACCGCGAAAGATGTTTTGATCGCAGAAGTTTTGAGTATGCGTAGAAAACTCTGTATGCGGCAGAGACACGGGCTTTGATATCTGCCTGCATGTCATTTGACGATGTTATTACAGACCCGAGGTATTTGAAGTTTTCCACGCGTTCCACTTCATAGTCGCCAGTATCCAGATTTCCGGGAGGTATGTTCTTAGATGTTGTTAACACTTTAGTTTTGCTGGTGTTGATGCATAATCCAAGCCGTTTAGCATTTCTTTCAAGCTGAGAGAGACTATCCTTAATATCGCTTGTTCTACGTCCGAGAAGCACAATATCATCTGCGTAGCCAAGAACTTGACTAGATTTGTTATATATGCAGTTTTGTGTCTCAATTCGGCTTTTTCTTATCGCGTACTCCAGCGCCAAATTGAATAGTACGGGCGCGAGTGCATCACCTTGTCGAACACCGGATGTTATATCGAAAGGATCAGAAACTGACCCTTCGATTACTATTCTACAATTTGATCCCGATGTTGTGAGTTTACACAGAGAAACAAGTTTCTCTGGGATACCAAGGCATATGAGTGCGGACCAGAGGTTGTCGCGGATGATACTATCATATGCTTGCCTGAAATCAACGTAGAGCTGGTGAATGCTGATGTTGTACTCCCAACATTTTTCCAGAATCATCCTTAATGTAAAACATTGATCTGTGGTTGAGCGGTTGGGACGAAAACCACACTGATAGTCACCGATGATAGATTCGGCGAACGGGATGAGTCGAGCAAGTACAACATTAGCTAGTATTTTATATGCAGTGTTCAACAGTGCGATGCCACGATAATTTTCACACTTTAAACGGTCACCTTTCTTATGTAGCGGAACAATGAGAGCTGTTTTCCATTCATCAGGTAGTTCTTCTTGGTCCCAGATTGCAAGAATCAGATCGTATATACGTGAGACCAGAGCTGCTCCTCCATTTTTCAGAAGTTCTGCGGGAATTCCATCGAAACCTGGTGATTTGCCATTTTTCAGTTTTTTAATGGCAGCTTCCACTTCTTCTATTGCTGGGTAAGGGACAAAAATCTCTTCAGTTGATGGAGCAATTGCTCGAATAGGATGAACTTCGTTCGTCCTATTCAGTAGGTCTTGAAAGTGGGATCGCCACACTGCCAGCACATCACGTTCACTTGTTGTAAGTTCATTATTTACATTTTTGATGGCTGTAGATCTTGGGTGGAAATCTTTGGTCAGATTTCGTGCATTGGCAAAGCACTCTTTTGAATTTCCGTTGGCCGCATGTTGGTTGATGTTTTCGATGCAGCTCTTCATGTGTTCGCGTTTCTTTTTACGTAGAAGTTTTGCTGAGGCTTTCCTGGCGCATAGATAATCAGCTTGGGAGCTTCGGGTGTTCCTTGTTAACCATTTTTCTCGCAGTTTTTGTTTATTTTCAACGGATTGGCGGCACTCGTCGTCAAACCATTCGTTGTGTGATTTCGGTGGTCGTTTTCCGATTGTAGTTTGTGCTGCGGCTATAATGGTTGATTGAAGCGTTTGCCATTCTTCTTGTATGTTTAATGGCATCTCAGAAGAGATGTCATGCTCTTCTATGTTTTGTGTTATTATTTCCTGATATCTATTCAGCGTTTCCGGATGTTTAAATGCTTCGACATTCCAGCGCACGGTCTTTTTTGCTTGTCTGTTAAATGTGGATGACAACTTGCACTTGTACTTAAAGATGACAAGCATATGATCGGTGTCCATATCAGCACCTCTGTATGATCGAACGTCAGTTATACTTGTAGAGTGTCTCTTAGAGATCATGACGTGATCGATTTGATTTTCCGTTCTTCCGTCATTTGATTTCCACGTTGCCTTGTGAATTCTCTTGTGAGGGAAGAAAGTGCTGGAAATTACTAGATCATACATCATAGCCAGCTCGGCTGCGCGAAAACCGTTATTGTTGCTGGTATGATGCAAGCTGTTAGGGCCGATATGTGTTTTAAGTTCTGCAATCCTACCGATTTGAGCATTAAAGTCACCTACCACGATTTTTATATCGTGCCGCGGGATGTTATTGATGACTTCCTCGAGTTCTAGGAAGAACAGGTCTTTAATATCATCTGCTTTATCTTCAGTAGGTGCATGAACATTGACGATCGTTACATTGAATTTTTGCGTGCGGATTCTCAGTGTGCATAACCGCATATTAATAGGGCAGAAGTCGATAACATGCTGATTCACGCGACGGTGTATAAGAAAGCCAACTCCAAATTCTCCTCCGTTTTGATGACCGCAATAATACAGAGTGTATCCTTTCGCTGTTTCATGGATTCCACTGCCTGGCCATCTTAGTTCTTGTAGTGCCACTATATCCAGTGTGTAGCTCTCGACTTGTTGAGTGAGTTTTAGGAGATCTCCTGGTCTTCTGAGGCTAAGCACGTTCCAGGTTCCCATTTTTAAATCGTAGTCCGGGTACAGTTTCCGAGGTCGTTCCAATAATGAATCCGAGATATTCCGAGGCCTGTGTACAGAATTCATGACAATAATTTTTTTACGGAAATGGGGTGTTAGCCCTTCGCCCAACCCAAATTTTCGTGAATGGGTTCGTTCTGCATCTTAAGGTCACCAGAAACAACCTTTTTACACGTTTATATAGCGAGCCGCTTGATCCAAGACAGACGCCCACTGAAAGCCGCCCCTAACATGGAGAACAGACGCTTTCTACACATTTATATAGCGAGCCGCTTGATCCAAGACAGACGCCCGCTCCAAGCCGCCCCTAACATGGAGAACAGACGCTTGAGTTGCATTGGTTTTATGGCGCCAATGACTCGCCATGGTGCAGAATCATTGAGTATAAGCAGTATTTACTCTGCCCCTCTCAACTACACCAACCTAATTCTGTTAGCGTTACCCAGGTAGCACGGCGTGGACGTAGAATTTCGGATTTTCGCTACCCCAACAGTATTACCCGATAAACGGAAATATTTTATTTTATTTTCTTTAATAGACGTTGACAATTCTTGTAATATACGTCTACAACTCGTCCATCCTGACAATACTATCGCCCACGATAGCCTACAACAAAACGCAATAAAAATAAAGTTTATTAACGCATCGTTCATTCTCTTCTCCGTTACAACTATTATGAATTCTATAAAATCTTCCTAAAAATAGATTTATTACCCTCAAAATAAACATTAATTTAACACTTCAATAAAATTAAAATCATAATTTAACTATATAAAGAAAATTCAAGTCAGTTCCCATCTGACAGTTCACCTTCGGAGACTTCGGGATCCAAATATTCTATTTCTAACTCGGGATCTAAATACTCCTCTTCTACATCTATTAAACTATCTTCAAACTCTTTCCGCGCTGTATGCCTGAATAACTTCATATTAACAGGGTCTAAAACACCTTCGTATTTTCTATTGGTTACCATCTATATCTGAAAACCATCTATATCTGATACTACATATCTGTTTCGGTCTAAAACTTTCTTAATTTCGTACGGACCCTTAAACTTCTGACTCAATTTGTCACCTTGTCCTATTGATTTAAAACTTCTAATCAACACTAAATCTCCAACATGGGACACACTATTATGTCTTTGCTTTTTATTATATTGTGCTTTTTATTATATTGCCGTTGCAAGAGAATTGCACCAAAACCGTTCGCGGAGTCATTGGTGTGTAACTGCGTTTCTAATTTAGGATTATAAATACTTAATACCGGTTTACATATTAGCTCTTCTTTTAACGTTATAAAAGCATTATAATGACATTCTTCGAACTTAAACTCAGATGCTTTACTTTCTTTTAATATACTATATAATTCATTAGCGATAACATTAAAATTATAAATGAATTTCCGAAAATAGCTCATAAACCCAATAAATCTTTAAAGGCTTTTCAAATTAGTTGGAATAAGAAAATCGCGAATATTTTCTACGTGCCGGTCACTAGGTTGGATTTGATTATAACCTACGGTGTAACCTAAGAAATCAACTTTTGTTTTCAAGAAACAATATTTTGTGATATCTAGTTGAATATGATTATCAACAAGAGTTTCAAATATACGACACAATAAACTTAAATGCTCTTCAATAGACTCACTACTTAATAATATGTCATCGATAAATATAATAACTTCACCAGATGTAACATATGACTCCAAAACTTTGCTCACGTACCGTGAAAATATTGCTGGTGAATTTGAATATCCAAACGGTAATTTATTGAACTCATATTGCCCCCGATGAACAAAAAAAGTATATCTTTTGGAGTTTTCGTCCAAGTCAATATGGTAAAAGCCATTTTTCAAGTCAAGACAAGTAAAATATCGTTGCCCCTTAAACATAGCAATTCGGTCTTCCATAATCGGGATAGGAAAGTGATTGCGTTCAACCAGTTTATTAAGGGATCGGAAATTCACACACATCCTATAGCTACTGTTCTTCTTACGAGTTAATACTACTTTGCTACTATACGGTGATTCACTTTCACTTTTATTCAAATGCTCGTCAGTTAATTAATTTATCTAACTCTTCTTTTTCTGAGAAACTCAACCGTGCAGCTGTAGCATTAAAATATTTATTCTCTTTTAACTCAATTTTAGCTATAAATTTGACTTCTGACTCTTTTTTAGGCTTACAATTGATATAATTAACCGAAAATATTTCGTTCACTTTATTAACATATGCTAAAGTTTCTGAATCATCGCCGACATCCAAAGATAAATCGTGAGATTCCCTTAAAACTGTATTTTCTATATTTACATTATTATTGAAAATGTTATTTATTAAATTGAGATCGAATTTTTCGTTAAATTATCTAATGATAAATTACTTTTGTTACTCATAGAATCGAAACCAAACTTCAAATTTGACAAGTTATTTTCTTTAAGAAAACCTCGACCAACAATTACATTTATACTGCCATTGTTTCATTTAGCATAACTAAAAATGAAATTTTAAATTCAAAATTCTTTAATATTATTATAGTATTGTACTGTCCCACGACAGTTACATTAGAATTGTTAATACCATATATCTCTTTATTTATTTTGTTAAAATTATTAACATTTGAGAATAAATTTATACTGATTAAGCTCACCGGACTACCCGAATCTATTAGAATATGATGTTCACTCGATGTTCCATCAATGCGGACGATTGCTGTGGTTAGACCATTTTCGTTGACTTCAATTTCTAGAGATTTATTCATGTTAAGATCACTTTTTATTTCCTCGTTTACATATGATATTTGTTCCTGTTGTACGACTGCTGTTTGATTATTTACCTTACTTCCAGTTACTCCACTTCCTATTCGCTTAGCGTTTTGATAACAGTCCTCAGCGGAATGTCCCATTTTTTGACATATCGAACATCTAACTTTTTTTTATTGTTTCTGACAATTGACACTTGTATGTCCGTATTCATTGCAATTGAAACATGTCACCAAACGGTTGTGCTGTACTGATGAATTTCTAAACATATTACTATTATGGTTAACTTCTGCACACTTTCATTCATTTGATAACATCACACACTGAGAAAATTAATGTGGTTACCCCAAACATATTCTGCTGGTAACATGTACATGTTTAGAAAATGACAAATATGTAACATGTTTACTTGAACCATTGTTATTGTGTTTACTATAAACATAATATGATTAAATAAAACATAATCAGTAACCATACTATTTTGCCGTCAATCATGTTATTTTAACATAATATGTTTAGTGTTAATATATTATGCTTACCGCAACTATACTTTAGAAACATTATAAGGTTCTATCAAACATATTATTTAAAAAAATTATATTTAGGGCAAGCATATTATATGTGGAATAACTTTGCTCTTCTTATTTTTATTATTTTAATTTCTTCTTATTTCTTTCTATTTCTTCTATTTTTAACCCACTTAAAAAAAGAAGGAGGTTCTGTGTTTCATTGTGGGTTTTTTTTTATGTATGCAATTTCTCAAAAACGGCTCGTTCGATTTGGATGATTTAAATTGTATTCTATTTGGGTTTATTCCGAGAGGGTCCCATAATTTTTTTTATGATGTGAAAAATAACGTTATTCAGAAAATCGGAAAAAACTATATTTTTTATGCATTTTTGTTGATTTCGTCAGAACATATTATTCTGTTTGGGTGTTGTGGGCAGTATTATATTGCTTTACTTGTCGAAGTTATCGTAAATAATTTTCTATGACGGGAAATATGTATGCCGTTTGTGCCAAAAATCGCAAAACCATAATTAATAGATTGTCACTGATAAAAGTTTTTCCGGCATTTGAAGTTATTACTTTTAGAACGCTTTCTAGCCGACATTTGCTTTATGACTACACTAAAAATAAAAAAATAAAAAACTTTTAAAAAAAAAAATAGAACCGACTTCAGAAAAAACAAAAGAGGCACAAAAAAATGAAAAATAACTCAATTGTTGCTTTTAGAAACAAAAATACGTTACATTTTGATTAATTTAATTTAATTATACCTTACTTTAGACAACAAAATTACGCTATTAAACAAAGTTATTATTATATTAAAATAGTTACTTTTTATTATAATTATTATAGTTGTTATAATAGTTATTATATTTTAAAAGTTATTTGTAGTACAAAACTGTTTGAAGTCGGTGCCACATTGACGTAAAACCGACTAATATGTCTCGGGCTTGGCACCGATTTCCAACAGTTTTGTACTATAAATAACTTTTAAAATATAATAACTATTAACAACTATAACAACTATAATAATTATAATAAAAAGTAACTATTTTAATATAATAACTTTGTTTAATAGCGTAATTTTTTTGTCTAAAGTAAGTATAATTAAATTAAATTAATCAAAATGTAACGTATTTTTGTTTCTAAAAGCAACAATGGAGTTATTTTTCACTTTTTTGTGCCTCTTTTGTTTTTTCTGAAGTCGGTTCTATTTTTTTTTTTTTAAGTTTATTTATTATTTTAATTTAGTCTTATTATTTTTACACAAAAATTAAGAAATTGTTTTTTATTTTATGTAAATAGATATATTTAAATGCAATAATTTTTTTGTTTTAATTAAATTCACTGGCTTAAATTCACATTTCCCAATAACGATAAAAAATAACACACGAAAAAAAGTAGTAAACTCAACGAACTAACGAAGCTAAATGAACTGAGCAAGTTGTTTAGATCTTTTCTAAACAATTCCAAACATGTTATGTTTGGCTAAGAGTACATATACATTTACATGTATACATATACATGTTCGCTTTTCAAACATTATATTTTTGTGTCCATTATATTTATGGTCGTAACAAAAATAACATATTTGGAAATCTTATTCAAACATAATATATTTGATTAAGAATACGAAACATAATATGTTTGATTATGAATACTAAACATAATATGTTAGAATTCAAACATAATATGTTAGAATTCAACGTTAAAGTGTTATTTTCTATGTTCTTAAACAAATTAAAAAATGGTATTCAAAATAAATTCTGAATAATATAATAATAATGGCAAACAAATGCATATATGTCCTTCCATGAAATGTCATTTAATATGTTATATTTAATACGGTTAGATAATAAATTGATATAAGTTCAAATAAAAGTTATATTTTTCAATTTTAAATATGTATCTGAAAAAATTAAAGAACCAAAAATTTCATTTATATTTAAATTTATTTATTATTTGCATAGCAATCATATTAAACATAATCATGTTTAAATAGAACTTTAAAGACAACATATGTTATTTGGCATCATACTATAGTTAATTTTACTGTAGCAAGATAAGGAATGTTTGTAACAATAATAATTAGTTTTGTTCGGAACCAAATTTGTTTACAATTATATGTTTCTAAGAATCATAATTCTAGTAACCATAATTTAGGTAGATTTTTTAAACATGCCATATTTATGACAAATTTAATATAGTTAAAATAAACATATTATTGTAATATATTTAAACTATTATGTTTAAAAATTAAAATTTAACCATATTAAGGTTTACTGAAACATGTATATATTGGTCGCAAACATGTCCAAACATGTTTTTTTTCTCAGTGCAGTTTTCGTAGTAATAGGTCGACGTTTATAATGCTGAAAATTTGACTCACACCATTTTATATGATCCAACAATTCATAAATGTCTCCATACCAAGGTTAACAACTTTATCATAAAAATGGTCAAATGACAAACCACTTATGATATATTTGATAATAGCCGAATCACTTATACTACCTCGTTGACCAAGTGCATACATACGAAAAATAAAATTTTCATGATTCTTTTGAATCCATCACGCATTTCGACATTTTCTATGAATATCTGCTTCATCCTCTCGGTTCGGAAATGCCTTTATAATTTGTGACTTGAAATTATGCCAAGATCTGATGGATTGACCCACTCCATTATACCACTCATAAGCGGCACCTGACAGGCGACATGAAGCGTGACAGGCGGAATCAAGCGTTTAATTTCTTCGGGGTGAAAGCACTTTTTCTTTATATACTGCTCTAAGTATTTTTGGGAAGGAATTACCGTACTATTTCGGTTACCAAGCAATAACGTTGATTGTCCAATTGGTTAATTTTCGATTTGATTTTCACCATCGGAAGCCTCACCACGTGTGCTGGCTTTATTTTTGCTGCGAGTTTTATTTGGCATATTTAGTATATATATTTTTATTTTGTGTATCAGGAATTAATTTATTTATTTATCGGACAATTATCCGACTTCTGAATTTTAGTTTTATATATATTTATTAACCAATAAAAACACAACAATTTAATATTTTACGTCGTAATATAATATTTATTCAATTTTAGATTAACCACGATTACATCGGAGGAGAGAATGCAAGAGACCGTTTTACACAACAACATATTATTATTATATTGCATTGCAACAGTATTACCTGATAAAAGGAAATATTTTATTTTGTTTGCTTTAATAGACGTTGACATTTCTATACGTCTACACATGTAAGATTTCTTTTCGCGATAGATTGCATTATTTCACACAATTTAAAATTGTGGTGAAGTAAAAATAACAGCATTAAATACCAGTGCAATTGTTTATATACATATTTGACATTGTAAAAAAATTCAGTATTTGCTGAACAACATTTACATCTAAAGAAGTTTCACTTCAAATGTGGGTGAGGCTCACACATTTTTTTTTGTATTTTGTATATTTGTAGCAAACATATTTTTCGTATTTTTCGGAATTCGGATTTTATCGTAGATCAAGTTGTCAAATAAAATGGTAAAGATCAGTCGTGCAAAATGATAAAAGATATCACGATTTTATCATAAAAGATAAATTTATCTCGAAAGACACAAAACCAATTTTATCAAGAATATAGTTATCACAAAAATGTAAACATAAAATATGGAGGGGCTGTAATCTCACAGCTCTGAGATATCAAGACTTCGGTCTGGGTTAAGGATTTTGATATAGTTTTCGGCAAAAAACTTTCACGAGGACATGGTTTTTAGTTTTGGGCAGCGATGCATATCAAACATCACTCTTTGTTAAAGTACAAGTATTTTTTATATCTGTTTAAAAATTTATTACAAAACTAACACGAAACATCAATACGTTGCCGGAAAATTATAATCAAAATTCTAAAAATATTGTTAAATTAAATAAAATCAAACTTTTTCAAAATTCCAAAAATATTCCAAAAATTAGAATGAAATCAAATATTTAAACTTTTTCTAAATTCCGATTATATTCCAAAAATTCTTAAAAATTCAAACTTTTCCAAAATTCTAAAAATATTGCGAAAATTATTACAAAATCAAAAATTAAAACTTTTTTCAAAATTCCAAAAATTATAATAAAATCAAAAATTTAAAATTTTTCAAAATTCTAAATATATTCCAAAAATTCTGACAAAATCAAAAATTGAAACTTTTTTCAAAATTTTAAATATATATATTTATATAAAATTCAAAAATTCTATTTCTTTCAAAATTCTAAAAATATTGCAAAAATTATAACAAAATCAAAAATTGAAACCTTTTACAAAATTCCAAAAATATTCCAAAAATTAGAAGGAAATCAAATATTTAAACTTTTTCTAAATTCCAATAATAATCCAAAAATTCTTAAAAATTCAAACTTTTTCCAAAATTCTAAAAACATTGCGAAAATTATTACAAAATCAAAAATTGAAAATTTTTCAAAATTCCAAAAATTATAATAAAATCAAAAATTAAAATTTTTTCAAAATTCTAAAAATATTCCAAAAATTCTTACAAAATCAAAAATTAAAACTTGTTCCGAAATTCTAAAAATATTGCAAAAATTATTACAAAATCAAAAATACAAACTTTTTCAAAATTCCAAAAATATTTCAAAAACTGAAATCATTTTTTGACACACTTGACAACATTTTTTTGACAAACTTATTATGCCATAATTCTCAATAATAATAATAAAACCGAAGCAATTTCATTTCAAACAAACAATTTTATTTTTTTCCAAAAAATTGGGTAAAAAATAAATAAAAATCTTTCTTTTGACACACTTGACAACATTTTTTTGACAAACTTATAATGCAATAATCTTGTTTTTGATCTCACATACCAATCCCGACCATCAAGATTTCTCGAAATTTAATGTTCCTACTCGTAATCACTTAAAATGAACGTTTTTTAAGCAAAAAATATGAAAATTTGCTATTTTTGACACACATAATGATTTTTTTGACACACTTCCGGTACAGTTATCGAACACAGCGTCCTTTCAGACTTGTCCTTTATGAATACCTTTTTTTAGAAAAAAAAAATTTTGAAATCCCTCCAGCCGTTTTCCCTGCAGTGTAGGTAATGACGGACGGCCGACAGACAGACATACATTTTTTTTTGCTTTTTTAGAATCAGTAGGTCCTAAAACGTCGAGAAATGCCAAAAAAGTGGGGGGTAATAAGAATTTCACTTTGAGTTCATGAATGTAATACTTAGGTCTTTCAGACACGGTCCCAAACAAAACTGAAAACAAAAAGCGTAAATCGAATTAAAATATTTGTGTTGAGACCTGAATACAAAACATTTTGACATTTAGAACCAGGTAAAAACTTGATTTCTTTCGTGATAAATGAGTGCGTTTATTATTTGCAACTGACAGAAAAATCGTGATTTTTTTTATCATATTGTCTCGACCGAACCAGAGATACGAAACTATCGAAAGCTATAAGAGAAATGCTAAAATTGAGTATAACAAAATATCACAAAAGAAAGATAGTGGATCAAGATCGATCAAATTTGGGATCAATAGGTCAAGTAGTTTCTGATATATTGTGTCCACATACAGACAGACATACACCTTTTGAGTTTTGACCCCATATCGCGGTACACAGCTAAATTGCGAATTTGGAAATCAAGGATGTCATAGGATATGTTTGCCTAAGATACCTGTGTACCAATGTTGGTTTCAATAGGTCCAGTAGTGTCTGAGATATTGTGTCCACAGATACACACACATACAAATTTTTGAACCCCCATATCTCGGGTCATAATTGTGGATCTGAAAATCCTTCCCATAGCATATATTGGCCTAAGACACCTGTATTTGTATACCATATGGGGCCAATAGGTTGAGTAGTGTCTGAAATATTGTGTCCACAGACAGACACACACACCTATTGACCCCCATATCTCGTGTAAAAAAACTGGATAAACTAGATTTTTTTTATAAAAGCTACAGGCAAGGCGCTTAAGTTTTAAAAAATCTAACTTGAAAGTCTATATGATACGAGGAAATCTACTGAAAGATCGGGCGAACCGAAAGAGGTTTTCTAAAAGCCAAAGAGTTTAAGATTCCCTAAAACAAAAAATAATCGTTTTAACTATCGTCATTCTTTTATGTATTTATATTATAAATACATACTTATACATCACAGTTCGTCGTTCATTCATAAATGGAATAAAACAAAAAAAAACTTTTGGCGTCGTTACTCGTTTACTATTCATTCTAAAAAATTTTTTAAATAAATAACTAAAAAGTGAAAGTTAAATTAAGTTATAATTAAAATAACGTTTTTCTCGTTTAATTAATTTTATTCTTGAACTTGAAAGACTTATTTTATTATTATAGCAATCTTTTAATGTATAAAGAAAATCTAAAATGAAAAAAAAGAGTGAAATTAATGGCCTTTTCTTAAAAATTTAGAATTATTGTTGTATAAAAATATAAGTTACTTTTGTAGTTCTTTTGTTTTGCGTAGGATGAATGAAATTTTTTTGAGCACGCAGTAAAGTAAGAGCATCAAGGAATACTCAATAGCTACGATTAAAGGTGCTTGATAGAATATTCTACACCCGCCAACACCACTAAGGTTATCCTTGGTAAATGATGCTCCACTACTGTTGTCAGAGATATGTGATATCTCAGGTTAACTTGCAGGTACTAGAGTACGCGGCGTTGAATCACCCGTAGATCAGAATTTCAGAAAATGTTTTCGCCATTTAACCATTCATTTGCCGTGTCTTTAGAGTACCATTACTTGCTACACTAAATGGTCTGGTTCATATGATACATTCACGACTTCATAATACGGCAAGTATACTCTAAATGGAAGGTTGAACTATACAATAAATGGAACCAGCCATATGGCGTTAAATTTTGGCATACATCACTAACCACTCTGTCTAAAATATCCAGAAAACCAGTACAGCAAGCAAAATATGTTCAAAAATCACTTTTCTCAATAAGGATGGTTTTGAAAAAATATCAAGAGTTCAACATCTGTCTACACTCTATTTCTACCCAATTTTCGTTGATTTGAATCAGGCCTACGACGCCATCGAACAGAAGACGCTATGGGCTGCTCTGGTGTCAATAAGAATCCCTGCTAAACTGTGCAAAATGACAGTACACAAATCTCAATATCTTTAACCGCATGGAGGAATCAGTTTATATTGCTTTGTAATATTTTTTTTTATCTACGGGTGTGACGACCTCCTATTAACATATACGTACCTTAGAAGTTAGAACGCATGTTGTTGTAGGACCTTGGTCTTAAAAATGTTTATGTGTTGTTGTTCACATATACACTACAACACAACAAATTTTACTAAAAAAATACAAATCGTGAATACGAGTAGCGAACGAAAGTTTTTTAAACTGGACTCCATTTTAAGAGAAGGTGTTGCTATCCACCCTATAATTTTTAATCATGCCCTAGGAATATGTGTGCTGTCAAAAGAAACTAGTACTCCCAACTAGCAACAATGTATTGTCAATTAATCAGTGCAGATAATCGCGTATGCTGGTGATGTTGTCATCCTTGGCCGAAATAAGCGTATTATAATTGAACCTTCCAAGTCGCTTGAGAGTGTTGCCAGATAAATTGGTATGGCAACAAATTATGAAAAATCCAAACATATGAATATTTCACAACAGACTGAGGAAAAAGACTATTGTAGGTCGATGAACGAATTAAGGAAGTTGAATTCTATAAATATTTGGGATCGATGCTTGACTCAAACTACACCATACTTATACATACATAAAAGCTATATAATCACTCTACGTAATCGAATTTTTCTCAATTACACCTCTCCTCGGATATACGGTGTCAACAATAACACAAAACTCAAGTTATACAACATTTATCTCCATTTATCATTTAAAAGTGAAAGACAAGCTTGTGTTGGACTTGATGTAACTTTGAAATCAGGAACCTCCTCGATGGTCCTAATATAATTGGTTGTATTTGCTCCAATAGGATTGCTTGGTTTGGGCATGCCCTAGGAGCTGGTTTACAATCTGAAATGATGACGTTAGTGCCCAAGGAAATCGCCAACGTAACGGACGTAATGAACGGCTGCCATATGGTAATTATGCAGCAATTGCAAATGTGAATTTTCGAAGTTCATTGTCTCGGCTTCTGAAAGTAATAAGTCAAAAACCTAGTCTACTACACAGATTGTCGTTGGGCATCGGAATCATATCAAATTGATAGCATGTGCCGATCTTTATTCTTTGACGCTGAAATGCAGCAGGAGGATATCTTAACTTGAGCCTACTGATGGATTATTCTCATTAATAAGAAATTGGCTAAGCTTGACCAAGCTATCTCAAAGTGACGGTGTAAATAATTTCGGTTTTGGTGCAGTCACTTTGAAAGTATAAAAGAAGGATGAGGATAATACAGAGGTACTTGAATCGGTTGAGGATGCTTTCTCTCAATAGGAAATCTCGGCTGACGAAGGACGCGCGACTAATAGCCTCAATTCTCAACGACAAGTATACTATCCTGAATCAAGTGACGAGTTGGATGTTACGGTTGTAGTTGTGGAAAGTTTATCCAAATCAACCACTGTAAGGAAGCGATTGTTGCGCTTTTGCTGCAATTGCCGAAAGATGACCAGATACTCCTACTCAACACTCAAAACAACAAACTGTTGTTTGTGAAAAACTGAGGTAAAGTACGTTCCTGCATTTTGTTCAAGGCCAATTAACAAGTTTGCTTCTTACAGACCATAACATAACGATGCACAATAGTGGCGAGCCTGAAGTCTAATACCAGAACTTCTGGATCATCTCAGCTTACTTACCGTATGATGGAGTCTTAATCATTGATAGAGTAAGTAATCTGGTCACGGATACTCATAGGCGAAAAGTCGGTGTTATCCTATAATGTTATGCTAATGCACAATATATGATCTAAGTTAGCAGTAACATCAACGCACGAGGAGAATTACTTTATGATTTTAACTTTGGCACTGATTTGTCTGCTTGTATGGGTAATAAACCTCCTTTATAACATCTAACAGACAACTAGTATAATTGGATATCACTTTTGTCGACTTAATGTCAAACAGAGTACCTGCAATTCAATTCGAATTGACATCGAAATTGTGACACCTTTAAAAGTATTCTGGATAACTTACTGCCAATTCCAGTCTTGAAGACTTCTAAATGCACAAACGATTTGTATAAATTGGAAGACACCCTGACTGATTTCTCTAGTGAAACTGCATTTGCGTCATGTGCTTTTAACAGACTAATGGTCAAATCATATCCGCCATATGGTGGACGAACAAACACAAGGTAACTTGCCAGGAGTGTAAGATACTTTTTAAGGGTGCAAAGAAAACTACAGCTGAATTGGACTGGGCATTCTATAGGTACATTCAAAATTTATGATTATCACAATCATTTCTAGTTTATAATAGAATAAGATGCAAATCAAATATATTATATTATCAAGTGCAAATATACTTACATACTAGTAGAGTATCAGACAGGAAGACACATAAGCAGTGGAAAATTCTTTATACATGAACAAAATCCAGCTGATGTTCACAAAGCAATACATATAGAAAAAACACGTTTTTGTTACAGTTGCAAAAATTGCAATAAATACAGAACAACGACGGTGTAGGCTACAACGATGACTGCTTTCTTCATTTTTGTCAAAATTATGGGGTTGTGAAAACTGTATGCTGTTTTTGGAATTGTTTACGTATTAGACATGCAATGGAAGGAAAATAGCGTATAAACCAAGCAAATGCAAAGAGCGAGTCAACAGACAACCAAACATATTAAATAAAACTTACCACATTCAAACTAAGATGCATCGCACTTTGCTACTTCGTTCAATGTATCGTGAACAAAATAACCTTTGGGAGTGATCAGCACCGAGAGAAACCTTCTTCTTAAATATATCAAGAGGAACTGGTAAAACGTTTCTCATTAGATCGACACCAGGAGGCGAAATAAATACTTGCCTGAAGTACTCTTACTTTGTGGCGACACGTAAAGAAGAGATGTAAAAATTAGTTACAAATATATGGTTGTCCAGCTACAAATCGGTCGAACAGCTGAGATATTCTTACATCAATGGTAATTGGAAAAGTGAAAGGGTAATTGATTGAAAAATTATTTCGAAATAGACATATTTTAAATAAACTTTTATTTATTAGAAAAAAAAAAAGAAATTTTATTCTGGTCTCCAAGTTGGGAAATTTGAGTTGATCTCATTTATCACCTTCTAAATATACCACTAAATGTTTCAAATTTTCAAGATGAATTAAATACAATCAAATTTATTGCTTCAGATAATGGTTATGATTCAAAATTTATTGATAAGTTATTTTCTAAATGTTTAAATAAGTTAAAAAGTTCAAATAATAATGATACAAACATCAAATATATTTCAATGGAATATACTAACTTATTACCAAACATCATAAGAAATCATTTCAAAAAACACAATCATTCGATATCATTTAGAACCAAAATTAATTTATATAAAATTTTAAAACCAAAATCTAACATCAATTTGAAGTCATGTTCTGGAATTTATAAAATCAAATATGATACCTGTGACAAATTTTATATAGGGCAAACAGGAAGAAGTTTTTTAAAAAGATTCAAAGAACCTATTCCAATGAACAAAAATAAACAAAATTTAAAGTCACTTTGTGCAAATCATTTAAATGAGAATAACCATAACTACACCAGTTTCGAACAAAATTTAGAACCCTTGCATTTATGTAACAAAGGTTTTTTAATGGATTCTTTAGAAGAGTTATTATTTAATATTAAACTATTATTTAATTCAAATATCTTGTATAATTCAATTTTGTAAATTTCCATTCAAAAAACTCAATTCATTTATATTTCATTCATAATATTTTGATCAACATATCATATTTTTCCTAATATCAAGTAAATTTTATATGTATACAAATTATTTTGAACTATTTAATTCATAAAATGTTAGTATGCCATTTTTCATTCAAAATTTTTAATATGAATATTTGTTTTTATTTATACATATTTAGTTATATATTTTTTGTACCCGTAGATGAATGTATAACATTCGAAACGCGTCGAATAAATACTATATACTTATTAAAGATTGTTTTGTGGAATTATTTTACAATAATTTATCAACATAAATTATTGTTTTAATTTATATTTCAAAATATTTGAGAAAATTTAAAAGAATCACGATTGATGAGAAAGTGAGCAGCTATTCTTGGCGCCAAAAACAAAGACGTCTACGAACTTTACAGTATTATTCAATTCAAAGAAAATTGCAATAATATATGACTCCGTCAATACGGCTAAGGAAGTAAATAAAGCGCTCAATTTTTTAACAGTTTCTTGAATTCACTCGATCTGCATATTGCAACATATCAACAAGCCAACACTTTTCAACGGCACGAGGCTTACAGTTAAGAAACATAATGAGCAATGTCTTAGAACAACAATCTTGACAGGACATTTAAAAAAGAGAAGATGCCTCCATTTCTAAGTTGATAGGCATTAGCACCCATTAGCATTTAATCACCCTTAAAAAAGATGAGAGCCCTTCTTTAAAATTGTACGATGTAGATCTAACAAGGATTGTTTCTCATGTGGACAATTACTATCCCTATATCTGCACACACAATAGACCAACAAAACATATAACGTGTTCTCAAGTGATATTTCAATTAGTATTGTATGTGTTGCGATGCCAATCTAAGAATTCGTATACTTTACGTTTTTAATAAATATAATCAACCGCAGTACACAAATGAAATGCATTAGGTATATTATTTTATTCGCATCACTTGCTCGCCAGTAAGGTAGTGCATACAGACGTCGAGACTTAAGACTTTGATATAGTGTCAGAATACAGACGTACACTTTCTCGTCCGAACTGCATAGAAATGAAATGATTTGTCGGCATCAATAGCCGTTGGTGATTTTAAACCACAGAGGTTTAGAAAAGCGTTCAATACTGTAGAATACATTTTATACTGTAACCCAGGTTTTTACAGGTAATTATCTATTTGTTGTTGTGATAAATATTGTAATTTTTGTTATACAGAAAAGCACAAGTTTTAAATTTTATTAAACAAAAATAAATACATTTTTTTTTTGCAATTTTACTAATTTTATCAAGGCAATAAGTAAAATATGAAGGGGCTGAAATCTCACTGCTCTGAGATATCAAGACTTCGGTCTGGGTTAAAGATTTTGATATAGTTTTCGGCAAAAAACTTTTATGAAGACATTGTTTTTAGTTTTGGACAGCGATGTATATCAAACATATAACTCTTTGTTAAAGTATACAAGTATTTTTTTATCTCTGTTTAGAAATTTATTACAAAATAAACACGAAATATTAATACGTTGCTGAAAAATTATAACAGATCATAAATTAATATAACTTAGTGAAAAGATGATACACCCAGCAAACTACTCAAAAACCTCTCCATTTAGTGTTTCAAAAAAATAATACAAAATCAAAAATTAAAATTTGTTTCAAAATTCCAAAAATATTCTAAAAATTAAAATAAAATTATTACAAAATCAAAGATTGAAACTTTTTTCAAAATTCTAAAAATTTTGCAAAAAAACTAAAATCAAAAATTGAAACTTTATCTTCTTAAAATATTGCAAAAATTATAACAAAATCAAAAATACAAGTTTTATTCAAAATTCCAAAAATTATATTAAAATCAAAAATTTAATTTTTTTCAAAATTTTAAAAATAATGCAAAAATTCGTTATTAAAAAATTCAAACTTTTTTCCAAATTTTTAAAATATTCCAAAAATTAAAACAAAATCATAAGTACAAACTTTTTTCAAAGTTCCAAAAATTATAATAAAATTAAACATTTATCCTTTTTCAAAACTCTAAAAGTATGCCGAAAATTCTTACAAAATCAAAAATTTAAACTTTTTTCAAAATTCTAAAATTATTACAAAATTTTTTAATTTATAGCTTCAAATTTTTCCAAAATTCTAAAATATTGCAACAATTATAATAAAATCAAAAATTGAAACTTTTTCAAAATTCTAAAAATATTGCAAAAATTATAACAAAATCAAAAATACAAACATTTTTAAAATTCCAAAAATATTTCAAAAAATATAACAAAATCAAAAATACATATTTTTTTCATAACTCAAAAAATATTACAAAATCATGAATTGAAAGTTTTTCCAAATTCAAAATTCAAAAAACATTTTCCAAAATTCTAAAAATATCCCAAAAATTACAACAAAATCAAAAATACAAACTTTCTTCCAAAAATATTTTAAAAATTATAATAAAATCAAAAATTTAAACTTTTTCAAAACTCTAAAAATAAACCGAAAATTCTTACAAAATCAAAAATGCAATCTTTTTTCAAAATTCCAAAAATATTTCAACAATTATACAAAAATCAAAATTTCCATGTTCAATTTCATGTGCGATAATATTTCATGTGCGATAATATTTCATGTCAAACAAATATAGTAGAATTTTTTTATCAGCGAATTTTTGACAGATAGGACGCAGCAAGAGATAAAAGATGAGACAAAAAGTAAAACAGAGACGTATTATTTATTTTGGGATAAATTTGTTTTCAAAACAATTATATTAGTTAAATTTCTACTCCTAGTTCGTACCATTTGTTTGTTGTGATATTTGTTTACATAGGCGTCGTTATTTTTATTATAATTACATATTTTTAATTATTAAAATTTTGTTATATTACCTACAAATCATTAATCATTTTTACTTATTTTTGGTTTTCTATTATAATTGTTTGAATTTCAATAGTAATTTATTAATTTTATGCGTTGTTTGTCCATTTCAATGGGACCCCAACAGTTTTTTTAATATTTTAATTCGAGACACTGAATATTCGCACATGCGCATATCAATATGTATATTAATTTCATTGTTTTCCAAAAAATTGAGTAAAAAAAAATGCAGATCATTCTTTTGACACACTTGACATAATTTTTTGACAAACTTATAATGCAACAATCTAGACTTTAGTCTCACATACCAATCCCGACCATCAAGATTTCTACTAATACAATGTTCCTACTCGTAATCACTTAAAATGAACGTTCAAATTTGACACACTTGACGATTTTTTTGACACACATTTTTTTTTGGGACAGCTGTCGAACACATCGTCCTTTCGACTCTTAACATTGAGTATACCTATTTTTAGAAACAAGAATTTTTGAAATCCTTCCAGCGGTTTTCTAGATTTTGTCAGTTGTGACGGCAGTATCAGTAGGTCCTAATACGTCGAGAAATGCCAAAAAAGTCAGGGGTAAGAATTTCACTTTTGCCTCATGAATGTATTACTTAGGTCTTTCAAACCGAAGTAATTACGTAATATTACCAGTTTTACCAGTAATTTTACCATATGGGTATTATAACCTTTATATCTGTACCTATAGGACAGTTTTTAAAACTTATAAATAGGGCATTCTTTTACAAATCGAACAGATTTGGACACAATCTGACCGACACATTTTTGATTTGGCTTTTTTATGGGTTGTATATCAATAACTAAAAAAGATATACGTGTTTGAGGATTTTTTTTGGAAAATATAGCGGTTCTAAATTTCGAGAATTTCATGAATTTTGGCTTGACGAGTTATTTTCAAAAATTCATAACTTCGGTTCTATTAGAGATGAAAACTTTTGTTGTTTCATTTTAAAGTTAAAAGATGCTAGTTTTGAAAAAAAAAATTAAAATCAATAATAGTTATTTATTGTACAAGATGATAAAATTGCACTTTATCTTCGAGAGCGATTTTTGCGTCGAGGCGTTAGCCGAGACGATAATAAGCATCGAGAAGATAATGAAATTTTATCGCCGTGTGCAATACAACATTTTTTTCTATAGCATTTGTTAAAGAAGACAAAAAAATGAAGAAAAATCTATGATAAATGTATTTTAAAAGTATCAGGAAAAAACAGTTTCACGAAAAAATGAGTATAGGTGTGGCTTTGATAACTTTTTGAATTTTATAAATAAATAAACAAATCAATTTTTTTTGTTCAGCAAAATACTTATATCAAAATACTTTATTACTTCGGTCTGAAAGACCTAAGTATTACATTCATGAGCTCAAAGTGAAATTCTTACCCTCACTTTGTTTTGGCATTTCTCGACGTTTAAGGACCTATTGATTCAAAAAAAAATGTGTGTCTGTCTGTAGGCCGGCCGGCCGCCGTCATTACCTACGCTGCAGGGAAAACGGCTGGAGGGATTTCAAAAATTTTTTTTTCGAAAAATAGGTATTCACAGGGAACAGGTCCGAAAGGACGCTGTGTTCGATAACTGTACCGAAAGTGTGTCAAAAAAATCATTATGTGTGTCAAAAATAGCAAATTTTCATATTTTTGGCTTAAAAAATGTTCATTTTAAGTGATTACGAGTAAGAACATTAAATTTGGAGAAATCTTGATGGTCGGGATTGGTATGTGAGATCACAAACTAGATTATTGCATTATAAGTTTATCAAAAAAATGTTGACAAGTGTGTCAAAAGAAAGATTTTTATTTATTTTTTTACCTAATTTTTTGGAAAAGAAATAAAATTACTTGTTTGTTTGAAATGAAATTTTATTATTATTATTGAGAATTATGGCATTATGAGTTTGTCAAAAAAATGTTGTCAAATGTGTCGAAAGATTTTTATTTAGATTTTTACCCAATTTTTTGGAAAAAAATAAAATTGTTTGTTTGAAATGAAATTTTATTATTATTATTGAGAATTATGGCACTATAAGTTTGTCAAAAAATGTTGTCAAGTGTGTCAAAAGAAAGGTTTTTATTTATTTTTTACCCAATTTTTTCAGAAAAAAATAAAATTAATAGTTTGTATGACATGAAATTTTATTATTATTATAGAGAATTATGGCATTATAAGTTTGTCAAAAAATAATATCAAGTGTGTCAAAAAATGATTTCATTCATTTTTTTAGCCAATTTTTTGGGAAAAAAATGTAGCTGTTTTTATGACGTAAATGTAATTTAAAATGAAATTGGACATGGACATTTTTGAATTTGTTATAGTTTTTGAAATACTTTTGGAATTTTGAAAAAGTTTGTATTTTTGATTTTGTAATAATTTTTGCAATATTCTTAGAATTTCGGAAAAAGTTTTAATTTTTGATTTTGTAAGAATTTTTGAAATATTTTTAGAATTTTGAAAAATTTTTAATTTTTGATTTTATTATAATTTTTGGTATTTTGAAAAAATTTTCAATTTTTTGATTTTGTAATAATTTTTGCAATATTTTTAGAATTTTGGAAAAAGGTTGGATTTTTAAGAATTTTTGAAATATTATTGGAATTTTGGAAAAATTTAAATATTTGATTTTATTCTAATTTTTGGAATATTTTTGGAATTTTGAAAAAGTTTGATTTTATTTAATTTAACAATATTTTTGGAATTTTGATTATAATTTTCCGGCAACGTATTGATGTTTCGTGTTAGTTTTGTAATAAATTTTTAAACAGAGATAAAAAATACGTGTACTTTAACAAAGAGTAATGTTTGATATAATACATCGCTGCCCAAAACTAAAAATCATGTCCCCATAAAAGTTTTTGCCGAAAACTATATCAAAATCCTTAACCCAGACCGAAGTCTTGATATCTCAGAGCTGTGAGATTTCAGCCCCTCCATATTTTACCCTTGCTGTTAAAGTACTACTTTATCTACCCTTGATGGTAAAGTGCAACTTTTCCCTCTAATTTTAGTTGATAATAGCACGTTTTAACAGTTGCTATAGGAAAAAAATTATTAACAAATTCCTATTTTTATAAACAAGTAAAATATTCAAATCAATCTTTAGTCGTTGTCCCACACACGAAATTAATTTTTAGTATGACCATTGACCATAGTATATGTATAATGGAGAAATTGTTTTTACTGTAAGAAATAAATTGATTTATCAAGCGCGGGACGACATAAAATTCCATAAATGGGTCATTCATAATGGGTCATACCGAATAGATTAGGACAAAATGTAACAATACATATTTGATTTAGCTGAAAATTTTTTTACCTGTTTTACATCAACAAAAAAATTTACGAGTTTGAGGTTTTTTATTATTTTTTTTTTTTGGTAGGAAATAGAGTGGATCTAAATTTCGAGAATTTCGTGATTTTTGGCTTGAAGACTTATTTTCAAAGATTCTTCAGTTCTGGTAGAGATAGACACTTTTTTCTGTTTTATTTCAAAGTTAAAAGACAGACTTTTAAAAAAACTGGTATATATGAAAATTATTAGCGAGTTCTTATTGTCATAAACAAATAAAATGTTAAAATCGATTTTAGTCACTATCTGACAAAATTAAAGAGTGTTTAGTATGACCTTCGTATTCTGCATTCAATTTTCTATAAAAAACGTATATTTAATTAATGGAGAAATAAGTTTCACTGTTACAAATAAATTAACTTTTCCAGCGCGGAACGACAAAAATTTATGAAAAAATAAATAGCGCTCGATAAATTCATTTATTTCTAACAGTAAAACTCATTTCTTAATAAATATAAAACACTCTTTCTTTGTTTATAACATTAGGAGTTTGTTAATAATTTTTATAGATAGATTTTTTTTGTAGTCCGTCTTTTAACTTCAAAATAAAACAGAAAAAAAGTGTGTATCTTTACCAGAAAGAAAGTTATGAATCTTTGAAAATAACTCTCCAAACCAAAAATCTAGAAATTTGAATCCGCTCTATTTCTTCCCCCAAAAACAAAAAAATTATACAAAATCCTTAAACTCGGATATCTTTTTGTTTATGTAGAACCCGTAAAAAAATTTTCAGATAATTCAAAATCTGTTCGGTATATGAAAGAATGATCCATTTATGGAATTTTTTGTCGTCCTGCGCTCGATAAAATAATTTATTTCTTACAGTAAAAATCATTTCTCCATTAATTAAAAATATGATTCTTATATATAATTGAACGTAGAATTACGATGGTCATACTAAAAACTCATTACGTGGGTGGGGCGGGCAATGACTACAGATCGATTTGAACATTTTATTTGTTTATAACAATAGGAATTTGTTAATAATTTTTATTAGATTTTATTTTTTTTTTTTCAAAACTAGCATCCTTTAACTTTAAAATGAAACAAAACCAAAGTTTTTATCTTTAATAGAACCGAAATTATGAATTTTTGAAAATAACTCGTCAACCCAAAAATCACGAAATTTTCGAAATTTGGAATCGTTATATTTTTCAAAAAAGAAAAAAAAATCCTGGAGCACGTATATCTTTTTTTTCGATATAAAACCCATAAAAAATATTTCAGCCAAATCAAAAATGTGTCGGTCAGAAGGGTTTTTAAAAAAATGACCCAAATATAAGATAATAATTTAATATAATTTCTAGATCAGACCAGACTCATGTTTCTTCGTGCACGCACCTTTCATGATCTGACGGATATCTGAAAAATAAATATCAGTGACAATTGCCGCTTTTTGAAGAACTCTGGCTGGTTTCCAACAGGTAATGTTTGAACAGCAAAAGTTCTTTTTGTGGTATGGGCACGGAACATATGTGTCTACGCCTATTCCTTTATTAAACGGCCGTTCTAATCTTTATATAAAAGTGAAACAAAAATAAATCAAACACCAGAAGGAATATAACTATAACTTAAAAATAAAATAAATATAATAACAAAACTTATTTTGCGTAAAACGAACGATCCGTTCAAAAACGTGACCGATAAAGTTGAGTTGTTGTTTTTAAAATAAATTAAATTAATATCAAATATTTGTTGAATTATAAAAAGCGATATCTCGCCAGTCTTTTAATTTCACTCATTCAAGCTATATCAAAAATGTTTTCAATAACCTTTCGAACAAATTTAGGTGCTATTTGGTCTCGGTTCATGGAGGTTGTTGCTTTTTAATTAAAAGATGGTTTTTGACTTGTTAATTATGCCCCTTTATTCGCATTTTTGGCTGAATTATTTATGTTATTCTGCGATCGAGTGAACGATAACCGACGTTTTTAAATCGGTCAGTGCAAATGAACGATTCGTTCAGAACGGATGATTAATTGGCTGATATTACCGACCATTAATGAATAGTCATAAAATACTAAAATTGTAATAGGCAGATTGTTGCATGATTTTTAATTATTTAATATTTATAGTCTTTTATTAATTTTCTCAGTGGTAGCTTATTTATAGACTATTTATTATTTTTAAAAAAATATGTTTATTCCAATATTTCGACCTTGCGGGTCATCATCAGGGGTTACATATATTATAATATTTAATATTACCTACAAAACAATTAATTAGAAAAAACACAAAAAATTAACATAATACTTACAAATCAAAAATTTTTTAAAAATACTTGAAAACATTAAACAATAGTTTAAAAAAGATAACAAACATAAATTGTTTAAAAGAAAAAAATGCACACAAACTCTACAAAAACTTTAATAGAATTATTTTATTATTATTAATTCAAAATAAAAAATATTTTATATATTTAAATCACAATAGAAAACAGTTCATGAAAAGGAAAATTTTTGAATGACGGAAAATAAAACTTTTAATAAGAAAACTCGATGAAAAAACAGAAACTAAATTAAATGTGACTACTAAATTTAATATTACCCTACTGCTGATTTTATAATAGAAATATAATTTGAATGTAAACCATTACAATCTGTTTTATAATTAATTGATTTAGGTTCCAGAGAAATGTGAGCCATTTCTTTAAATACTCTCTTAAAATGGTTAAGTTCATAATCAATAACAACAGGATTTTCAAAATCAAAATCATCCAAACATTCTACAGAATGACGAGCTAATGCTGATCTATAATTTTGACCGTTTAAATTCTTATTTGATTTTGTAAATCTAACATCATTCTTATGTTGACAAATCCTCGTATTTAAAGTTTTAGAAGTTTCACCAACATAAACTTTACCACATTTGCATGTAATTTTATATACTAAACCATTTTTCTTTTCTTTAGGTATTTTATCTTTTAAAGGTGTGAAAAAATTACTTAATTTATTTGATATATTTTGTCCTATAAAAGAATTACATTCTGAAGATGAAAAAATGGATTTAAGTTTTTCAGTTAGTTGTGGAACATAAGATAGTGAACCAAAAACTTTTTTAGTTAGTGGTAATTGATCTGTAGATGGTTTAGGTTTACTTTTATATGTATAAAGAAATTTACTTATTAATTTATTTATTAGTCGAAAAGGATAATTATTTTTTAATAAAATTTTAGTAACTAAATCTATGTTTTTTTGTCTAAAAGAACTGTCGCTTAAGTAAAAAACTCTCCTAATAAAAGAATAGGCTACATTATATTTCATTTTATAAGGATGATTTGATAAAAAATTAAGAAACCTGTTAGAAGCTATATCTTTAGAATACCAATTAGTTATAATTTTTTTATTATTTCGAGTCAATAAAAGATCCAAAAATGGTAAACAACCTTCTTTTTCATATTCAATAGTAAATTAAATAACCCCTGATGATGACCCGCAAGGTCGAAATATTGGAATAAACATATTTTTTTAAAAATAATAAATAGTCTATAAATAAGCTACCACTGAGAAAATTAATAAAAGACTATAAATATTAAATAATTATATTTACGTGTGAGCATCAAACACACATAATGACGGATCCCATGGGACTTCTATTAACTAAGATAGATACATATTATAGAACAAATGTATTTAAATTTACTAAGGAATATCTACTTACTACTAATAAATTGGTAGTTGCTTTGGAAAGAAAACATTTCTTGATACGTTGTAAACAACATAATATAATACCTGATTTTATAAGTCAAAAAGGTTCATGCTTTGCTTCATTGGAAAAACAAGATCATCCTTTTTCTATAAATATTAAACGTATGAAAGAAACTTTTTTCAAAAAAATATTAAATCTAGAAATTAAAATTTGTAAATATTTAAATTTAACTTTGCAGAATCAGGTTAGTAAACATATTTTGTTTCTAAAGGATAATTTGCACATTGATGATTATAGTAATTTGATTGAATTACAAGATTTTCATTTACGAAATTCACGTGAAACTCATTTTGATATTCTTGAAAAGAAGTTCAACTCTCTTGTTGTTAAACAAAAAAAACTAGATATTAAATTTGATACTACCAATGTTGTAAATTTAACTAATACCATAATTCCGTTTGATTGTAAATTATTATTGAGTTTTGGTCCAGGTTTTGGATTGCCATTTCAGAAAAGTTCTCTAAATGTGTTGAATGTACTTTCTGAAATAGAAAATATTCTATCTCAATTCGGTGAATCAGATAAAACTTCTGAATTAAGAGCTTTAACTACTAACACATTTACACATCATTTAAAGAAAAATCATAAATTAACTGATTTGGATATGTTTTTAATAAATTCTAAAAATAACTTGATAAATTTCATGAAAAATAACCCTAATATTTATGTTACTAATAGTGACAAAGGCAATAAAACTGTAATTATTTATAAGGATGAATTTCAAATTAAAATGAATGAATTATTGATGGATAGTGAAACTTACACCCCTATTTTGTTAGATCCCACAAAAAAAGTTTTTAACAAAGTTAATAAAATCATTGATTCTTTATTTAAAAACGGAAAAATTGTAAGATCAAAAAAATTATCTCTTAAAGTTATATCACCTATAGCACCTCGTATTTATGGACAACCTAAGATACATAAACAGAATATACCATTACGACCAATCATATCTACAATCAATTCACCAGCTTATTTCTTATCAAAATTTTGTACGGAATTACTAAGACCGTTAACTGTTAATAGTATTTTTAACATAAAAAATTCGTATCAACTTAAAGATATACTTGATAATGTAGAATTAGCAGATGATGACATTTTAATATCTTTTGATATAAAATCTTTATTTACTAATATACCATTAGATGTCGCTAAGCAAGTAATAATTGATAGGTGGAGAGAAGTTGAAGATACTACTAATATTTCTTTAAATGAATTCCTGGAAATGTTTGAGGTTTGTACTATCGATAACAATTATTTTCAATATAATAATTTGTTTTATAAACAAAAATATGGTTTAGCTATGGGAAATTGTTTGTCACCAATTCTTGCTGACATTGTCTTAGAAAAACTGTTGTCAGAAAAAGTTCCTGAGTTATTTAGAAAACCGTCTTTTATTTATAAATATGTTGATGACTTATTATTAGCTATTCCAAAACATTTTGTTAATGGTACAAAAGACATTTTTGAGTCCTTTAATGATAAAATACAATTTACTATTGAATATGAAAAAGAAGGTTGTTTACCATTTTTGGATCTTTTATTGACTCGAAATAATAAAAAAATTATAACTAATTGGTATTCTAAAGATATAGCTTCTAACAGGTTTCTTAATTTTTTATCAAATCATCCTTATAAAATGAAATATAATGTAGCCTATTCTTTTATTAGGAGAGTTTTTTACTTAAGCGACAGTTCTTTTAGACAAAAAAACATAGATTTAGTTACTAAAATTTTATTAAAAAATAATTATCCTTTTCGACTAATAAATAAATTAATAAGTAAATTTCTTTATACATATAAAAGTAAACCTAAACCATCTACAGATCAATTACCACTAACTAAAAAAGTTTTTGGTTCACTATCTTATGTTCCACAACTAACTGAAAAACTTAAATCCATTTTTTCATCTTCAGAATGTAATTCTTTTATAGGACAAAATATATCAAATAAATTAAGTAATTTTTTCACACCTTTAAAAGATAAAATACCTAAAGAAAAGAAAAATGGTTTAGTATATAAAATTACATGCAAATGTGGTAAAGTTTATGTTGGTGAAACTTCTAAAACTTTAAATACGAGGATTTGTCAACATAAGAATGATGTTAGATTTACAAAATCAAATAAGAATTTAAACGGTCAAAATTATAGATCAGCATTAGCTCGTCATTCTGTAGAATGTTTGGATGATTTTGATTTTGAAAATCCTGTTGTTATTGATTATGAACTTAACCATTTTAAGAGAGTATTTAAAGAAATGGCTCACATTTCTCTGGAACCTAAATCAATTAATTATAAAACAGATTGTAATGGTTTACATTCAAATTATATTTCTATTATAAAATCAGCAGTAGGGTAATATTAAATTTAGTAGTCACATTTAATTTAGTTTCTGTTTTTTCATCGAGTTTTCTTATTAAAAGTTTTATTTTCCGTCATTCAAAAATTTTCCTTTTCATGAACTGTTTTCTATTGTGATTTAAATATATAAAATATTTTTTATTTTGAATTAATAATAATAAAATAATTCTATTAAAGTTTTTGTAGAGTTTGTGTGCATTTTTTTCTTTTAAACAATTTATGTTTGTTATCTTTTTTAAACTATTGTTTAATGTTTTCAAGTATTTTTAAAAAATTTTTGATTTGTAAGTATTATGTTAATTTTTTGTGTTTTTTCTAATTAATTGTTTTGTAGGTAATATTAAATATTATAATATATGTAACCCCTGATGATGACCCGCAAGGTCGAAATATTGGAATAAACATATTTTTTTAAAAATAATAAATAGTCTATAAATAAGCTACCACTGAGAAAAATGATTTTTAATATATCATAAATAAAAAATTCACTATCCATCGTTCTATATTTTTTAAAATAGTATTTGGATAATAAATGTGCAATGACAAATTGATAATTTATATTTTTATTTAACTTATGCATTTTATTCAACAATTAATGATGTGCGATACCTTTTCAATTATATAACAAAAAACTAACCTAGCTATTTTAAGAGAAATTTAATTTAAATTGCTGAAACCGATGTGATTAAACTATTGTTTGTTAATAGAGACAAAGCCCTCATGCATTACATACTTGTTTTTGTTTTTTCTGTTTCGAATAAAAACTTTTTGTTAATTATTTATTACAAATTTATTATGATAAAAGAATTAATTTTATTTTAATTTAAAATTTGCAGGTACACCTGCAATAATAATATTACTGATATTAAATGGTTTTTTTTTAAAGTGAATGACGACATGTATTTATGTTTTCGTTGTTTATTTTACTTTATTGGAGGAATGGTACTTTGTATTGGAGTATCATGAAATTATACGACAAAATATCATCCGTGTTGTAATTTTGTTCACAACCTAATTCTACATCGAATGAAGCAGCATTGATTGAGAACTTTGTTCGTGATTTCTAAGCCCAAATGTTCAATCATTATCATCGTTTCGTTGTACTCTCTGTTTCGAAAATGTAAAAGCACTAACTTATATTATAGAACAATAATACACCATTTCAAAAATTTAACGAAATTAAAACTTTATTAAAAACATTATTATACTGAATTTCAATTACAAAAAATCTATCTTTCCGATCGCGAAATTTATATAAACAACAACCTGTTCATTTCACCGTCAGTGCTTGTCTATCAAAATCCATTTCCTTTTCTTTCTATACATTCTCATTTCTTTTATCTCTCCATTTTGAATAGAATTGACCAAAGTAAAATCAACTTTCTCGAATTCCAGTGTTGTTGATAATATCTGGTTGCATTCGTCCATCCTGACTTCTCTGATGTCCTCATCAGTATCATCGAAAGTGATTTCATATCTATTGGTCCTCGTAAGGTCCTTGATTGGTAATATGGTGCTTAATGTTTAATATTGAGTTTTCTAGAAGTACCTGTTGGGGGTCCACCACTCCACTTTACAAATACTAAGTCACCTTCATTATATTTGTGCGGCGGTTTGTGTATAGCGTCAAACCTTTGCTTATGTTTTTCTCCAGCTATTCTTATTCGATTCTGAACAACTTCGTTTAGCTTATCAATTTCAATCTTTTCGTCATCACCATTATTCAAAGCCAAAATAATTTTGTTTTTCAAAATACTCCTCGGATTGTAAGATAAAATCAATTGCTGAGACGTAACTTTCGTTGTGTCGTTGATATTGTTATTTATTGCCCATTGTAGATCATTCAATCCACAGTCCCACGTTTTATCATCGTTTAATACTTTTGCATTTAACATTGCCAATAAAGTTCTATTATATCTTTCGCACTGGCCATTTGTTCGCGCGTTGCTGCAGCATTTAAGATAATTTTTATCGTATTCGATTTGCAATAATTTGCAAATGTTGATGATGTAAAACCACTTCCTCTATCAGTAATAATTCTCGTTGGCACACCAAAATGAACATTCCAACTTTCTATCATCTGAATCACTGGTTGAGTCGAAACACTCTTCACAGCCTTCATCAGAACATATTTTGAAAAACCATTACAATTAGATATACAAATTTCCAGATTTAGTTTTTGGAAATGGCCCAAGATGATCCAAATGAACAGTATGAAAAGGAATTGCCACTCGTTCAATTGGATGCAATTCTCCTCCCTGTTGCCCACCAGGGCTCTGAGTATAAAAACACTCAATGCACACTGATATATATCGTTTGACTTAATCTTTTACACGCGGAAACCAAAAATGTTCATTAACTTTCTGCACAGTTTTGTCCACTCCAACATGCCCTACATCATCGTGTAATGACTTCACTATACGCCACTATACGCCCCATCTTCTGCTTCCGTTCACTAAGCGAAATAATATTACGTCATACAATTGATGATTATCATGAATCTGTCTTTCCTCCGCATTCATCGGTTTGCGTTTTAATATATAGATCGTTTTAATTAAATTTTCATCCAATTGATGCATTCCGATTAACCAATCGCTTTCGAATTGCAAAATTTGAAAAACATCGATGCTTGCTTGTTTAGGTTCTTCTTCTGGTAATACACTATTCCTACTCAAAGTATCCACGTGTCGCATTAACTTACCAGCCCGATTTTCAACAACAAAGTCAAAATATGCCAATTTTAACCACCATCTGTCAATCAAATCTTTTTTCTATTCACATGTTTTTAGGGAAGCACAATCGGTTACTAATTTAAATTATTTTCCAATTAAATATATACGAAACCTTACCAATGTCTCAACAACTGCTAGAGCTTCTAGCTCATACGATGAAACTTCATTTCATTTGCGGTTGTTTTTTGACTAAAAAACATTACCGGCCGCGTTTCATTGTTATTATCCGTTTGTGATAAGCCTCTTGAACTAGCATCAGTACAAACTTGGTGCTCTTCACTCGGATTCAAAATAATCAAAACATCGCGACTGCCCAATTCGATAAAAGTTTTATTTTGATCGTCCGTCCATTTGAATTCAACATTGCATTCTGTTAGTTTGGCTAGCGGTATAACGATAGTACCAAAGTCTGCAATAAATTTGCGAAAATAACTTGCTAACCCAATGAACTGTCTGATTTCGTGTTTATCCTTAGGAATAGGATAATTAACAATCGCGTTAGTTTTTAAAATGCCCGGCTTAATAGATCCTTTCGAGATTTCATGACCCAAAAATTCAACAGTTTCTTTTAAAAATTCACATTTTCCCAATTTCAAAGTCAAACCTTGTCGCTGAAGAACGATAAATAATTTTTCGAACTTTACTAAACCGTCTTCAATAGTTTGACTTGGTAAAATTATATCGTCTATATACCAAAATCACATCATTCATTTCTTTTACAATTTCGTTCATTAATTGTTGGCATACCGCTGGAGCATTCGCCAGGCCGAATGGCATCAACAAAATTCATAATGCCCATCTGGCGTAACGTAAGCTGTTAACGTTATAGATTCTTTAGCTATTGGAATTTAATAATACCCAGAAGTTAAATCTAAGATAGTATAATAATTACAGTCCCCTAACCTTTGCAACTGGTCTTCGATGATCGGTAACGGAAACCGATTTTTAATTGTTTTCTCGTTTAGCCGTCTATAATCTACGCACATTCTCTCCTCACCAGATTTCTTTTTCACTAAAACTATGGGACTTGAATACGGTGAATCTGAATTTTGAATTATGCCGTTTTCCAAAAGATCATCAATCATACCTTTCCTTTTTTTCGTTGATGAAACGATAAACGATATGGATTATAAACTACAGGATCATTATTAGATAATTTTATTACCATTTGGACAGTTTTTGTTTTTCTTAACTCCCGCTAGGTTACGTGCAAAACAATTCCTGTATCTATTAATCAAACTTAAACATTCTCGCGTTCGTATTCATTTAGAGATTCATTAATTTTAATTTCGTGCTTTAAGGATTATCGATTATCTTTAAGGATATATCGATGAATCAATATATCGATATTATCAAAACATCTATGTATCGATAATATCGCTAATATCCATATATCGATATATCGGTTTTATCGATATTTTTGAAGTAAAACTCCTTTAGGCGCATTATGAGAATTTCGCAACGGAAGTATAAAAAACGAATATAATATTCGGCAAATATACGATACAATTCGATTATGACACACTTATAAATTCCAAGTCATTCATTTGTTCATTTGTTATTATATTTTTTATTCACTTATTTAGTCTCGTACTAAATGTTATATGAGTTGGATGTGTCGATTGTAGATGGTGGTCATGGTGGTCGTAGAGGTAATGGTGATCACGGTGTTCACGGTGGTCACGGTGGTCATGGTGGTCATGGTGGTCACGGTGGACATGCTGGTCGTGGTGTTCATTGTGGTCATGGTGGCCATGGTGGTCATGGTGGTCATCGTGGTCATAGTGGTCATAGTGGTCATGGTGGTCATGGTGGTTATGGTGGTCATGGTGGTCAAGGTTGTCATAGTGGTCATGGTGGTTATGGTGGTCACGGTGGTTATGGTGGTCACGGTGGTCATGGTGTTCACGCTGGTCATGATGGTCATGTTCGTCATGGCGGTCATGGTGGTCATGGTGGTGAAGGTGGTCATGGTGGTCATGGTGGTCATGGTAGTCATGGTGGTCATAGTGGTTATGGTGGTCATGGTGGTAATGGTGGTCACGGTGGTCATGGTGGTCATGGTGTCCACGGTGGTCATGGTGGTCATGGTGGTCATGGTGGTTGTAGTGGTCATGGTGGTTATGGTGGTCATAGTGGTCATGGTGGTCATAGTGGTCATGGTGGTTATGGTGGTCACGGTGGTCATGGTGGTCATGGTGTTCATGGTGGTCATGATGGTCATGGTGTTCACGGTGGTCATGATGGTCATGGCGGTCATGGCGGTCATGGTGGTCATGGTGGTTATGGAGGTCGTGGTGGTAATGGTGGTCACGGTGGTCATGGTGATCATGGTGTTCACGCTGGTCATGATGGCCATGATGGTCATGGTGGTGTCACGGTGGTCATGGTGGTCATGGTGTTTAGAGTTTGCACCCCGGGCGGGAAAAAATATTTGTGTGGATTAAATTTGTTTTGTTAAATAGAAAAATTAGTGCGTGTAATCCTTGTACGCGGTTGAAATAAATTTCTTTGGCTACTATAGCAGGTATTAATAAAAAGATGAAATATAAAATAAATATGTCATATTGCAATTTAGAGTTGCATTTCTTGATATTATAATTTACAGCATGTGTAATAAAAAGCAATATTTACATAATGTATTACAAACTCAATTCAATTATTAGCATAATTGAAATATGAAATTATAGGTTTATGACAAATTTGCTAAATTTATTGAAAAATGCATCAATTGTTGTACCAATTGTTAAATTAAGTGGACATGTATTCGTCGTGAAATTTAATTTGTAATACGTTGTAAGACTTTGTAAAACATGTAAATATGGCTTTTTATTACACATTGTTGTAAATTATATTATCAAGAATATTAGAAAGAAACTCTAAATTTCAATATGACATATCTATTTTATTTTATATTTAATATTTTTAGTAATGCCTGCTGCAGTGGCCAAAGAAGTTTTACTTCAACAGCGTGTAAGTTACGCACTTCATTTTTTTTATATCGATATTTTCGATAACTTTTTAAATATCGCCCAGCCCTAAACTCCGCTAGGCTACGTAAAAAATGTTCGATATCAGTTACTTCAATTTTATTAATACCGATTTCTAAATCTTCCGAATTGTTTTTATCAATAATATTTTCAACATCAACAGTCGCCTGATTATTATTATCGGTAATGCTCACATTACTTATTTTTTTCACGCTCAACGACTGCCATAGATATTAATTTGACCTCACTAGTATCAAAAGACCCAACTTCATTAACCTTTTCAAAAATCATAACCCCATTCACACGAGTTAGTTTTACATTGGGCTAGTCAATGAAATTTTGTCCTAACAACATTTCGGTTGCCAACATTTCATCACCAATAATAAGCATTTCCATTTCTAAAACTATTTCATCAACTTCGATCGATGATTTAACTTTTCCTTTCGCAATAAATGATCCCTCACCGAAACCATTTATTTCTGCACTACATGGATACGTTTTCAATTTTAAATAATCAACGATTGATTTTCTAATCATTGAACCTTCACTTCCACAACCAATTAATGCCGACATATCAACCCCAGATATTTTGACACGTTTAATATAGGAATTCGGTTCATTTAAATACTTTAATATTTTCGCTAAATGTTTTATTTGTACATTTCGTTTCGCCATGTGAATGCACACGATCACATTTTGAACATTTATTATGACATCGATTTGGTTTTTAACAATTTAAAGAAATATGACAATATTCATGACAAACATTGAACCCTGTTAAAGTTCCCAATGTCACACCTTTACTATCCTTTGATTCTAATTCATTATTATTACGCGAATATGGAGTTTGGCGTTCCCATTTGATTCTAAATTTGGTGATGGTGGCAAAATTATTAGAATTCGTTGGCGCGTTAAACTTTTGGTTTGAAACATACCACTTTAATCGTTCTCGCAAATCACATATCGTTTCAATTTTCTGAGTTTTTACCGATATCGCTAGGAAATTGTCATTTATCCCCATAATAATATACCTAATTAATACTTCATCCGATAGTTCATTATTTCTTAGCGCTATCATTTCATAAAAATATTCAATATACACTTGATCTCGTTTACAGAATTTGCGTCTCAGTTTTTCATGTAATCCAATCTCATTAAAATACGTTTTAAAATTTATTCGAATACCCGTCGATAACTCCTTCCACGTACATAACGTATCTTGAACTGCACTATACCAAAGCCTAGCCGACGACTTAAGCTTTTTCCCAACTTTTAACATAATAACTCGTTCATCGATATCATAAATTTTAATTAATGAACTAGTTTCTGAAACCCAGTGTTCGCTTTTTAGAGATAATGGATTTCCAGGATCAAATTAGGGTAAAAATTCTGCAACATCACGCGGAGCTAATTTTACGCGATTATCTTTTAAAAATTCTACCTCCATTAAATACCCTCCAACTCCATTTAAATACTTGTTTCGTTCATCTACTCTTTTCGAGGCATCTAAACTAGGGCTCGTATACTCGGGTATCGGAAAACCGGGTACACGGGCATTTGACCAAAAATGTTACTACTCGAATATCCGGGCAATAGCTTCGAGTACCCGGGTATTACAAAAACAAAATTCTTATGACGCTCACTGTCGCTTTTGCTGATTTGTCCAAAAAATAATTTCAGAAAACATATGTTGCACTGTTGTATTTTAGGTAAGTTCGTAAATCGCTAAGGCCGTCAAATAGTTACGAAGCTTGCAAGTCACAAAATATGGAGCGTTTTAGCGACCGTTTAAGCCAAAGAAGATTTATAAAATCAATGAATCTAGATTTTTTATTGATCACCTTAAAATGTAGATCCTTGAGAGATTCCTGAGTACTCCCACACAAACGACTACAGTTATTTTCCGATTGTTTAATTTCTTTTATTTTTATAATTAAAATGTTTAAAAACAGTAAAATAAAAATATTTTAATGTATTGCAAATAAATGACGTATTTTCTTATATTGTTTTGACAAAAGGATATATAATAACATTATTGTTATATTTGCATCATGGTATTTTTCCAAAAGGCAATGATAAAAACTCAGCTACGCAACAAAAATTTCTACAAAGCAGCTTGCTCATCAATTATTATTATGTCTATACTCGAATGAAAACAACATCGGAGTTGCAGATCAAAGTTCAAGCTCTTCTGATGGAGAGCAGGAACAAACATCAGTATATAATGAGCTACAGGATTGTCTTGCATCATATATAACTAAAACCAAAAAAAATTTAAATGTTGAGAAATCCCTTCGACTTATGGAGACAAATGGAGGTAAGCGAAACCAAATGTTAGATAATCTGTACGCTTCACTGCTTACTATAACTCCTAAATCAACGTCATGCAAACGGGTGTTTTCAGTAGGCGGCAATATAATAACAAAAATTCGCAGTTTGTTAGCTCCTTCGACACTCAACGGCTTAATATTTTTAAAATACTATTTTATAAACAAAAAATTATAGTAAATGTTATATTATTATAAAATTTGATTTCATTTAACGTTTAAGTGTTTAACATATTTTTAAGAATTAAATTAATTGAATTAAATAAATATAAATATTAATTGAATTAAATATGCACAAATGAACTATTGAAAATTTATTTTGTTTTAATTATCCAAATACCCGGGTTACCGGTACCCGGGTATTTGAGTAAAATAACTACTCGATACCCGGGTACTTAATGTTCGAGTATTTTACGAGCCCTAATCTAAACCATCATGTAAAATTCTTACCAGTTACCTGATTATCTTGATCAGGTTTATTAACATTTCCTTTTTCTATTCCGCTAGATAAATTTTCATTTACATTTAAATTACCTCCAGGAGGTTTATCAGTTACTGGTTTATATGGACCGTTGTACTTTGTAACCAAATCTGGATCACACTCATGATTAATAATTTAGATATTATTTCCATGGCTATCATCAACAGAAAATATAACCTTTTCAAACAAACTCTTTATAAGATCATTTTTGCCACCTTGTAGTGACAATCCTCATTTTTCGCATTCTTCTTGCAATTGTTTTTTTGTAAATGTATCTATATTTTATTCAATTTCGAAATTATTTGTTTTTAATACTCAAACAATTTACATACATAAGTAACCGCTACAAATATTTCCACACGCTTGTCAGGTTAACGCTTTGACAACTGAATCACAATTTGTATTACTTTTTCAAAATAACTATCTTACTACACCATCAATAGAAACACACTCACAATATCTTGATGTTGCCAATGCCTCAACAGAAATTCTGTTTCTAAAAATCTATCTTTCCGTTTCTAAAAAATCTATCTTTCCGATTGCGAAATTTATATAAACAACAACCCGTTCATTTCACCGTCAGTGGTAGACAAGCCCAAAATCCGTCTCCTTTTCTTTCTATACATTCTCTTTCCTTTAATCTCTCCATTTTGAATATGGTAAACCAATTAAAGTAAAATCAACTTTCTCCAATTCCGGTGTTGTTGATAATATCTGGTTACAAAAATTAATCTTTTTTAATTGTGAAGTAAAATTTTTTTTACCAATGAATTTTTGACAGATAGCATCCAGCAAGAGATAAAAGATGAGACAAAAAATAAAACAGAGATGTATTATTTATTTTGAGATAAATTTGTTTTGAAAACAATTACATTAGTTAAATTTCTACTCCTAGTTCGTACCATTTGTTTGTTGTGACATTTTTTGCTTAGGCGTCGTTACCCATTTCGTCTCATGCTAAACATCTTGGAGTTGTTTTTGATGATAATCTGAGCTGAAAATCTCATGCTAATGCACTGGCCGGCAAGATATTTGGTATTCTGCGAAGTTTTCGCAGTGTTGGATGTTTCTTGCCATTTCACATTAGGAGGCAGATAGTGATGATACTACCCATTATTGACTATAGTCTAGAGATAGTCTCAGGTTCAACGGATGAGACTTTTATGGTTTTGCGTAAATCTTTTAACTATGCTACTAAGTTTGTTTACAATCTTAAGCCTCGTGATCATGTTTCCTCGTCTGTTCTTAATCTTTTTGGGGCATCGTTTTCTGATCATACTAAGATTCGCGGCTTATTTGTCACTTCTATTGGGTTATTAAAGTTCAGTCACCTGGCTATCTTCTTCCTATCCTTATTGGTTTGAGGTTGGAAGATCTAGGCGGCAGCGCAACCTATTATTGCCACCTATAAATTGTGATCTGATGGCTAAATCCTACTCTGTGAGAGTAATTAAGCTCTTTAACTCACTGCCTCAGTCATTGAAGAGATTCAACATATCGCCCTTTTTATTTAGGAAACGGTTGATGCAACATTTTAATTCACCTACCATCTTGCCAAAGTCTGGCTGGACCCGATCAAATGGTGTATAATTTTCATTTTACTTTGACTATGGTGCTATGATGCTGACTAGTGGACATTTTTCTGCTTCTCTTCTTGTTCTTGCTCTACTGGTGCTACTAGTTCCTTCCCTTTTACTATCCCATTTCCTTTTCCTTCCCCTTACCTCTCTCCTTTTTCCCCTCCTGTGATTTCTTCTCCTCTTCCACTTCTTGTTTTTCTTACTATAACTATTGCACTTTCCATACTACTTATAGTATATGTAGAACCAAAACCCCCGATATACAAGCCTTCTTCATTTTTTAGCACAAAACAAATCGTGAACTTGTAGCGCTATTTTGAAATTAAAACTCGGTGATAATGCAGTTTCAATATAAAAAAATTCAAAAAATCGCCTTAACGGAAATAACGCCATCTAGAAAAATAAAACTCTATATAAAAAAAATTCAAAAAATTTAATCAAAAACACTAATCCAATTTTTTGCATATGGCAATGTTCATTGTTTTTTTAAGATGGCGTGATTGAATAGGGCTTGTAGAATATCGGAGGTTTTGATAGAACTATTCCCCTTTCTCCTATCCACTCTTTCTGTAGTTTGATCTCTGTTGTTTTTTGATTGTCTATATTTGTAATAGCCAAGTCATGTGAGGTGATATTGCAGTTTCTCTGTCTTCTGTGTAATATAATGGGCCAATTGCCTTATTGCAATCAATTCTTCAGTTGCCTCCAGTTCTCAGTTCGCAATTCAACTTTTTATTTAGGAAACGGTTGATGCAACATTTTAATTCACCTACCATCTTGCCAGTGTGATTCACACTTGATATCAAAGTCTGGCTGGACCCGATCAAATGGTGTATAATTTTCATTTTACTTTGACTATGGTGCTATGATGCTGACTAGTGGACATTTTTCTGCTTCTCTTCTTGTTCTTGCTCTACTGGTGCTACTAGGTCCTTCCCTTTTACTATCCCATTTCCTTTTCCTTCCCCTTACCTCTCTCCTTTTTCCCCTCCTGTGATTTCTTCTCCTCTTCCACTTCTTGTTTTTCTTATTATAACTATTGCACTTTCCATACTACTTATAGTATATGTAGAACCAAAACCCCCGATATACAAGCCTTCTTCATTTTTTAGCACAAAACAAATCGTGAACTTGTAGCGCTATTTTGAAATTAAAACTCGGTGATAATGCAGTTTCAATATAAAAAAATTCAAAAAATCGCCTTAACGGAAATAACGCCATCTAGAAAAATAAAACTCTATATAAAAAAAATTCAAAAAATTTAATCAAAAACACTAATCCAATTTTTTGCATATGGCAATGTTCATTGTTTTTTTAAGATGGCGTGATTGAATAGGGCTTGTAGAATATCGGAGGTTTTGATAGAACTATTCCCCTTTCTCCTATCCACTCTTTCTGTAGTTTGATCTCTGTTGTTTCTTGATTGTCTATATTTGTAATAGCCAAGTCATGTGAGGTGATATTGCAGTTTCTCTGTCTTCTGTGTAATATAATGGGCCAATTGCCTTATTGCAGTCAATTCTTCAGTTGCCTCCAGTTCTCAGTTCGCAATTCAACTCTTCAAACGCATTGATACATAAGCTATAATTGATAATTCGTTTGTTTAATTGCTTTATCTTAACTATAATACATATTAGTATCAAGAAATATATGTAGTAATACGTGAATTATGCAATTTGGATTCTCTATAGTTTAATGAATATTTACTTATGTTTAATTGATTAATTTTATCTCATGTATGAGCTATATAGTATATATATTCGAATACTGTTTGTTGGATTCACAGTATTAGCAGTTTTTATTTGTTTTGTTTTTATTGTTGAATCTTTAATTGATCTGAAACTTTTATTATAATAATCTGAATTGTAATTTTATGGTTTAATATTCTAATTGTTACATAAATAAATATTTAATATGTATATGGCTGTGTAATTACATAAATGAAATATGGCATTGCTTTAAACATGGTAATCTAAGATTTATGTAGCTTGTAATTGCAGCCATTACTTTTAATATGATTCAAAAATGGAACTTAAATCTAGTATAGTAATGTATTATCAGTGCCGGATCAAGCTATTTCAGCGCCGGGTGCAGATTAGGTAAATGGCGCCCTCAAATTAAGTTATATTGTAAGATAATATATTCAAAAATCAATGCAATACTTGTTTTAATACGAAGTGTTGTGTAATAGAAACTAGAATATGTTTCACTGTCACACCAACACATAGAGAGCTTTTAAGATCTAGATCCCACAACAACATGCGTTCAAGTATTAAACGCTTTATATAATTACGTATTAAACGCTTAATATATATATTATATATATATAACGATATGAGCTATAACGGAATTTACCGGCACTCTCACGATCGCATTTCTTGACCTACATCGAAAATTTTTTCTGTATACGTTGCGGCAAAAAATTTTTTGGACAAGTTCGCGAACTGGCCATATCCGGGTACAGGTTAAGTGGCTAGAGCCAAAAAAGTCGAAAATCTAGGGCGTTATAACTTCCGTTTGAATCATAATATTTTAATAAAATTTATCAATATTGAATATTTGAACATATTTCTATCATTTTTATCCAAATGACAACCTTGGCGTTCCAGGTTCCTGTAAAATCAGCTGTTTTAAAAATTTAATAAACTTTATTGTCCTTGATTTGGCTGAAAATGGCCAATCTCACTTTTGAATATGTGCGCATACGTTAACTAAAACATAAATCTTTTCAAAATTTAAAAAAAAATAGTTCAAGTCTTAAGGTTGAGACACTGGGCTGTTAGGACGAAAACAAACGCAAACGGCCATGTCTTCCTCATTTTTGAGTTAATGTTATTTAAACTTATATTAACTTTTAGATAAACTTTTCAACTATAACCTCAGAAACTTTCAGCTTTTTAACCCAAGAGGTCTCAATGTAATTAGCATTAAACCTAATGCATGCCATTCAATTACAACAACAACTTCCATAAACATATAAAAATATCCACTGAAAAAATATTAAAAAAATTTCTTTTGTTTTTTTTTCAGTTTTTTTTTTTCGCAAAAATTTAAAAAAAAATTAAAACAAAGCAGAGTCATTATTGTTTTAAATTAAGGAATATTTTCTTATATGCATATTGATTACACATTTACAAAAGTCTTCCTAAATTGTAGATATTTGAATTATTTGAGGTATAAAATTATGTGTGGTGGTGTTGTAGGTGTGACGTTGTGAGAACGTTTATTTGCTTTTTGGTGGATTTAATATGTTATTAAAAGTAGTTTTAACCAAATTAAATAAAACTGTTCCGAAATCGCATTGATAAAGTAGTTCCCGTTAATGTATTTAGTTTGGTTTGATAAATTTTTTGGATTATTCTGGACTTGGACTATTCTACTTAAATTTTTTATTTAAACTAATCTGACACATCCAATTCTATTTGTACACAAAGCTGTCTGGTCCCGAAATCTACCTATTTCTAGCGGATGTACGTGCCGCTTGGACTTTTTTTATAATTGGATCAACATTTTATTTTAAGATTTTTCAAATATTGGATATTTAGACAATAAATCTTATCATATAATAAAATATGATATATGCCAAAATTTCATGATAATATGTGGAAAATAGAAGCAAAATAAAAAATTTAATTTTTTTAAAATTTGAAAAACAGAATTCAAACTAGGTTATTAATAATCTAGCTGATGGAATACTCCTCATTCATGTGACGTACTCCCGTGGTCAATGCTTAAAGTTCACAAATAGAGTTAGGTATATATATATATATATATATATATATATATATATATATATATATATATATATATATATATATATATATATATATATAAATAATTTTATCTAATACGAAAATAAAATAAAAACTACACAGTCTATGATAGAGTAGGCAAATAAAAAAATTAAAAATTGTAGATTTCACACCTAGGTGCGAAATTTCGAAGAATGTGTTATGTTTTTTGCTATTTAATTTTAGACTAGCACAAACAAGGCTGCGTTGGCGATAGATTAGTTCAAAATAAACGATCCAGTTAGTTGAACATTAACGGTGACAGAAGTTATTGATAATATAGCAGTGATACGCTATAATTATATGAGATAGTCATAAATAATTTATATAATGTGCAAAAAATAATAGTAAACTGATTAAGAAAGAAGAATAAGATAAATGGACGAATAATATTGATAACGTAAAGAAAATCCATTGTTTAAGTTTATTAAATCTAGAAGTCGAACCGAATATAAGCAATGGCCGAGTTGCTCTACGTTACAATATAATAAAAATTATTAAAAAAAATTATGAATAAATGTGAAAATAAAAATAACATTAATTTGTAAGAAAGATTGGGCCCGATTCAGTAAAATCTTTTATCGAAAATTTCTGTTAATCTTTTATTTTTTGTATGAAATTTTATAACGGGAAAATAAAATTTCATACAAAAAATAAAAGGATAAAAGAAATTTTCGATAAAAGATTTTATTGAATAGGGCCCAATAATTATAATATGAAAATCAGAAATACTATAACATTCGTATATTATACAAATAAAGTTGTAGTAAATAAAGAATCACGCATGCTCACTTTTATGGCTTTATTTTCAGAAAACTCTTTTATTGCCGGTTCGTATTTTCATAAATAAGAAATTTCAGATTCGATTGATATAAGAGAAAAGGCAACTAACCTATCCCGGCATGCTCCATCACCTGGTGTAATTTAGAAAAGCTCATTTCAGCGGAATCTACCGTTAATGGCGGTATCTTGGCTTTAAATAAATTCGAAAAATATCTTACATGTTTTGCAAATATAGAAGGTGTAAAATTTTCTATAGAAGTTTCAAATGTTTTAAAATCTAATCCCTATCTTAGTTTTTTAATTAAAATATGTTATATAAAAAGCCATATCTATCATTGTGCATTGGTCATCCGTAAGACTAAATCGTTCTAATGAATTAATAGCAATATCAATAAAGATATAACTTTGAGATCAGAAACCTTCTTGAGGGTCCTGGTATAACAGATTGTATCCGTTCTAATAGGATTACTTGGTTTGGGCATGTTCTACGAGCCGATTCACAGTCTGGAATGATTGGAAAAATGTTCGTTAGTACCCCAGGGAGTGGGTGACCGCGAGGTAGACCACGACTACAATGGGAGACTGACGTAATAAACGACCTTAAAAAAATCGGCAGCCATGGTAATTATGTCGCTGATGCGAATGACCTTGGTGAATATTCAAAGCTGATTAGCCTGGCAAAGCTCCTACATGGAGCATGAACGCCGTTAAAAAAAAAATCAATAGAAGAAAAAGAAATTTTGTAAAGGATCCTGGATCTTATATTATATTATCTTGTGTTTCATTTTCAAAACTCTTTCCTGTACGATGATTTCGTATTTGATTTGGATGCGGAATATTCGAATCGCTCTCCAAGAAACCCGTCAGCTTTTACATACATTCAATAAAATACATTCAATTACATTGAAGTTCAGACTTTGTATCATTTTAGAAACAACATTAATTTTGGAGAGATAGGCTGGGGCCGTTACCTTTTTGAGATGAAAAAATTAGTAGCAGGTAACGGCCGGCTGGAATAGATAGTTGAGGTCATAAACAATGAAAAAAAAAACTTTCGAACTTGAGATGAAGGGAAGTAGTGAAATGGGGTGCTGTGTAAGGGGTGAAAACTGTTTTTCGTTATTTGTAACGAAACGAAGCCTCCTAGAGAAAAGTGTTTCATACAAAAGTTGTAGATAATAAAAAAATCTAAAACTTTTGTTACAAACACTTTTCGACATAACCTCAAAGTTTGCGAGAAAATGATGAAAAACCGATTTTTCTGTTTTTTATTTTTTTTTCGCGTGAAAATTATTTAATTTAAATGAAACTTTGTGAAAGTACGTAATTATTTGCACATAATAAGCATGAATTTTTTCAATTATGGAAAATAAATATTTTTTGAGATTTTACCATTTTTCCGCCTAACACCCCTATCTTCGGCGAACAACTTTATTGATGTTTTTTTGGATTTTGATGTTGTACTAGGGCTTATTTTTCTCGTCAAGATGTTTACTCTCAAATGGTATATTGATTTTAATAATTTATTGTTACTTAGCAGCTTAAAATTGAGAAAAACCGAAAAAAAAATTTTTCGAATCTCGAACTTGTCGATTTTTTTAATTTTTTTCAATTTTTTAGCATATTTATGTTAATAATTCATAATGTTTTAAAAAAAAACCTTCTTTGGTATAAAATAAATAAAGTTGAATGAATTTACTTATTGGAAACAACGCTAAAATTGAATAAAATAAAAAGTAAAAAAATGCTGTTACGTATTCAAACAAAAAAAAATTTACAAAGTTTAAAATTTAACAGCATACTATAGGGTTGCCACGTGTCCTACTTTCGGGAGGACAGTCCTACTTTGGAGCAAGAATGTCCTACGTCCTCCTTTACTATAAAAATGTCCTACTTTAGGCAAACTGTAATACAATATCTTACACTGAAAAAAATAGATATTTTTTCTACCTATTTCTCTCAATAAACGCGCTAGCAAAATAAGTAATTGTTATTGCACCTTTACTTATATTAAAATTGTAACTGATTATTTAACTTTATGTCAAAAGGTTAGTAACAATAGCAAATAATTTACATTGCTGACATATGTGAATATCTATGCTTTATTGCACGATTTATTCAGGTGGTAAACCACCATTGTTTAAATTTTGAAATACACCCACCGTTAAACCTCTGTTTTTTTAAATAACTTTTGTTACAAAGTACCTGTTCTTACAAATATTAATAAAATAAAATGGCTGAACCGAATTTTGTTATAAAGTAAAACCTTTGGCTACAGAAAGCTAACGATTTTGAAGGAATATGTAAATACACAAAACTACTACTACTTATGAGTAACTTATACAGTTACCTAACTACTTATGAGTAACTGGCCTACAACATAAGTTTATTGATTTTTTTTAAAGTGCCAATGAATCAGCAGACGGCATGTTTGGCTGTATTTCTAAATTCTTAAAACTTTAAGTTTAAGTTTTTCGAGTGTTACCGCATTGGAGGCTAATATCATCAATGCGAATTTGTATGCCATTATTCATTATAAATAAATAAATTAGCATTACAGAAATAACGCCCATACATTCATTCATACATTCATACAAGCAAAGCGTTAGTTATAGTTGTCAAAAGTGTGAATAAACAACAGAAAAGAAGCCTGTCAATACATTATTTAATTTGTTGTACCGCGTTAACCAAGTATTTAGGTCGAAATTAAAAAACCAAATAAAAAACCAATCAACTTTCAATAAAATCAACAAAATAATGGTTCATAATTTATCTAATACACACTTAAACTTAAATGTTCATCGCTAGATGTCAGTTATATGAATATAAATGTTACTACATATTTCTCTCTTTTCATCCAGTTTACCATAAGTTCTCAACAAGTGAAGAGTTGTCAAAATGCAGCTCCAATATTTTCTTGATATAATTATGTAAATTTATCTTAAAACAAACTTAAAATAGTGTAAAATGGCTACACAAAAGCCCGGTGAATGGGCTAACTCACTTTTAGCCCGTTTTGAGGAGCAGGTATATCATTAATTCAATGTTGAAAATTTTGATTTAAGTGAAAAAAAAATAAAATCTTTAAGATTGTATGGATCAATAAATTTGGTGATAGAGAGAGTGTCGAATGGGAGCGCGCGGGAGATGATTTTTTTTTTGTTATTGTTGTGATTGAGAAAAAGGGGAATTTGTTTTGATATTTTTAAAGAGAAAAAGAATAACAACAAAGTATTGTTTGTTTACTTACCATGTGTTCGTGTGTAAAATATAAAACTTTATGAATGAATTTTGTATAAAGTTTTTGAATGAAAATTTATCAAGTGATGATGCAGATGATATATATATTAATGAATTTGTTTTTATTTTGATTAATGAAAAGTTTTATTATTTTGATAAAAAAAATATTGATTAAATTGTAATATTTTATTGTTTTCATTTTTTAATCAAAATGTTTATTTTAATTTTAAAGCTACCTTATCGTATTGGACCTCACGGAACTCAAGCTAGATTAAATCATGATCAAACAATGGCATGTTTGATTCAAATATCGCGGTATCGATTTTCGTTAGTTATATCTGGATTGACGAAAATGTTGCAAAGGGTCAATGAAATGGTAAGATTTTTAATATTCAATACACATAATTTTAATTTATCAGAAATAATTTAATTTGCCTTGATTTTAATTATTGGTATTACAATTAGGTTTTGTTTTGTCTGAGCGAAGTGTTTTGATTCACAACAAAAATCAAAGATATGTTAGTCGAACATTTTGTTTACTGGTTCAAATTACTTAGGTGAACTGGAACTGGTTGGATTGGAACATTCATGGAAAGGATGAGTTCGCAGTTTACTATGTTTGGGCTAAAACGTTTATTCGTAGATTCGATACGTGATCTAGATTTTAGTGTTTGCTTATTAAAAATATAATGGTTAGCAAGATGAAATACCCTTCAGAAAAAGTATTTCCTAAAAATGTAACGATCTTTTGAACCGTATTATAGAGTTTTCTAAAAACGGTCTTTTTTGCAAACTACTGCTTTCAAAACTGAAAAATCGTTGTTTTAAAGCTCGAAAAATATAAATTTGCACCGTACGCTCAGGCAATTAAGCGCTAGTCGTGTAATTTAAGGGTGCCGGAATCGATTCCTAAAAAAATTCCCGTGTTGATTCATGGAAATAATTGAACTTCTGCACGACATTCTCATTCTTATTCAAACAACCACAACCCGGTAAGAAATCAAAAATAACGAATATTGTCTATCGAACCTCGGATACAAAAAAGAAAGTAGGTCAAAATTCTAACAGAATCTTTGAAACTAGGTGAAACTGAAAAGTAAATAATGAAAATAAGATCGTGATATTAGGATTCAGTGAAATGAAGTACATAATTTAGAAACGAATGCGGGGATGCTATCTAATGTGTTCGAGCAAGTCCAAAACACGTAGGACGTAGGAGTATGAATACACAGCTAAGAAAGCACTTTCGAGTTTAAAGCAATGAGGAGCAGAATAATAACAGCTCGATTTTAGTCGAAAATTGGAAATACACATAATACAGTGCTGTGCACATACAGAAGAAGGTACAACGAAAGATTAATTCTACAAACCGGGACAAGTCAGATCATTTATTGCTCACCAAAATGATTTCGAAATTGGAATTGATAACACTGGAATGACATAAGTCATAGGCAAATTTGCTTTAAATTTAAAACAACAATAATGCAGATCTTCAGTCTCATAGACTAGGGGGGGGGGGGGGGGGGGGGGGGTGCGAGGAGTGGCGCGGGACGTTTGATTCTGTATCTAGATTCAGGAACTTTGTTACTACATTTGGTCAGGTCTCTTTATCAAATCCATCACGTTCTCTGGATATATATGGTTTTATAAATGTTGTTGTAGCGACGGATACGGTTACTGAGCAATAAATTTTGTAAATTATGCTTGCAGAATTTAGAGAAAAGCAGTCTGTCCATTCGGTCTCTTGTTGTTCTAGCGAAAGTTGTGTTGCTACACCCACGTTTGATTCCTTATCCAGATCCAGGAACTCTACTACTGCGCTTGGGCGGTACCACAATTCTTTATTTGTTAGGTCGGTTTGGTTTTCTGGACAATTGAATAGGTGGTTTCCATCGTGTGACGTGCTTTCACATGCGGGACACTTGTCAACAATTTCCTGGTCAATTATACTCATGTAGTTGTTTAAAATGCATGAACAACGGGATCTTAACTGCGCTAGAAGCCATTTGGGGTGGCAGCCATTTGGGGTGGCAGCCATTTGGGGTGGCTTGCTATTGAGAACCCGATATGGGCATATTCCCTTATTGTGTCTTCAAGAACTTTGGTATGCATTGTTTTTAAGCCCATTTTATACGTAAGTTCGTCAATGTTACCGGTTATGCGGTTGTTTATGACATGTAAGAAGCCCTTACGAATATGAAAAAAAAATTAACACATAGCCTCTGGCGCAGGTAAATCTCCAATTCAATTAATAAAACTCAGAAATTACGTAAAAATAAAAGAAAATAATAATAATAATAGAAAAAAAACCTCAAAGATGTTGATTGCAGTACATTTTTTTTTTTTTTTTTTTTTTATTGGAGGGCCTTGAGACTTAAAGTTCAAGTAGCACTGCGACCTGAAGGTCTATTGTGCTTACCCTGATTTTGTTATTAGTCAGTCGTCGTCTGTGCCGTTACTGGTTGTATTCTGTCATCCAAGTTGAGACTTTTAATAAAATTAATTAGCTCAATTGGAGTGACGTTTTGTGGTAATGGAAGTGTTAGTCTTCTATGACCAAGTTGGTTGTATCTGTGCCCAGAGAGTTCAGGACAGCTGCAGATGACGTGTTCCATCGTTTCCGCATCCGAGTAGCAGAATCTGCACCTGTCGGAAACAACAAGGCCTATTTTGTTAAGATGGTGGTTTAAAGGACCATGTCCAGTAACGCACCACGATAAAATTCTTAGAGACTCTCTGTTTAAGTCGATTGTTTTTAAGGGTGAAACAGGGAGGTTACCTAGAAACTTCTTGGAGTGTACTAGTCCCTCTCTGCTTTTCCATAATTTAGCATTTTGTTCTTGTTCCATTGTTTGGACTGTGCTTTTGAGCGAACTCTTGGCCATTCCAAAGCATGGTTCCGGTCCAACAAATTTTTTATTGGCACCTTGCTTTGCTAAAGCGTCAGCGATAGCATTTCCTTGTATTCCTGTGTGGCTAGGTGCCCACACAAGTGTTACTGTGTTATTGCACGAGATTTTTAATAGATTTTGGTAGCATTCCCATACCAGTTTTGAATCAAAGCGCGTAGATTTTAGTGCCAAGAGTGCTGCTTGGCTGTCAGAGATAATGTATATTTCAATATTTTGGTATTTTCTTTCAGCGCATAGCAAAGCGCAACTGCTAATGGCAAAAATTTCGGCTTGAAATATGGTTGTTGTGGTGCCTAAAGCAACCATTTGTTTTGTTCTAGGACCAAACACTCCTGCTCCCGTGCCCATGTTGGTTCGAGAACCATCTGTGTACCAGATGCTGGCGTTATGTGGCAGCGACCGTATGTAGTTTTTAATAAGATCTCTGGCCAATATCTTGACATCAAAGTGCCTATCTAAATCTATTGTTTTTGGCATACAATCCAAAATATGGTATGTATGCAGTTCAGCTTGTAATTCAGAATGGATTTTAAGGTGTCCAGTTAGATTACCCGGCTTAAACCCTTCTGTGAGCTGCAGTCTATGAACGCTCAACACCGCTACAGATTTAACATGTAGGTGCAATGGAGAAAGCTTTAGAAGAATCTCCATTGCTGACGTTGGCGTGGTTTTAAAAGCACCTGTGGCACTAAGACACACAAGCCTTTGTATTTTTGTAAACATATTTTGAGCAGTTATTTGGCGCGTTTTAGGCCACCAAACTAAAGCTGCATATGTTAGAATTGGTTTTATAATACTTTGGTGCAACCAAAGTATCATTTTTGGGCTAAGACCCCATGTTTTCCCAAACAGGTTTCTGCATGTGAAGAAAACTTTGTTTGCCTTATCAGAGATATATTTCAGGTGTGGGTTCCAAGTTAGTTTATTGCAGTACATTAGATCCTCTTGTCTAATAAAACAATCAGCTAGTCTGGTTAGTAGCAACAGGGTTGATGATAATTTAATTTATCACAAAAATATTGACTGTTAGGTTGTTGCTAAACTACAATCATCAATGTGATACACATAATCGAAATCTAATGAATGTTCATATTGGTTTCACTTCGATTTCGTGTTGTTTCTCAAGTTCAAATACCATACTAGTAAAGTAATCCGAATGATGGATTAAATCATGATTATTTTAGATTCTTTTTTATTGTAAGATGTACTAAATTATTTAACTTCTTCAATCGTCCAATTTTTTTAATTATATAAATTCCTTAATTGATCATAAATGGTTCGGCTATCTATCTAATGATATTTTGTATAAAAAATTGTGTCAGAAAAATATAATATTATATGAAAAACGCAGGTTTTCGTTACCATACACCACTCAAAATTTGATTAGTTAATTCTCAAAATATGGCTTTACAAATCGATTCGATTATCAGCGGTTTCCTTCGTTTTGGTTTTTTTATTCCAACAAACAACAAAAATTAACCCATACATTAAAAATCTGCCGTGTATAAAAAAAACAAATGAAACAGATAGAGAAAAATTGTTGAAATTAACTGTTCCATACCATCAAATTAAAAAAACATTATGTCCTTCACAATTTAATCAATTATTACTATTGCGAAGATTCTTCATTTAAAACTATGTAAACCAAAGTACCCTATCAATGTTTCAACACAAACGCCTTCGCAGAATCAACTTGCTTTACCTTAATTTTCATTTAACAAAAAAAAAATATAATTGTTTCACATTGAAAAACGAAAAATAATACTAAAAACAATTGGTTCTTCATCGAAATATAAGATCCGTTAAGTGTTTTAAAATAATAAACAAAATTATGCATTACAGTGGAACGTCATAAATAATCAGACGTTGTTCATGAAACGAATCCCAAACTGTTTGATAGTACGCAATGTATGTGTGATTATGTGAGAACTATTTGTTTTAGATTTTAAAAGAAAACGTCTACTGATCAGATTTTCGTTGGCCGTTACAATGTCATTGCAGGGATGTTGCTCTTTGTGACAGGCCCATAGATATTGTTTGGTAACCATTTCATTATGTTATTGGCAACATGTTATGCCATTTCATTATGTTATTGTTACATTCCTCGTGTCGGTGATCTCGGTGAGACATCAAATGGCATCCGGTTGCGGTTCTCAAGGCAGCGTTTTGTGTTTTTTGTAACTTATTCCAGTAAGGGTGTCCATATGGGTGCAGCATAAAAGGTTTAAAATAGGTTTTCCTATCGTATTATATGTTGTAGTTATTGTGTTTTATCTTTGCTCCATGAACTATCAGCTAGTAGTTTCAATGCATTGTTTCTGTTTCTCAATCTCGAGTTCTCCTGTTGAGCATGAGTATTGAATTTAAGGTTATACGGTAGATAACGTTATTGTTAATGATAAAAGCAAAGCTGCCACCTTTTCCCTTCTCTCTATTCAGTCTTATAATTTTATAATCACAGATATTATCACTAATCTTGGATCTAACATTTAGTTTGGTTTCTTGAAGAACTGTGACTAGATAGAATATTGTTATTGCACATACAGTTTATTATATCATCAATATTGTTTATGAGACCGCAATTTATATGGATTATTTTCACATCGTTTGGGATTTCCGGATGCGTGTTCATTCGCATTGTGTTCTGCTGCGAGTTCGTGTTTGTATTGTTGACTTGATGTTTGGCAACATGGCGCTATATAGTTTTGGGTTCTTTGCTTATGTGTGGCAAGGCCTGAGCAGTTCTTGGGATGAAACCTATCATTACAGCTGTTACACTGGATGAATGTAGTGTTTGCCCTTAAAATGTTTTTACATACTGCACAGTGTCATGTTTAAGTTGGTCCAGGATTTCTTTCAATACCAGCCATGACGAAAAGAGTTTAAAGCAGTGAGACCAGTGATAGCTGCTTCTTTATCCAAAAAATGGAGCGACAGAGTTTCACCTTTCGTCGAAATGTTATTTACGGTCATTGTTCGGAACCGCGTTCCGAGTGCTTCTGGAGCGTAGACCTCCATCTTGAGAAGCTACACAACCCGTCAAATGAGGTGCTGTTGGTGAGACAAAGGGCCAATTTGTTCCTTTCGTTACTGTCCAGTTTTCAATGGTCTCTTCACACTTTTGTTTCTTGATGGTATTGTGGAGAATTTTAAGCTTCTTGGCAGCTCCAACAAAACTTATATCGTTGTTACTGTGAATATCACTACATACTAAGCAACGATTTCGGAAACTCTTCAATGCTGCTAGGAATTTTTCGGTTTATAAATCGGTGACGAGCTCTGATGCTCTAGAGCTCTAGAGCTTTTGACCATACATGTGAATATTGCTAGATACGCCTTGTCCTTAGCGGATTTTCGTTTCTGGTTAGTTCGTAGAATATAGGCCTCTGCGTAATCGATGCTTGACTGGAGAAACGGTCGAATTAGATTCACTCTTGATGGAAATAGTTATCCCATTAGTTGTGTTAGATTTTCTTTCTTGAATCGCCAGCAAGTTATGCATATATAAATAATTTGTTTTATAAGATTTTTACAACTGGGTATTGCACATGTTTGACGAATAATAGATGTGAAAAGCAGTGGTCTGTAATGCAAGTAGTTGGTATGAACTTCTTAAACGATCATTTCTGATACATACTTTATGGTTATATGACAAGATGACAGGGTCTTTTGATTTTTGAATTGTATAGTGTTTCAACCTTTTGAAGTCGATCGCCAACACGCAAGTTGCCGTTATTATCTAGAAATGGACTAAAAAAAACTAATTTACTTTAGTGTGACAGTGGTTTTGTTTCTGAGTAAGTGTAAGTTGTGAGTAAGAGTAATCTTTATAACTCTCATATTTAGCAACCTTAGTTATTAATATTACCGCAGTTGGGAGTTCCTTATAACGCAAATAGGTGTTTTCAAAATTACGGAAGTTATAAACAGCACGTAGCACCCTGGCGAGTGTTCGTTTTGATTGGTAGAAGCTGAAATGGTTGTTAATTATACGATGAACTTCGTTACTTGGTAGAGTTTTATGTTCAAGAGATGTTGCTGTTGCCGGAACTGCCACGACGAAATTTTCTTCTCGCTTTCTTTTCAAACGCTTCTGTTTCTCCTTTAGCACGTTCATAGGTTGTTGTTGAATCCAAGGTGGTTTATTCCACCGCAATTGATGCGTTAGGAGTTCTGAACGTAAAATAATTCTGGTTGAGTTTTGTTTACCTGGTACATTTGGCATGCTTTTGCTTGTAGATTTAACGTGATTTTTGGTAGAATATAAATGCTCAAATCCTTGCTATTAGTATAGTTGATTCTATACCGAATTCGTATGGCTGTTACTCCTTTGGAGAAACCAGCGTTTAAGCTCTTAAGTGTGTCAATATTTAGTCGCACATTAGCTCATCCAGGGCGATGGATGCAAGATTCAGTGGCGAAAGAGCGGGTAGAGGCAGAATCCAGAAGATCTTGGGCCTCAAATAAAGCTGTTCATATTATGCCATTGTCATTTACAAATGCATTTGGTGTGACTGGTAACAAATAGCAAGTTATCTGCGCACTCTGGCTGGTAGCTGAAACGATGGGATTGGCACTAGGCGTCACCATTGGTGTTAGTTATAGATTGGAGTAGGACATGGTGTACTAGTGTATGATATTTTCTTCCCACAGTGCTAACATTTCTTTTTGGCTCTACAATTAAAGACAGAGTGAGAGTCCTTAAGACTATTGTAGCATCTATTATATTCGTTAATATAGTTTCTACGTTTGCTTAGGTCCATTTGAATGAATTTAGGGCAATAACAGAGCTTATGCTCCAGACCACAACATAGGGAGTGATTAGGGAGAGTTTGGACATGCAAAGCCTTTGTTGATAACGATTTTGGTGGTGAACTCTTTGGTTTTTTTACGCCTTTTAGGGAGTCCATACGTCTACTGAGAAATGTCATAAATTGATCAAACGTTGGAAAATCTATTGCAGCTGTCTCTTGTTGCCAAAGGGACAACGTCTCGTTGTATTAGGCATCTCCAATTCTAAAACTACGTAATAGCTACTCTACTGGTCCTCCTAACTGTCCTCTTAAGTATTGGAACCTTTGAGCAGGAGAGGGGTTCGTATTATCATGGACTGTAGAACGAAAAAATCGAAGAACGAGTACCATTTTTTGGTTTTACTGCTGAAAGTTGGCAAACTTAACAGAGGAAGCTTTTAATCTGCAGCTAAGTTGATTGAAATAAAGCTATTGGGAAGAATTTCATTTAGGGAAAATGTTGGAGGATTTGTTTTTGCAGGATCGACAATATTTTATAATAGTCTTCATCAATTGTTTCCATATCAGATTTAATGTTAGCATCAATTGTGAGAATTTGGTGTTCTAAATCTACGAATTCTTTATAATGTTCGTTTAGTTTATTAACGCGAGCCTTTAAATCATCGTAAGCCACGTGTTCAGTAACAGTATTAGCGAAAGTTATTAAATTAGTAATTTGTCCTTTTACTTTAGAATAAATCCTCCATTTAACTATGGTTGTCAAAAACGTATGTGAGCTTGCTGAAACTTTAAAATTTGATCCAGGTTTACGTGAAAATGGAAGATCTCGATTCATTTCCAAATTGGACAAAATGGCGGAGGTCTCCCGAACACCTTTAAGTTTGAAACTTCAATAACTTTTAATCCTAGATTTCAATCGTATTGAGACTTGGTATATAATGTTTTAGTACAGTTTCCAATATTCTGCGTACCAACTTACAGTTTGTCACTTCCGACAATAAGTTTTTTGTCGATTTTCATGAAACATTGGTAAAAGATTTCGATTAATATGAGAGTATGATTTGTAACAGTTCTGCATTCCAACTTCCGGTTTGTCGCTTCCGGCAAAATTTTTTTTTGCCTTTTCTATTCGTAAAACAGGATTTATGTCTGTTGGGATACTACAGCTTTCTTTAATGTTTTTATAATTAGAACTAAAAATACAACATCGGGTAGCCATTAATTGAAGTATTTAATGGATATAAGCTTACTATATATCACGAACATTTTGTTCCCAGAGTTGTGGTGAAGTTAGCCTATGCATCAGCGTCGCAATGTTTTTAATTGAGTTAATAGCTTTGGTTTTTAATTTGTTTTATTTTAGTATGTACTTATGAGTTTATTTCTAAAAATAACAAAATATATGTATTTCAATTTATAGATCCCACAATGTCGTGGTCATGAACCAGAAAGATGCTTGTATGATTCCCTAATAATTATACTAACAACACTTGAAAGATGTCTATCAAATCAATCCAAAGAATCAGCCAGATTTGAAGAAGCAATGAACGTTAAATTGTTGTTACGAGAAATTTGTCAGTTTATCGGTAAGATATTACGAAAATAATTAATTTATCCAAAAGCTTAAAAGGGTAAATTTTTCACAGATATTCAAGGAGAGAATAACCCAAACGCCACGTCTCTTAAAGCACTGGCATCAAAAGTATTATTTGCATTATCTCAAAATCATTTCAGTGCTGTGTTCAATCGAATTTCAGCAAGATTACAAGAGTTAAGTGCATGTTCTGAAGAAAATCCAGATTACAGTGACATAGAGTTAATACAACATATTGATTTAGATGTTAATCGATTGACGAAATTGTTATCTGAAACAATTCAAAAATTTCGTTTACTAAAGAAATCAGCACATCTAATTTTATTGAATTCTTTGGAAAAAGCGTTATGGAATTGGATAGAATTTCATCCTCAAGAGTTCGCTGACTTGCAACGGAATCCAAACGACGAGTTGTCAAAGTACGTTTACATGTATAAATTATAAAAACAATATTAACATTGATCTATATATTAACAGATGTTGTGAAAATTTATTTGATATTCTGGATTCTTATGCAGAAAATAAAAAAAGTCGATCAGCGGTATGGCCACTACAAATTATGCTTTTGGTTTTAAGTCCGGTAAGTTATTTTATATCTTAAAATATTTGTACAACTTGAACAACCTTGAATTTATAATTTCAGAAAGTTCTTGAGGAAATTGTAAACGCTGATGCTGGAGCACCATGTTCACCACGTCATTTAAAGAAAAAACATTTTATGGAAGGAATTAAACGTGGTTTAAGTTCACACGCATCATCAAAACAAGTAACTGAGTCGGCTGCAATTGCCTGTGTGAAGCTGTGTAAAGCGTCAACTTATATAAATATCGCTGATTCAAATAACGTAACGTTCCAATTAGTTCAAAGTGTGATAAATGATCTAAAGGCTTTGTTGTTTAGTCCCGTAAAACCATTTTCTCGAGGACAAGGGTATAATTTACAGGATATTGATTTAATGATTGACTGTTGGGTATCATGTTTTCGGATAAAACCACACAACAATGAAGCATTAAAAGTATGCTTAAGCTTAACCTCCCCGCCAGCATATCACTTTGTCATAGTGAGCTCATTATTAAAGTAATATCAGTTGAATCGTTTTATGTTTACGAATTTTTAATCAACTTTTGTGTTTTTTTTAGAATCGTTACTCAACCACGATTGCCATGGTGGCCACAAATTGATTTGGTTTATGCAAGATCTGGAGATTTACGTGCTCTTTTCACAGATACTTTAAATAAAGCTACACAAGGATATATTGCACACACACCATTACGAATGATAACATCGTTAACATTAAAATCAAAAGATGCGCAAAATAGACTAACACGCCCGGATGAAGGGCCTGCACATAAAACATTATTGTTACTAATGGTTCGATTAATTCATGCTGATCCGATGTTGTTATTAAACGTAAGAAATATTTACCAACTATTATATTTCTTTAATTTCAGATCAAGTATTTAACGCCAATACGATTAATTTGCTAACTTAAAACGTATAACAACAGAATATTCAACCATAACGTGAGCAAACGCTGTTTAAATTATCTCAGTAGTATTGTTAGTTGTGGTTGTTGTAGAGTGTTAATCATCCGTTATCGTATGTCGTATGTTCTAAAATCTAAATTTCTAGTATTGGTTGAGTAGTTTGAAAAAGGTGTTGTGTGGTCCATTGTTACAAAAAGGCCGACATCGATGATACTGTTATCAATTTTGTTCTATAAACTATTAAGGAGACGGCAACTGCCAGAATTAAGTTGGAGTAGTGTGGTCTTTGTTAAACTTAGTAAAAAATGTTCCCATGGGTTCATGGCGACTAGTTATTTATGCAATAATAGTGTTTGCAACGAGTTCAATATTTCCTATTGAGTAATAAGTTGAGATGATGAACGTGAGATAAGACCCATTAACTAAAGTCTGTTTCTGTAAATTTATACGCACTGAATTTTGATAATATTATTAGAAATATCGAAGCAACCTTAAGGTAGAGCAATAATTCAGTAAAGATAGAAGAATTAAAGTCTTCGTATACAGCTGGACTTTGTCCACAAAGTATTGTTGGGCGAATATGTGTCCAATCTAGTCGATCGTGACACTTTATGACCGCTTTCAGTGTTGTATGAAATCATTCGATCATGCCATTAAATTAAAGATTATGAAATTAATTAAATTAAAGATTACCTTTGATGACTTTAGATCGTTGCTGTTCAAAACCTAACAGCTTGAAAAGTTCAGAATAAAGTTGAGATTTAAAATCAACATTTGTAGGTCACAATGTAATTATGAACCCCACCGAGGGCTATGATCCAGTGTAAATTGTAGTAACTACTATTGTAGCAGAAATTTCTTTAATTGGGTTTGCTTCGGGTCATCTGGTACATCTGTCGAGTAGAGGAACGCATCCGTGCAACTATGTCTAGATGGACTTCCGCGAATCGAAGTTGAAGATGATGGTTCATGATTAAAGATATTAATTTGGGGTTATGCGAAATGGAACTTTTCGAGGTGAATGATCATATCCCATACCCTGCTATTAACATACAAATTAAAAACTTGTCGTAGAATAATGGGCGTTACTCCTGACATGAATATGCAGAACTGGTGAGTTGACCTTTAGACCACGGTTACAACAGGATTCGGTTGCATTGCATTACCTTTGAAGTTTGAAGTGAGTATTCTTGACTATTGAATTATACTGTTGAAGGGAGCATTCGTATTTGGTTAGTTCGATTTGGAACGGTCCAAAGTATTAACTTAAAAAAAAAAAAGATTAGGCTTTACATTCTCCTAAAAATACTATTTAAATATTTTTTCTATTTTACAGAGCTTAGGAAAAACTGGCATTGAAATTCACAGCTCAACATTAGAACTCATAAATGGATTAGTAAGTTTAGTACATCAACCAACAATGCCGGATGTTGCACAAGAAGCAATGGAAGCATTACTAGCCCTTCATTCTCCTGATAAAATTGAAGCATGGAATCCACAAGCAACATTAAATACATTTTGGGATGTAAGTTCTCAAGTTTTGTATTCCATTTCACAAAAACTGACACAACATCAAATTGCCAACTATACAGATGTTTTGAAATGGTTACGAGAAATTTTAATTTGTCGAAACACATTTCTACAACGGCATAAAGATTTTGCTAATGTTGGCAGTCAGATCCCTGTTTGTCGAACAGCTCACATTAAGTTGGAAGTTGTGTTTTTTATGTATCTGTGGTCGGTCGATATGGATGCTGTTATAACGTCATTGTCTTGTTTCGGGTTGTTATGTGAAGAAGCGGAAATTCGGTCAGGCTCTGACGATTTAACTGTTACATATATCTTGCCGAATTTTCATATCTATCAAGAACTAGCACAAGCTTCAAGTTCTTTACAAACCGCTAATACAGAATCGAAATTTTGTTTCTATGAACATACACAAGGTAGAATTGCGTTGCAAAAAACTATTATGTCATTGTTAAGAAAAATCGAGCATTGTATGGATGGTGTATTTTTGTCATGGGAAGAGACGTTCAGGTATTTCCTTTTATTTATTTTTATAAAGAATATTGCTATCATTACGGTTATATTTCAGAAACTGGGAAGTGATGAGTAAAATGTTACAAACATATCCCAAAGGAAAAATTGAAGAAGGTCAAGCAGAAATGTTTCATAGAGGAATAGGAAAGCGAAGAGCAAGTCATCAGAGTTCCGAACATGATCTTGAGGAACAAATCACGGAGTGGTCGAATATGACATGGTTCCTACTAGCACTAGGTGGTGTATGTTTGCACAAGAAAAAAGATCGTTTAATTCAAAACCAGAATGCTGTTTCGATGGGATCGCTTTCACTTTCAAGTTCAACAAGTTCGGGACGAGGTTCAATGTTACCTGTTTCTGGATCTTTAGCATCGTCAATAAATGCAGGAAGCCAAGAAGTGACATACTGTCCGGTTACGCAGTAATTCAGACACATTTCGTATAGAGTTAAACTATTCATAAAATCAAATTGTTTTTTTAGGTTTATTGGAATGCTTTTACGGTTACTTGTTTGCAATAATGAAAAATTTGGTCCTCAAATTCAAAAACATGTGAAAGAATTAGTTGGACAAGAAATGTCAGCTCAACTATATCCAATTCTTTTCGATCAAATTCGTTCAATCGTTGAGAAATTTTTTGATCAGCAGGGACAAGTAATTGTAACTGATATCAATACACAATTTATTGAACATACAATTTATATAATGAAATCGATATTGGATGGAAAACAAAGTAAAAATCAAAATGAAGAACCCTCTACAACCGAGCATTTAGGTGTAACAAGTATTGAAGGAATGATGCTTGGTATTGTACGTTATGTTCGTCATTTAGATATGACAGTTCATGCTATTCATATAAAAACCAAACTATGTCAATTAGTTGAAGTAATGATGAAACGTCGAGATGATCTAGCATTTCGGCAAGAAATGAAATTTAGAAATAAATTAGTTGAATATTTAACTGATTGGGTTATGGGAACATCCCATCAAATTGCACCACCAAGTTCAGGAGATGTGACGATTATCACAAGGCAAGAGCTAGATTTTTTTGTTCACTTCTCTAAATTAATTATCTCAAATTTTTAGGGATCTAGATCAAGCTTGTATGGAAGCTGTTGCTGCTTTGTTAAGAGGATTACCATTACAACCAGAAGAATCTGATAGAGGAGATTTGATGGATGCAAAAAGTGCATTATTTTTAAAGTAAATCAAAATAACGATACAGAAATTCAGTTTATTAACTTAATATTTTAATATTCAGATACTTTACCCTTTTCATGAATTTATTAAACGATTGTATCGACAATTCTGAAACAGACAAGGAATCAAATAATACTCCATTATTACCACCACGACCACGAGTTGCGGCGGGGAAACTAACAGCTTTACGGAACGCAACCATTCAAGCAATGTCAAATTTACTTAGCGCAAATATCGATTCAGGTTTAATGCATTCAATTGATTTAGGATATAATCCTGATCTTCAAACTCGAGCTGCTTTTATGGAAGTATTGACACAAATTTTACAACAAGGAACTGAATTTGATACTCTTGCCGAAACAGTTTTAGCTGATCGATTTGAACAATTAGTGCAATTGGTCACTATGATTAGTGACAAAGGGGAATTGCCTATTGCCATGGCTTTGGCTAATGTTGTTACAACATCTCAAATGGATGAATTGGCACGTGTTCTAGTCACTTTATTCGATGCAAAACATTTATTGGCACCGCTGCTTTGGAATATGTTTTATCGTGAAGTTGAAGTTTCCGATTGTATGCAAACTTTATTTCGGGGAAATTCGTTGGGGAGTAAAATAATGGCATTTTGTTTCAAGGTAAATTTAAATACAATATATATGTTTATTTTCAAAACAATTTGAACTTACAGATATATGGAGCTAACTATCTACAAAGTTTATTAGAACCGTTAATCAAACCACTTCTTGATGAACCAACATCAAGTTTTGAAGTTGATCCAGCACGGTAAATTGTTTTAATTAAATTCCGAAATTGCCGGCTTTCAATATTTTTTTAATTTTAGTTTGGAACCAAATGAAGATATCGAACAAAATCGACGTAACTTAATTGCTTTAACTCAAAAAGTTTTTGATTCGATAATAAATTCTGCAGAAAAATTCCCACCACAATTACGATCGATGTGTCATTGTTTGTATCAAGTCCTAAGCAAACGTTTTCCAAATTTATTACAAAATAATATTGGAGCTGTTGGAACTGTAATATTTTTAAGATTTATAAATCCAGCGATTGTTTCCCCGCAAGAATTGGGAATAGTCGGTAAACAAGTTCCAAGTTCTGTTAAACGTGGACTTATGTTGATGTCGAAGATTCTACAAAATATTGCGAATCATGTTGAGTTTTCAAAAGAGCAACATATGTTGTGTTTTAATGATTTTCTACGAGCTCATTTTGAAGCTGGGCGAAGATTTTTTATACAAATTGCTTCAGATTGTGAAACGGTTGATCAAACATCGCATAGTATGAGTTTTATATCAGATGCAAATGTTTTAGCTCTACATCGATTATTGTGGACACATCAAGAAAAGATTGGTGATTATTTATCAAGTAGTAGAGATCATAAGGCGGTTGGACGACGGCCGTTTGATAAGATGGCTACCTTATTAGCATATCTTGGACCACCAGAACATAAGCCAGTTGATTCACAGTAAGTATAAAAAAACTTCTATATTATGTATAAGTCTAATTCATCGTAACTGACAATTTGTGTGAAACAATGGAGTCAGTCTCACAAAATACCTACCACAAACTACATTTACTTAAGCTTTAGACCTCTCTGGGTCTTCCTAGCAAGGTTGTCAATGACGCCGCATTCCAATTTTTCGTTTTTCGCGTCCGGTTAAATTTTCTTTTACATTTTTATTAAATTTTTTTTTTTTAATAAAAAGTGTTGTGTAGCAGGAATTACAAAATGTGTCACAACAACACATAGATACCTTTTAAGACCTAGGTCCCACAACAACATGCGTCTTGAGGTGTTGGTGGACGCTTTTTTTTAAATCTTTGTGGATTGAAGGCACTCGAGACTATTGATTCGGGCAAAGCATTCTATTTGTACGATGTACGCACAAAGAAATCCCTTTGCATTTTATTACTACGACAGTGAGTAATCTCGACAGTCCGACTGCCTGCACAAACCGATTGATGAGTCAAACGGGGAAAAACATATGTCTGAGGCATTATGGACCTGATTTCATCCGAGCACTGCTGGTGACGATATTTGTAAAAAACAACGAGATCAGCAACAGTGCGACGATGAAGGGGAATTAAGATTTAATGTTAAATTTCAATCACCAACAATTCGTATAGCACGCCTTTGAACAGAGTCCAAAAGAGCTAGGATAGTAACAGATGCAGCCCCCAAACTCGACAACAATGCTTCATACAGGGACGAATATAGGACTTATAAATGTGGAGTAATTGATGCGAAGTAAAATAAAAAATATTTTTATCTATTGAGGAGGTCAAGTTTTATTGACGCGCTCTTTGCCATGGCCATTATATGATCGTTCCAGAGTAAGTCATTGGATATTGTGACTCTTAATAAACGAATGCTTTCACATTCGTCTATTTGGTCGTCACACATATTAATTGAAATATCGTTGGGAAACTCGGTCTTTGATCTGGAAACAATCAATAGCTGTGTTTTAGTGGAATTAAAATTGACCAAATTTTTGTCACCCCAATCGACGACTTTTTTTAGGTCCTTGTTTACATTTATGGCAGCGTCTCTTCGGGCGGGATTTATTCGTTCATGCATTTTTTCACCCTTTGAAGATAGAGAATGACTTAGGGAGCGAATCTGATAAAATTTTGTGAACTGATTGTTTTTGTGACGGAAAGTGATGGAAGTCTTCCGAAGAGCTTTAACTTTCGAACTAAAATAATTGTTAACTGATGGTATTTTCTGACAATATTTGTTTGTCAAAAATTGTTGTCTTGTATGTTGTTATACATTTCGACTATGGGCGAATTTTTCTTTGTATTCTACATTTAAGGAAGACAAGCAGACGAGGTTAATATTTTTCTGCAGTTAATCTAAAAGAATCGCAGTCTTACCGTAAGTCCTGTTCGTTCAAAACAAGAAATAATTCTCTGTCATAAAATCAAACTGCTTTTGCCAAATGTCATGGGAATTTTTGTTTCTTATGTTCGTTAGCGCTTACTTTCTCGTGTAAAGTTCTTGGTAACTATCTCGACCTTAACAAAATATAACTCCTTCATTGATCTCAATTTTTCAACTTCCCTTGATCCTCTTGGTTCCTGTGCGTCAGAATAATCCGTTCTACCCAGGAAACTGCAATCCGTATACCTCTTATATCAGCACATCCTCCTGTGATCATAGCCTTAATCCTTTTATGATACAAAACTCTGCTAATCAAACACAATCACGAATAAATGTCCGAGCTGCCTGGTATCAAGTGTGATAAATTAGTTCATATCTTCGATATCAAAGTTTTCACAACTTTTAATGTGAATTATCGGTTTGACATTGCAATAGCATTTTCTATTGCTTTTCTTTGACTATAAAACAACTTATCCTTATCCGGTAGTCATATAAGATATCACCTATTATTGCACATATCCATCACGGTCGGTTGCTACTATTGTTTTTGAATCGTGCGTGTTCTGCTTCTTATGTTACTTCTCTACACTCAGAAGATGACTATTTTTCTTCTTTGTCGTTTTCCCTTCACAACTGCAATATTCGTCACGTCAATTTGATGTTGCTTTTAACCCTGTGTATCAACTTGTTTTTTTATGTTGACCTTTGCATCCTTTTTGTTGAATTCTACGGACGGTTTACTTTTGATGCTATTATGGTTTTCCATTCTCGTCTAATATTAATAAATGTCTTCATTTTCTCCTTTGTAGACATCACAAAAATTGGAGTGCACTATTTACGACTGACAAATGCCTCTGTCGATGTTCACCATGCCTTTGTAATCGTCCTTTTAACTCAAACACATACTATCGATACCATTTCTATCTCTTTAGCGGCTTCCCCCACTTCCGTATCCTTCTTTCGATCCTTTTCTGCAACTATCTAGATCGTTTCAGTCGTTTCTTCTTTTAAGAGCAAAGAGATAATTTTAATCGACCGTGGTGACGAACTGGTGAACCTTAATAATTCCGAAAGATGTTGGAACATCATAAGTTTGTTATTTCTAGATCATACAGTCATATCTAGAAATGTCAACCTTTTGCTCAAAATGTTAAGTTGTTAGTTTTATTCACTTTTCTATCAACTCAATAGACACAATACGTAAAGCATGCGTCGTTTTTGCAGTTTCATCTCGTCGTTGGTAGCAGCCATGACTGTATTAAACATCAATCAGTTTACTGCCATTATATGAGTGAAATCGAAGTTTGCAGATGTTAGTTGATTGTCTATGTCTGCCACAAAACTTATCTGTTTCAGAACTCTATTTAATCACTGTCTTTAGTAACAAGTATGTAGTAATAACCTCTAAAGCGCGCAGTATTCAGTCTGTAACGCTTAGCAAAAATTTTCGTCGCTGTCAACAATGTTACGAATTCACTTCTAATTTTGTATTAAACAAATGTGGTTTTTCTCATTTTAGTGCTTCATAGAGAAAAGTAGCAATGTCGTGACTCGTGAGATTAACTATGCATCATTGATAAGAGAATTTGTATTTTCCATCTGAATTTAATCCTAACTTACTTAATCCGAAAGAGGTTGCGGAACAGCTTGTCTGATCATCCTCCTGCAATAGAACTTCTTGAAACCCGTTATATAAATCTAAGATTGTGAAATGATTAACACGTTTTAATTTATCTAATATATTTTCGATATCCCGATTTATGAATCTGTCATCGTTTTAGAATCTTCCGAATTTTTGATAATCAATTACAGATCTCCATTATTTTTATTGGACTTATTAATTTTCTTTGGTTCGATTCATAATGATTAATGATGAACTATAAGGTGAATTTCATTCTTTAATTAATCCTTCATAAAACATTTCATTCATTTGTTTTTCAATTTCAAATTAACCGATATTTATAATTATTTATTCGTCTTATCTATCATGCATTTAATGAACTCGTTCTTCTTGTACGATTCAAACTTTGTAATGACAATGTGTATGTTTTTGTTCTAGCTTACTATTTTCATCCTACGCTAGATGGAGTTCAATAGATATGTCGTCAACAAATTTCGAAGAAATAATGGTGAAACACCAAATGCATGAAAAAGAAGAATTTAAACAATTGAAATCAATGAATATATTCTACCAAGCTGGAACAAGTAAAGCAGGCTTTCCAGTTTTCTATTACATTGCAAGACGCTACAAGTAAATAATTTGTTGGTAAAAAATTCATATTTTGATTTAAATTGAAAAGTTATTGTAATTTCAGAATTGGTGAAACCAACGGAGACTTGCTAATATATCATGTTATTTTAACGTTAAAACCATTTTGTCACGCTCCTTTTGAAGTTGTAATTGATTTTACGCATACATGTTCGGATAACAGATTTCGAACTGAATTTTTACAAAAATGGTTTTATGTGCTACCTGAAGTTGCATACGGAACTGTTCATGCTGTTTATATTTATAACTGCAACTCATGGGTTCGTGAATATACAAAATTTCATGATAGAATTCTTGCTCCTTTAAAAGTATAACTGTGAATACCAATCGAATACAAATAATTAATTTCTATTTATTTTTAAAGGGAAATCGTAAATTAATATTTTTAGATTCTCCAGGTAAGTTGAGCGATGTCATTGAGCCAGAACAACAAAAATTACCTGGAGCAACATTATCGTTAGATGAAGATTTAAAAGTCTTTAATAATGCGTTAAAATTAAGTCATAAAGACACAAAAGTGGCTATAAAAGTTGGTCCAACCGCACTACAAATAACATCAGCTGAAAAGACAAAAGTTTTAGCACATTCTGTTTTATTAAACGATGTATATTATGCATCAGAAATTGAAGAAGTTTGTCTTGTCGATGATAATCAATTCACATTATCGATTGCAAACGAAAGTGGACAGCTAAGTTTTATTCATAATGATTGTGATAATATTGTTCAAGCCGTGATACATATTAGAAATCGCTGGGAATTAAGTCAACCTGATTCGGTTACAGTACATCAAAAAATCAGACCCAAGGATGTACCTGGAACACTATTGAATATGGCACTTCTTAATCTTGGCTCATCTGACCCTAATTTGAGAACAGCCGCTTATAATTTACTATGTGCGCTAACAGCAACATTTGATTTAAAAATAGAAGGGCAGCTTTTGGAAACACAAGGATTGTGCATTCCATCAAATAATACAATTTTTATCAAATCAGTCAGCGAAAAACTAGCGACAAATGAGCCGCATTTAACACTCGAATTTTTAGAAGAATGTATGCAAGGATTTCAAAGAAGTACAATTGAATTAAAACATTTATGTCTCGAGTACATGACACCATGGCTTGCAAATTTAGTTCGATTTTGTAAAGCTTCAGATGATACAAAGAAACAAAAAGTATCACAAATTTTAGAAAAACTTATAAATTTAACAATCGAACAAAAGGAAATGTATCCATCGATACAAGCAAAAATTTGGGGTTCTATTGGACAGGTAACGAACGATAGCTAGATATATGTATCGCTTGTGAAAACAATAATTTATATTTATATTCTTTAACCAAAGATTCCAGAGCTTATTGACATGGTTCTGGATAATTTCATCCATAAATCCGTAAGTTCTGGTTTAGGGTCACCACAAGTTGAAATAATGGCAGACACAGCCGTTGCTCTTGCTTCAGCTAATGTCCAGTTAGTCGCTAAAAAAGTTATTGGACGTTTATGTCGGGTTAGAAAATTGCATTACATTTTTTCCTATAATCATTTGTTAATTCATTTGTCTCAAATATTTATTGTTTGTTTTATTATTCATTTTCATTAATCAGGTGATGGACAAAACTTGCCATTCTCCAACTCAGTTCCTAGAACAACATGTTATGTGGGATGATATTGCTATTCTTGCCAGATATTTACTAATGTTATCATTTAATAATTGCTTAGACGTTGCTCGTCATTTGCCATATTTATTTCATACTGTTTCATTTTTAGTTTGTACAGGATCAATATCTATGCGAGCATCAACTCATGGATTAGTTATAAACATTATTCATTCACTTTGTACCTGCACAAAACCATCGTTTTCAGAAGATACACAACGTGTTCTTCGTTTATCATTAGATGAATTTTCATTGCCAAAATTTTATTTACTTTTTGGAATAAGTAAAGTTAAATCGGCCGCAGTTACTGCGTTTCGATCAAGTTGCCGTCATCCAAATGATAGATGGCTTGGAAATGAAAGGGTTTCTCATACAACACCTCCAGATCGTGAACGTTTATCTTTACCTTCACTCGAAGTAATTTGTGATGCTCTTCTAGAAATATTAGAAGCTTGTATGCGAGATATACCAGAATGTGATTGGCTCCAAACATGGACGTCACTTGCAAAAAGTTTTGCATTTTGTTATAATCCGGCACTTCAACCAAGAGCGTTGATTGTTTACGGGTGTATAAGTAAGTTGAAATTAAATCAAAATTTTCTTTCTATTAATTAAAAATTATAATTATAGGTAAAAGCGCTACTGATCATGACGTAAAGCAATTGTTACGGATACTTGTAAAAGCATTAGAATCATTTAACGATATTATATTAATTGAAGCCCTTGTAATGTGTTTGACAAGATTACAACCGCTTTTACGACCAGAATCACCTATTCACAAAGCACTGTTTTGGGTGGCAGCTAGTGTTTTACAATTAGACGAGATTACTTTATATGCAGCTGGATTAGCTTTACTGGAGCAGAATTTACACACTCTAAATTCACAAGGATTGTTTGATAAACAGGTAATAAATTTGCCAGCTATGCTCGTTATGTTTGTCAATCTTTCAATTTTTTTTTATTATTTTAGATTATAAATGAAGTTTTAATGACAACAAGAGAACCTCTTGAATGGCATTTTAAGCAGTTAGATCATGCTGTTGGTTTATCTTTCAAAAGCAATTTTCATTTTGCATTAGTCGGACATCTAATAAAAGTGAGTATTAAAACATAATATTTTCGTAAAAACGGTGTAAAAGAATTTTGATAAGCTTTCTTAGTCAGTGTAATACAAAATGCTGAAATAAAAGCCACGAAATTTAACTGGTAAACCGAAACTTGTTTTAAACCGTCTTTGTCTAAAATCCATATAAATGCAATGATTAATAGTAATCAATAAACCGTTAAAAATACTTTGTCTTAAAAGGTCTTAAAATTCCTAGGTCTTAAAAGGTATATTTGTGTTGTGGTCCAAAATATTTTTATTTGAAAACAAAAATCTTGCAAAATCAAAGCTCGCTTTAAAAATTGATTGATTCGTGAGAGCCGAATCTAGCTACTCTGCAAAACCAATTTAACTTATTAATAAGCAAACATGCTTAGTATGTTAGTATACATATTATATCCTTAATTGTTTTACAATATTTTCTAGTGAGTTTTCACCTGTCAGTCGATGAAAATTCAGTAAAGCATTCACATGCATTCACATACAACAGAAACCGAAACTGAATTTCATACAAATTTGACAGCAACTGAAACAGAAACCGAATCTAGAAACTGAAACAGAAACTGAAAATTCGTCTGTTTTGTCTGAAACAGAAACAATTAAAATTTAATTGTTTCAGTTCCAGAAACTGTCACATGACCAGAAACTGTCACATAATATTAATTATTATTTTAAATTTTGATAATAGAGTTTTGAATTTTGAATAGTTTTCAGTTTCAGTTTCTGTTGTTTGTGAATGCCCGGCTTAACTCGCTTGTGTAAAAACACATTTGAGTTTAACTTAGCTTCGAGATTTTAAATTTTTATTCGATATTGGATAACACTAGTTTACAAGAAAAATCTCCCTAAATAAAACCCAACTTTTCTTATTGACTTTAACCTGCTGAACACGAATATCATAGTCATTTTTTGAGGTTAGCTCTTGTTTTTGAGATATTCGCGAAAAAACAATTTTTTCTGTGACAAATTAATTTCTGTGGTAAATTCAATTCCCTTTCTTTTAAGTTAAAAAACACAAATTTTGGTGTAGGTTGCAGTTATTCAGGTTTTTCCAAAAAAAAGTCAAAACTAAAAATTGAGAAAACAAATTTGTTTACTAAGAATAATTTAAATTCTGCAACATAATTGATATATTATATGAGTTGTTATACAGGTTTTCGAGCTAAAATTTTTTATTCTTTTTTAAATAAAAAGTGTTGTGTTATAGGGTTTACAATATGTGTCACAACAACACATAAATTATACCTTTTAAGACCTAGGTCCCACAACAACTTGCGCTCTAAGGTATTGATGAACGTTTTTTTTAAACCTCTGCGGATTGACACCACCTGATACTATAGATTCCGACAAACTATTCCATTTGTATGCAGTTCGGACAAAGAAGTCTTTCTGTGATCTGCCAGTATGACAGCGCGGGATCTCGACTGTTTGACTGGTTGCGCTAGCCGATTGTCGAGTGAAACGGGGGTAAGAATAGGTTTGCATGATGTTGCTGATCTCATCTGAGCACTGTTGATGACAATATTTGTAAAAAACAACAGGTCAGCAACAGTGCGACGATGTTTTAGGGAATCAAGTTTTGATGTCAAATCTCGATCACCCACAATTCGTATAGTCCGCTTTTGAACAGAGTCCAAGAAGGTCAAGATGGAAACAGAAGCAGCACCCCAAACTTGACAACAGCACTCTATACAGGGACGAATATAGGACTTATAAACATCGAGTAATTGGTATGGACTATGGAGTAAACATTTTTTTGCATCTATTTAGGAGGCCGATTTTCTAGACGCGCTTTTTGCCATCGCCATTACATGATCGTTCCAGAGTAGGTCATTTGAAACTGTGACACCCAATAAACGAATGTTTTTACATTCACTTATTGGTTCATCACACATTCTGAATAAAATATCTTTGGGGAACTCGGTCAGCTGCTGTGTTTTGGTAGAGTTGAAATTGACCAGGTTTTGGTCACCCCAATCGGCGGCTTTTTTAGTTCTTTATTCATATTCACGCAACATACGCAACGAGTCTGTTGATTAAGTTGGCATGCCAGACTCGAATGCCTTGGAGATGTGTAAAGCGATAACGTATGTTTCACCACCTTTATCAAGTATATTGTGCCAACAATGCGCTACATAGTTTAATAGATCGGTAGTTGATCTTTTGTTTCGAAAACCGTATTGGATATCGGCTATTAAGAGATTTACTTCCAGAAATGTTTAAATGTGTGTATTAATATAATGCTCGTAGACTTTGAATAGGACCGATAGTAACTCCTGAAGACTGGATTTGGGGTATTTCCTTAGGAGTTTTCAAAACAGTGGAGTTCAGAGCAAAGCGTTCAGCGAACAAGTTAGTTTTTCTTGTGGGGTCATTGACGATTGAATCACCATCAATAGTAGGGGGTAATCATCAGTAACCATCAATAATAGATTTAATCATCATCAATAATTGAATCACCATCAATAATAATAGAAGATTTTGTACCAGAATTTAAAGAATTAATGGCACTGTAAAAACTCTTGTCAGAAATAGACATAGACGTAAGTTTTGAAGCTTTCGCTCTGTTAATTTCAGGCTTTTTGTTTGAGATAATCTAGTAAGATATTTTGTTGGCCTTTGGATATTGGGATCGATTAGCGGGCGTTTTGTTATGAATCCATATATTAAATGATCTACGTTTGTTTCTAAGCGCCCCTTTGGCAGCTTTCAAATACAAGTATTTTTGTTTGGGTTATGGAAAAATGGACGAATTTATAGATAGCAAATTGGATGGTTTCTGTAAAGTTTTGAGCAGAAACAGTTAAATTGTCAGCGTAAAAATAATGACGGTCGAAAAGGAAACCATGGAAAAAATTTTGAAGACCACTCTTATCCATTTTTGAGTAGTGAAATATTTTACGCGGTTTGGCAGCTGTAGTTTTAAGTAAATCAGTTTTGATAACTGATGAAATTAAATAATGATCAGAATTTCCAGTACTACCTTTCGTGACATCAATACTCGTAATATCTTGCTTTGTGGTAAGATAGAGATTTAAAAGAAAACTATTATCACCGCCATTACGGGGAGTGAAAGTTGTGTTTTTAACACTTTGGAATAGGCCCTGCGACGCGGCAAAAATTTCCGCCAGTTTTCCACTATTGTCAACATCGTCGGTCGATTTGGAGAATTCCAACCATTATTTGTTGTGGACGTTGAAGTCACCGGTAACGTTAACCTCACAAATATGGGTCTTTGCCCTAATCTCGTCCACAATTTTTGTGGTATAAAGCTATTGTAAAAAAAGTAATTAATGGAGGACAAATCTTAAAACCATTGTATTGAAGCCATCAACGTGTAGTTCAAAATTTGGAAAGCGTGTATACGCAACACTCTCATGCATGAATGCGCATACACCTTGATGGAGTTTGAAAGCTGATTCAACCCTATATTTGAAATTAAGCGATTCTATAGAGAGAAAATTTTCAGAAACTTGTGTTTCTGTAAGGAATAGAATGTTCGGTTTGTCGTGCTCAAGATGATGTTGCACGTGGTCATGGTAAGCGTTCAATCCGCAGATGTTTTGAAAATGTATTTTAAATTTTTTGATTGATTCATATATGTGTTGTCCCTGCAAATACCGTGGACATGCCGCTTTATGGCGGGTGGATTGCGGATATTTGCTTTACTGCTTGCAGACTTATATCGTTTCTGTTGTACTACCATATGTGTAACAAAAGGTTTATTTTTTTTATGTTTTATTAAAGAATGGATAACTAAGCAAAAAATCTTATCATACAATAAAATATGATATATACCAATATTTGATGAAGAAATAATAACAAAATAATAAGTGAAAAACAAATTGTGAGAAATTTGCAGAAAACAAAACAAAACTAATTGCCAATAATCCAGCTGATGCAGCGCACCCCAGACGCACCGCTCACCACCTCAATCGAAGCACAAAGCCCACACATAATTATATGTTGGTTCCTCGGAAGAGCTTATGAGCGGTACTACTACGGAACGCTGCCTAGCTAAAACTGGGAGTGCTGCCGTTGGCTAATTAAAGTTCGTCCGTCAACACCCTAAGATATCATCTTGGCTAATGATATCTCCTGCCATTGCCAGTGGTATGTGATATCTTGCACTAACTCATATGTCAATGGCAGGCACTGGAGTACGCGGGGTAGTCAGATCAACATTGATCATAATCGATCAAACTCGACCTCTCCTGCGCGTAAGTTATGGTCAAAACCTTGTTAAGAGTTATTGTCAAAACCTTGTCGTAAAACAACGTTAAAACGTTAAATGAACATTTTCTCTATTGTACCATCTTGAATGTGTTAAATTGCAGTTGACATAACTATTTTTCGGCATCCACGGTTTATTTTCTTTCAATTTTATGCCGAAGTAATGAAGGCATGCGATTATTATATATAGATTTTTTTAGCAGGATGTAATTAGCAAATTCCATAAAACAAAATGAATTTGGACTATTTTTACAGTTGAAACTTCTTGAGATGCCATTTAAATAAATTTAACTTTACACTTTACTATTTTAAAAGAAATCTTAACTGATGTTTGAGAACGACTGAACTTGTAAAATATTATTTACGAGGCGGCACAAAAAGAAAAGAAAAAATACATAAACGCGGTTGAAATAAGGAAAACTCAAAATAACTCGCACTTTTTATTCGAAAATCTGTATATAACAACTTATATATAAATCAATTATGTTGCAGAATTTAAATTATTCTTAGTAAAAAAAATTTTTTCAAAATTTTTAGTTCTGACTTTTTTTGGGAAAACCTGAATAACACCAAAGTTCGTGTTTTTTTAACTTAAAAGGAAGGGAATTGAATTTACTACAGGTTCCAAGAAATTAAAGACTAATGAAAAAAAACTATTTTAAAAAAACGTACATTTTTAATTTTTTTTTCAACTTTTTTCGAATGTAACTTCCAGAATCCCTGATGGATTTTTACAAAAATTGTTCAAAGTGTTTGTTAGCATCTTTACTGTGCACTTGTTTCGTTAATACATTGAATTTGATTGTTCCTAAAGAAATTATGATAACTTGAAGCTAAATTATAAATTAAAAACTAAACGAGGGCTCTTGTGCGCAACATTTATATTCTTCCAAGGGATGATTCTAAAGAATTTTAATAATTAATTTGAATGCAATGTTGACGTCGGAACAACAATAACACCTAATATCTACAAATTCACACGAAGAAAAACTGTTGGTAAAACTCCAGAAAAATCTAATTAAACTAACCGCATCTACATTACCATCTCAACAAACCGCACCTGAACAACACTAGCAGCAAATCGCCATCAATCAACAGTTACATAGCTAAATCTTCACTGATTTTTGGAGAATTTTGACCATTTTTTTTTATCGTTCGAATTTAACCTCACATCACATCGTGGTATTTTTCATTTTGGAAGTTTTTGTTTATAGGATTGTTCATAATTTACATTGAGTTTAAATTAAAATCATAAGCCCAGTATGGAGATTGGGTGGGTAATGTTAAATTTTATCGCGATCTCTAAATATCACGTGTGGTCGTGAAAATATTGGATGTGATACCATCTAAATTAACATGAAATTGGCGACCTGTAAGAAAACTATGCATCCATGAGATAATAAGATGGTCTATGCCATAAGATTTTGATTTAGCTCTGAGATTTCTATGCCACACTTTATCAAATGTTTTAGAAATATCAAGTGAAATACTGAATGTTTCACCATGGTTTTCCAGCGACTTGTTCCAGATATGGGATACGTAGGCTAACAGATCACCTGTTGCATGACTTCTACGAAAACCATACTGCTTATCATCAATAATTCGTGACAGCTCCAAATATTCTATTAGATTGTAGTTAACATATTTTTCAAATATTTCAGCCAAAACCGACAGAATTGCAATTGGTCTATAATTGTTAGGGCCTATAATAGTCAGTATAGAATCAAACATAATTTCACGGCAAACTGCATACCAACATAAGCTTAGTATTGAGATCGAGAGTAGTGAAATCTAAAGACGTTGCCACATGACAAAAACATTTTGCTAGCGGATTGCTATCAACGATTTTCAAATTTTTGATTAAACTAAAAATTGCTTTATTTCGAAATTATGCCAAATATATGGTAAATCAGAATACCTATCCAATAAATTAAACTAAGCTATTACTAAATTAATTTTAATTGATGATTTTCCCAAAAATCATTTTGCACGATTTCTACCGCCGATAGAAATAAAAAAATCGTAAATAAATCTCCACCGTTTTTTTGGAGAATTATGACCGATTTTTGTAGAATTATGACCGTTTTTTTATCGTGCGGATAAAGCCGTCCGGCCATCATTACCTACGAAATCTGGAAAACCACTGGAGGATTTAAAAAATGAAGGAAATAGGTATGCTCAATGGGCAGGTCCGAAAGTACGTTGTGTTCGATAAATATACCGGAAGTGTGTCAAAAAAATCGTCAAGTGTGTAAAACAAAAAATTTTTTTCTTAAAAAACGGTAATTTTAAATAATAATGAGTAGTAACCTTGAATTTAAAGAAATCTTTATAGCCGTGATTGTTATGTGAGACTAAAAACTAAATTACCGCATTATAAGTTTGTCAGCAACTTGTTGTCAAGTGAAAGAATGATTTTCATTTATTTTTTTACCAAAATTTTGGAAAAAAATAAAATTAATTATTTGTATGACATGAAATGTAATTGAACATGAAATTGGACATGGAAATTTTTGATTTTATTATAATTTTTGAAATACTTTTGGAATTATGAAAAATGTTTGTATTATTGATTTTGTTATTATTTTTGCAATAATTTTATGAATTTTGGGAAAAGTTTAAATTTGATTTTATTATAATTTTTTAAATATTTTTAGAGTTTTGAAAAAAGTTTGTACTTTTGATTTTGTTATTTTTGCGATATGTTTAGAATTTTGGAAAAAGTTTGAATTTTTGGTATACATATTATCAGAATTTTGGAAAAAGTTTCAATTTTTGATTTTGTAATAATTTTTAGAATTTTGAAAAAAGTTTTTTTGATTTTTTATAATTTTTGCAATAATTTTATGAATTTTAAATTTGGTTTCATTATAATTTTTAGGATATTTTTGGAATTTTGAAAGAAATATGAATCTTTGATTTTGAACTATTTTCTCGAAAATCTAAATGGAGAGGTTTTTGACTAGTTTGGTGATTGTATCATCTTTTAACTAAATAATGTTTATTTATGATGTGTTATAATTTTCTGGCAACGTTTTGATCTTTCGTTTCAGTTTTGTAATAAATTTCTAAACAGAGATAAAATACTTTTACTTTTAAAAAGAGTTTTATTTTTGATATACACCGCTGCCGAAAACTATCTTTTTGCCGAAAACTTTATCAAAATCCTTAACCCAAACCGAAGTCTTGATATCTCAGAGCTTGATTTAAAGTTGAACAGGAGAATTTTGTGTACGCTGTTCTTATAAAACATTTTTTTATTTTAATATAGGGATTCCGTCATCCAACTCCAACAACAGTTTCAAGAACATCTCGCGTACTAACAATGTTATTGGGAATTGTTTCAAAACCATTGAGACGTGATAAATTTGAAGTAACACCTGATAGCGTTGCATACCTGACTGCATTAGTAGCTGTTTCAGAAGAGGTTCGATCACGTTGTCATGTAAAACACACATTGCCACGTTGGCCAGTTGAATCAAATGAAATTAGTGATACCACAAATATGTCCAGTCAAAGCGTAATATAACATTTATTGTTTTTTTTTCAACAAGAAATTAATAAAAATTTATATGATTTTCAGATCTCATCAATGCCATTATCAAGACGGCAAAAATCATGGGATATTTTAGATCAATCAGCCATTGCATATGCAAGACAGCATAAAGTTCAACCACACCAGGTAAATGTTGTTTGTGTAACATAATAAAATTTAATCACAATATTTATATAAATGTTTCTTCTTATTTTAACTTAAATATAAATAGTAGTAACATTGTTCGCTATAATATTTTATATATATCACAAGTAATTGGAATGTAGCCTTACTAATATTAATATTATTATTATGATTATTATATATAGAAATTGGTAGAAAAGTATTTAAATATTTTTTATATATTCATGTAAGAAAAATCCAACCAACCTACATTTATTTACTTTACATTGATTTTGTTCTATAAAACCAGAAATTAAATTTTGATAAGTTTTTCATTGAACTTGAGCAAACCGCAACAAAGTTGAGATAAAAATACAAACCAGATCGTACCATGGCTCAACTAGGAATTATGAAACTGACTATTTTTTTTATATGTGGAAATTTTTAATTAGACAGATTTTAATGTTTTTCTTAAGAGTTAAAATTGGTTATTAAAGTTATAATGAATTATTATTTGATATTTTTTGGTGGCTGTTCATTGTATCAATTATTTTTCTTTCAAATAATTAAATCTACATTTACGAAATATATTAGTTATGTGCAATATCAGTATTATTATAAATTCCTCCTTTAGAGTAATTCCGAACGTAATTCATTTGTATTTGTTTAGGTTCTTTTTCAGTTGCAGTAACAAAATTTTTTTGAACCCCTCAAATGTCCTATTATCAATTCCATGATCCAATTAACATACAGTCGTTTGATTTTGACTGTTTTTTTGTATTTGACTTGATTTATAATGATATAATGGTCTTAGTCAATTAATTCTGAGGCTCTTTAGTGTAATTAAATGAGGAGGGTGTGGTTGATATACCAAAGTTTAAGTTTACTTCATCTCTATCTTTCTACTTAAGGATCAAACACCTTTCATGTTATTGTGATACATTAGATCTTGAAAAAATCTTGGAAAAAAATTGCAATTCTAGTCTCAACTTGTAAATTGGTAAAATTCGCGTCAAATTCAAATAATTTTCAAACTCTTCACCTACTCCTCGATCACAAAACTATTTTATATTCATTATCAATGTCGAGTTGCTTCCAAAAAGAAATATATTTTGTGTAGAGGAAACAAGCCGAATACATTCAATCGTTCCTGCGAACCAAAACAAGTTCTAGAACCACTAAAAAAGTCAAATAAATAACAGTTTTGATTAAAGAATTAAAATTTTTTTTAAATAAACTTAAGAAAAGCAGAAAAAAAATTTTTGAAATAAAAACTTCTTTACTTGGTCATTGCAAAATTCTTCTTTTTGTTTAATTTTTTGTTTTTGTTGTGTTGATAAAATTTTGGTAAAAATAAAATTAGTCAATAATCCAAAAACAAAAATGAAAAGAAAAAATTACACAAACAAAAAACTAATAAACCAAATTTGACTTTAAAACTATATTGTGACTATAGGATCCAGCAATCAAAGGAAAATCATGGCGAAGTTTAGATTTGACACAAAATTCATATCCGTCAAATACAAATCAATTACAAATGCCAACAATAAGTAATAATACTAATACAAATCAAACAACAAATAATAGTAATATTGTGCAACTTAGTCAAAATTCGTTAGTTGTAACAAATAATCAAACATATCATCGACAAGATTTTAAAAATCGTAGATCATCATCGGAACCGGTACATGAACAAAGTTTAATCAATAGTATTATTAAAGAAAATACGGTTCAAGCTTCGTGTTTAACCTCGTCATCGTCGTCGACGGTTGATGTAGGAGATGACATCAAAAATAATGGTTTTATAGATTGTCTTCAAAATATACCACCAATTAAAGTAAGATGTTATATTCCATTTATAATTTCAATCTCTTTTATATAAATTATCTTATTTTATTTAATCCTAAATTTATTTTGATTGTTTATACCATAAAAATATAAACGAAACAAAATGAACAATTAGTAGAACAATTTACTACTACACTACTAGTACTTGTACTATAAAGCGAAATTATATTATCTTTTGTTTCAAACATCTTGGACTTAAACAAATTATTTGAAATAATATTATAATATAAACATATTCCTATTATGCCTTTTATCTTGTTTAGTTTTTTTACTTCCGTTTTATGTCATCTTCTATTTACTTTATCTATAGAATTTCTGGTTTCATATTTTTCTACGATTTTTTCTACTAATATATGTTTTAGTGTACTATATTTTAAGTAGATATAAGGATAGTTTTATTGGTATTGTTATTAGTATAAGCATTTGTAAGTTTATATGTCGTACATTCGTTGTGCTAATAAATAAACGCTAAATTATAGGAAAAGATTATAATCAATCGGATATTCAATAGTTAGTTTGAAGTTTGATTTTCTTTTCTTTGTCTACGTAAAAGTTTTTGTGATATCAAATTTCGTCTAACTAATTTACAACAACAATTTCTCCTTCAAATTCTGTCAACATTCTAAATTTTTATTTAATTATTTAAAATTACAATTCTCTTGTTTAAATTTTCATTTGTTCTATCAGTTATCACAATGTCTCGCAGTCTATAAACTTTTGAATAGGTTCTAGCAACTGCTAGCATTTTACATAAATATCGCTAAAATAAATTGACGATTAAATTAAATTAGAATATGGTAGTGGAATATTGTACTGCGAATAATTTATTGTACTTCACCTAGCTACTTCCTGGTTAGTCCACAGAGCATCTCGTTCAATCCTTACGTGATAGCTCACAACGCTCATGGTATAATTTTACCTTAGGATACATATTTGTTACACCACATGTTTTGTCTATAAAGTTTTTGCATATTAATAAGAGGTCTTGTGACTTTACTCACCACCGTCTTGATCTGGTTATTAGATGGTTATTATCCACAATAACTCAAAGATATTTTGTGAACTCATGGGGCAGAACTCATGCTGACGTTTCTTGATAAACCAAATCACTGTGGTTCTACTCTGTTTCAGTTCCACAGATCACCACGCGTTTGCCAGATTAAGATCTCTGAACTGTCCGACCGAGTACCTCTTTATACTTACCTCTGGCCAAAACGAATGTGCCAGTATTATTAAAGTTTGATAGAGCGTGTACCGTTGCTGTACCCGTTCTGTACGTGTACTGACGATCTTGCAAAGGTGGTCTAATTAAAGCACTATACGTATATGATTATCGATCTTATTTTCCATCGGTTTTAACCTAAATGATGTTAAGTTATTGACCATATGAGATTTCCTCTAAGTGACATCCTTCTCGTCCATTTTTGAACTAAATATTATCTTCGTAGAACCGATAAATGGTCAAGTGCCAGACTTTTTCTAAAAATCACCGGGAGTTACGCTAACAGTCACTTGTGCCCCCTGTGCGGAAAAACTGGATTTATATTCTGTTTTTCGCCGGTGGTTTGTATGACTGGAAGGTGTGAATAGCGTACTTAATGTTGTCTTTCATAAAAAGTCTAACAGCCATCCTCCAGTTTAGTGTGCATCAACTGATACCACCCAGAAACTGTTTTTCATGGAGAAGAATAACTCACTGCTGCTCGCCTTCCGTAAACGTACCATCCGGTCCATTCTCATCTCAACACCGTATTTTGCTAGCCCCCACGGGCGTTACAGAGATGAATTCACAGAAAGTTCTAAAGCTATTTCTTCTAGCCGTTTTCTTTTTGTTTTAGGTGGTTATAACTCTCGTTAATTCTTCCCAATTTCCTATTTAGCTCTGTTAAAAAGCCCCCATACTTCTCATCTTAAGTTAGATAACTCCTTGAATAACCTGTCCCTGTGCTCTTTTATAGTAATTGGGCAGATGACGTCGAAAACTATGGTGCTTGCCTGGTGATTCAATATCCCCACAGCTAAGCAAACATTCTCCTATTTGGCTTGTGCCAGTACTTTCCGATATCTCATTGTGAGCATTAGCTTGTGAGCTTTAAATTATGTAGGGACACTGCATAGTGTTGCACTTCCTTACAAACCCCACTACCGTCGTTGGCGATATCGATTTCCCGTCTTCAGCGAATCATGCTGATGCTTTAATATTGCCCAACGAATGCCGTCAATTGCGGTAGTGGTGTTTACGGCCACCAGATTCCCGGTAAAGAAATCTGAAAAACAGTTGTTGATGCTTTTTCGCGCTTTGGCGCGATGGACGTTTACGTGGGCCACACGCAAATTGCCTACTGAAGTCATTAGGGGTGAACGTGCGAGGACAATCTGCTCCCTTCCCTAACAGCTCTTACTCTTAGTTGCGTATGCATCGTTACCAGTATCTATGCTGCTTACATTGATCTCTTTCGTCTTTATTACCTCTGTCGAAATAGAAGCTAGGAACTCCTACTAACCGCCGAGGATAACGGTAAAATTTGTTAAAATTCCTCCGAATTTCGCCGCCTTTCTCTGTTCTTACTCCGCCTGCCTGACATAGTTCATGGTTTTTCGGTGCTTTGCCCAGAATTTCTGGGAAGAACCACCGACACCTTGTGCGGAACCGAGATACCGTTTCCCGCCTCGTCATAAGTTTATGCGTGCCTACCTTAGCCTTAGGTAAAACTGCCTCGAAACAGTTGACTGAATGCTCGTAATAGCTGTCTACCACAGATTCTCAGCTTGAAGTATGTGCCTTGAAACCGGATCTTGTCTAAGTCTTCCGACATTATATCCATCAGAGCTTCTTCGACCATGGTCAGATCCTCTGTCCACACCATCGTTCTGAGATAGTCTACTGCCAGTTTTCCAACTTATTTTGCTGCACTGCTGCATATCTGGCACCCCGCCTTAGACGGCAATGTGCATTGCCGCTTGTGAGAGTGGCTGTCTTCGCCTACTATGTTTGGTCGTGTTATGACGTATTATTATAGCTGAGTTTATTGTTGATTCATAGAGGTTTTAATCGATATCGAAACTGGTGACTGTTTGAGTTTTTGGTACTATTGGTGTCCAGGAGTTGTTGAGAGTTATGTATCAGGGTACTGCTAGTGGCGCTGTCCGGATGATAAAGATGATATGTACTGTTGGTAGTGTAGACGCTAATTGCTGGGGTTGATATTATCGTTAATATTACCGCATACAGTTTTTTCTAAGCTTGGTGTATAATATGCTGTTGATATTCGAAGTTGAAAGTTATCACTTATATTTAACTATCTAAAGGTTTATGTACTTGCGAAATAATATGTAGCTTTAGTGACGATTTCGTATTTTTCTTCGACACACCTTCTAGTTTTTTTTAACTCCAACGTAGCCTTCTTATCGAGAGTTTTATTCATCAAATTACAAACAATAGAAAATAGCATTTCTTTGGGATTTTTTGTATTAAGTCTCTTTCTAATTTTTACTTAAGCTTAATTGCTCACAAAAATCCCCTCCAAATAGAAATAACCCTTTTTGGTTTGCTTTTTTTTTTATTTAACTGTTTTAATTATTACTATCGAGGTTGCATTTAAATAAATATTATTACTTATATAATTGTTTAATCTTAAATTTTAGCATTACAATAATTGAGTGGTCATGGAAAAGCAATTAACAACATGGAGAATTTGTTGTGACAGTAATATAATCAGGCAACTCTTCTATCCCTTTCAGCCGAAATTGCTTTATGTGAGGCTGATTCACAATAATGCAATATATTTTATGTATACGCAATGCGGTGCGTAAAGAAACTTTTGTTATTTATTTGTTGGAATTATTATTATAAATTATTGTGGAACTTGAATTATGGGAAGTGGAGTTATTGCCACAAATACTCCTCCCCTAGCTTCATCAAAGATGACCGTATAGAAAATTATTGTGCTACCTACAGCACAAAGGCGTAGGGATACGAGTGGCCCTGCCTGCTAGCATAATTGTGGACGCAAGATGGAATAGTTGTTGCTGAGGAATGGGATTAAATCTAATCCTTTTAGATGTTACAGTTGCCTTAGCGTCGCGTTGCCTCGTTTCTGTGAAGGTAGAAGGAGAAGAATAGAATGTGTCCGAAGGAGTAGTAAAAGGCGAAGTCTCGTCTGCGCGACTGAGATTTGTACTCGAAGTAGGTGAGTTTTGAGTTAGGTTATCTTCAAATTGTTTCCGAAAGTAAGGTTTTAATCTGTCTATGGAATGGAAACTCGAATGTGTTGACCTTTACAGTCAATGACGAAATACGGTCGTGGCTAATGACTTGAAAAGGATCTTTGTATGGAGAGATTTACTTATTAAGTTCGTACGTAAGAAGACATGTGAACAAGACTCGAGAGCTTTGAAAACGAAAACTTTAGGAGAAGTGTGTTTTGAAGCATTTAAGGTACGAAAGTGATCAAAATGTTGTTTCAGTTGTGAAACGAAATCAGACTGAGGAGTGAAATCAGAATTTTAGCTAAAAAATTCTCTGGGGAAACGTATGTTAGTACCCTAAACGAGCTCTGCCGATGAAGATTCTAAGTCTTCACGGAAAGTGGTGCTCAAAGCGAGTAGTTTTGACGGTGGTATACGTGTCCAGTTCGTCTGGTCATAGGTCATGATAGCAGATTTAAGAGTTCGGTGCCAAAGTTCGATGAGTCCGTTACATTTAGGATTGTAACTAGTCTACTTTCGTTTACGTTCGAAACCGTTGCTTTAAAATTCGCTGAAGCGATTGGATTCGAATTGGGAGCCCTGATCAGTGGCGATTACTGAAGGTACTCCGAAACAAGTGATCCAATGGGGGTAGATAGCTGAAGTTACCGTTTCAGCAGTGATGGCCTCAGGACGCTCGTATGAGTGCTAACCTGACTCGCGTTGCCTGCTTAGATTTTTTTGATAGTTTTTCCCCAACAGCTGCGGCAATATCTGATACTTAAGCAGCTGAAGTAATATCGAGGACCAGTAGAACTTGTTGCGACCCTAGGCCTTGTCCTCGCTGGAGAAGAGGAATAGGAAGAACTATCTACAGCTCTCTGATGAGGGCCAACCATTGTGGCCAAAACTTTATCGGCGGTCTTCGGCAAGTCAGCCTCGACTGCCGCGATAGCGGTACGCATAGCCTGTGGGAGTTTTTCCTCCCAAATAATTTTTTAAATTCTCTTCTGAGACGAGACCTTGGGATTCAGCAATTAAATCCCGGAGTACATTACACAATCGATCTAAAGGGCTGCTTGATAGGCGGATTAGAAGAGCCTCTTTAAGCCTATCATAGGGATTAGTCGTGTCTGGTTCAAGCAGAATGTCTCTAACCATCGAAGCAAAGGATGGCGTTATGGCACCAAATACATAAATTTTTTGACAACAATATAATCAGGCAACCCTTCTTTCCCTTATAGCCGAAATTTCTTTATTCGTTTAAGGTTGATTCACAATAATGGAATATATTTCATGTATACGCAATATGGTGCGTAAAGAATTTCCTGTTATTTATTTGTTGGAATTATTATTAATATTGTAACTATTAATTATTGTGGAACTTAATTTTTTGGAACTGGAGTTTTCGCCACAAGTTTACACAAAAACTAAATTCATTAAATAGAACATTAGTTCGTATAAAACATAAAGTAATAAGTTAGAAGGATTATTTTATTATTTTAGCACCCTCATTAATTTCAAACAACTTTTCTCCTAAAAACACCGTAAGAAACAGTATTATAGTCATTTTAAGAACAAAAAACTGATGGTATAGTAGACACTCGTCTAATTGAATTCAAGCCGACAATATAGGTATACTGCATAATGAGCCATGATTCATGCAAAACAATTTTCTTTCAGACAGAAAAATATTCTCTTTCACTGATTGGTACCGCCCGGTAACAATTTTTGTAATCAATATATTTGAACGTACGACAAACATAATATTTTAAACATTGTTATATTTTTGCTAAAGATATAAAACATCTGTTTGTCACTTGCAAAACCATATATTATAAAAATGAATTTTATTTTAAAACTAAGTCTTATCGATAGTTAACTTATTTCCGATTATTTAATAACAATTTAATTGTTTAAAAAAATTAATTAAATTGGAATTAAATAATGGGTAATAAATTAATTAGAGATACAACTTACTTTTAAAATTCAATTTGCTTATATATTGTTTTGGAAGTGACAAACTAAATTTTTCTGGGCAACGTTTTGCTTAAACAAAAAAAGATAATAATTAAAATATTATTTTTGCCGTACGATCAATAATATTATCGTACGATACAAAATTGTTACCGCCTTTCAACCAATCCAAGCAAATATTTTCATGTCTGAAAGACAGTCCTTTTGCATTAAACTGACCAGATTCTAATCGCTGAAATGTGGGACAAAATGCAAAAATTCCTAAAATACTAACTAATTAGAAATTTCTATTGGAAGATCGTGAGACAATCAAATTATGTCGTTTTTATGATGAGGAGTCACCAAAAATTAAATAACAACATAACATAAATGATGTTTTACAGCATAAATGTCTACTTTTATCAAGTTTTACGTTTATTTATTATTAACCATGGAGAATACACTGTTTGTAGGCTCATTGCTTCACGATAATGACTATTCTATCGGAAAAGAGGACTGATCCAAACCTTCTAATTCTCATTAAAACCGCATAGAAAACGGCATCATCAGTTTCTATCATTCCTTTTTACAAGGGATTTTTTCGCATGTCTCTAGAAATAGACTCGTCATGCTAATTCTTAAGCCACTTCTCTGTCACTTATCCTATGTTCCGGAATAATTTTATATACTGGAAATCGCCCAGTACAACACAGTATTTCAGAGTTTTATTTATTGATCTTGAATTGTGAAACAAATAACATGAAAACAACAAAATAATCAAACAAAACTCCAAAAAAACACACCCTCACATTCCCATTTTTTCAAACAAAAAAATTCGTCCCACTTCCAAAAACAATGGAATTCGTAAAATCGTCACTTAAGGAATATCACTGGTTAGAAAAAAACTAAACGAATGAACGCAAGAGCGACTGCAACTTAAAATGCGGTTTGAACGTCAAAGCAGCCAGTTCAAAACTTTAATTTAATCAATCTGGATTGTACAATTTAAACATTCTAAACATATTAAATAAAATGTAGATATACTTAAGTCATACATGATATTTTATATTTTCCCAGCAGAATTTGGCATTGTTTCCGCAAAATTCAATGAAGTTTTTGCTACGATTCATAACCATGAACGAAACATGGATTAATTTTTCGACGCTGGAGTAAACAAATTGAGTTTATCCGGGTGAAAGTGCTCCAAAGCGTCCAAAACCATAGTAATGGACGGGAAAGGTAATCGCCTCCGTATTTTGGGATGCACGTAAATAATATTCATCGACTATTTTGGAAAAAGTACAACCATAACTGGCGCATATAATTCATCATTAATGATTCTGGAAAAAGTACAACCATTCATCATTTATCATTATTTTCGAAAATTGAAATCGCAGAATTTGAAAAAATCATCTATCATCATGACAACGCTCATGCTCATACATCGTTAATCTCTCAAGCGAAATTGCACGAAATTAAATTAGAACTGGTGCCTCAACCACTGCATTACAGATCTGTTTCCAAACCTAAAAAGATGGCTCACCGGTAAGCGATTTCACTCAAAAGAGAGAATTGTAGCTGAAACTGACGTCTATTTTGCAGAGCTTCCGAAGGATTTCTTTTTGAACGGGATAAAAAAGTTAGAAAAACGTTCGACTCACCGTATCGAATTAAAAGGAATGTATGTTGAGAAAGAAATAAAACTTAAATTGGTCAAAAAAATGTTTTCTTGTTTCACTTATTTCACACTTGTTGATTTATGTAGGATTTGTCAAAAATACAGTTTTTGTCGACATGCCGAAGTCTTGAATCTTGAATTTAGACTTTCTTGGCAGCTTTCTTTCAAATTATTTAATGTGTGAACTATTTTCATAGCGTTAGATGATTCCCTCCCAATCAGTTTAATGATATGGTGGAGTATGCTAGCCATAGGGAAAAATAATATTCTTCTCAAAAAATTCTTTGATTTTAATAGTACATTTCTCAGCCACTGTTAAATATGCCTTCAAAGGTTCGTACAACTTCAATATTCCTTCTAGTGCATTAATGCTTTTAACCTTGACTGGTATTAAATCAACAGGCGTTCTAATTACAGTATAAAGAATATGAACGGCTCATCCAATCCTCAATAGATTATGGTTCAAATTCGGATTAAGAATTCGAATTAGGGTCAGTCATTTTTTTACCCCGTGACACAGTTTCTGTATTATAAATATGTCTTTCAGTTTTGCCTATTTCTGTAGGCCTAATTCTATAATCCTATTAGTCTATCTGTAATCAATAATCATTATAATGCTTTAAAAAACCTGGTTAGGTTGCTGGGTACAACAGCTGATAGCAACGCTTCTTTATGTTTGTTTGTATCTGCATATATGTTTTTTGATATAATAACGTTCATTGTTATTTGCAACTTCACTTAAACAATAAAAAGGGGCGCAATAAAAATTTGTTTAAATATAAAGTTCTACTGAGAAAAGGAATTTACAGAAACTGAAAAAATTATAGTTAAATTGAAACACTATTTCAGTAAAAAAATCTGCACTGGTTTGTTCTCTTTCTCTCTAAACAGTAAATTAACAAATGATATTATAAAAACTGTAAGACCTGCACTACAGGGCCACTGTCAATAGAAGAAAGATATCGCTACCCAAGGTTAGGGATGCTGGCGGCAGAACTGTATTTAGTCCACAGTGTCATCCTCAATCTTAGCTGTGAATTATTCCCTGAAAATGGCACGGTATTGATTGCTCGTAGAAACGAGTCTTCATATAGCTCTATAACTGGGCTTTAATCATTAAGGAAGATGGTGCGTCACATGATCAAACAATATGTCACTAGCTGGACTTTTGGCAACCCCATTTTAGTTTTGGTCCTGTAAATTTAAAATAAATTTGATTTTTACTTATTTTATTATAACTTTCTCTATACTATCCTATTCAAAAACAAGAAAGAACTGTGAAACATTATAAAACAATTTTAAACAGATTGCTTTCAATAAAATGTTGGCATAAACTCAACTTTAAGAATGCAAATAACGGTTCGTGGGACGCTTCGTGGGACAGATTTGCCCGTGGGACAGCACCGTGAAATGTGGAACAATTCCACGCAGCGTGGGACGTCTGGTCAGTTTATTTTGCATGAATCATGGCCTTAAATATACTTGAAATTATTGCCCTGTAAGAAAACAAATGCATATAAATATAAAATAGGAACCTTCTCTTTAGTATATGTTTTCGATTTTCCTTAAACAATAACTGCAAATGTATTTTTATTTAAGATTTATTAAATATTATAGATGAATGATTTTTATTTAGTTATACTTCCATTTTGCTGTATACATTAACAAATGACATTGACAAATTTCAGCGTTGTATATTTCATTCTACCTTTGAGAGGATAAGAGCAGTGTATCATGATTTTAATGTGGTTACATGTAAACAATTTAACGAATCTGTAAGATTATTTTTATGAAAAAATTAAATATCAAAAATATTTCTCTGTCATTATATTCATAACTTATTTTAATGAAATATAATTTAAGGAATTGTTGTTGTAAAACACTTGAAATTAGCCTTTAAGAGATAAAATGACATCGAAAAAAATCACTTCAAACTAATTGCATTTTGTATATTGTTGTTGTAAAATTTTATTTAAAACTAATTTTTTATTTCTTTTATTTTCTTTTCTATTGTCTACCTGATGCTTAAACATTGTTCTGGAATAAATTTTCTTCATCATCCATATAATATATTCCATATATATAATATAATTAAAAATTATATTCACATAATTAATTCTAATAACTTCATCGTTACTAAATAAAAAAAAAATATTAAATTTTATAAAATTCTATTATTTCATTATCACCTTCATTTTATTGCTTATTAAATGTTTTTTAATTACAATTTGTTTTATGTTTATCAATTCTACAAAAACTAAAAATTTGGATTTATGTTTTGTTTTTGGCACAAATTCTACTGAACTCTAAAATAAATTTTATTAATTTTTATTTTTAATTAATTGATTTTTTTAAAAATTTGTTTGCATGACTTGTTTTAAAAACATTTTTTTTGTTTTATTTATTTAATTCTTTTTTTTTTAAACCAAATGTGTGTGTTATTATTTCTAACTATACAATAAAAATATTAATTAAACTCGTGAAAAGAATGCTCGTGTTCTCTTCAAAACTCAAAGATCATTTTCTGTTCCAACAACAAAAGATCCAAATAATTCAGCAGGAATTGATGAACATCAGGTAAAATGCTGATATGTTGTAGCGAAACATTAGATAATTGTAGTAGAATTTTATATTTTTTTATTTGCAAATAATAATTTTTGGTTTTTAAGATATCATATTTGCTTTATAATATAATCATATATCATGACTATTAATATGAACAAAATCACAGGTGTATTTAGATAAGTTTAGATTTAAATTAAGTATACTTATTATAGTTCTTGTTTGTATATCTTAAAAATTATGTCGAATTTGGTTAACCAAATCAAAGCTATCAAATATACTTTAAGAGTGGTAAACACATATTATTATTTGAGCATTCAGCATAAAATTTATCACAAGTTATTAAAGACAAAACGCATTCTGGCAGTGCAGGTTTGTCCCGGACTAAGAACTTCGGTATTTTAAAAACACATCAAAACCATTTCTATAAATTTGTATTCAAATTTATAGTTTTGTTTTTTTACTTTCACACATGGTTTACAAAAACCTTAAAAATGCATGTTTTTATCCAAATTTTTATGACTGGTTTTATCTATCAATCATCACTTGAATTATGTCAAAAAGGTATGTCAATAAATGGTGTTTGACTTTGACAAGATTCAACGATTACAGGTGCCGATAGGCAAATTTAGCTATTAATAATCAGCATAGGTCAAACAAATAACCTACTCGAACAAATTCCATGCAAATAATCAGTTAGGCATGATATGATGTTGTTTATAATATGTGTTTCTCTCAGTCATGATTTGTCACCCTACTTGAACTATTAATCATAGAACTGAGAGTAGCACACTAATCAGTGGTTTATTTAGACCAGACAAAACTATTCCAAGCTTGGCATTTAAAGGAAAGAAAGGTAACTATGAGCCTTGTATTAAGCTAGCTTCATCCAACAGCCACCTTGTCGCAAGGGACTATATTTATAGACATCTACGATGTCTATTTACCAAGGGTTTAAAATAATTTTATCTATAAACGAAGGTACGGGCTAAAACGTAGACTAACACACAAAAAAGATCTCTAACTGACACAAGTATAATTTAATTTCAAAATTTTCTAACACTGGTAATAGTACGAATCAAAATTTTACTAACACTAAGTAATAATTTAATAAAAATTTATTTGTAAATCATGCAAGAACAAAAAACTATATAAGATAAATAAATTAAAAGATGTTAGGCTTACAGTAATTTGTTGTTGAATGTTGATTCGCCTAATGATTAATCCACAAAGATAATTTCAACCAACGTTCTAATTCCATTCCTCTTTAATTTTCCAAACAATTCGAATTTTCACCTTGATTAACGAAGTATCGTTCCCAACTGTCTTGTTAGAATCAAAATATTTGCCAATTTCTGTTTATTTGTGCAGAAATTATATGCAACACATTAATAATGATGACATTTTATTATATTAAGGAATGATTACGAAATATATCAATGTAATTTTATTGCATAAAGTCTCGTTTTTAACATCGATTACATCATTGTCGTTATAACAACTATATTCACTCATTTACATTCTTCTCTTGTGTGTTGTGGGGGCAACATACAAATTGAAGTTATTCAGCCAAAATTAAAATAAATCAAAATCAAAAAATTAAATAAAATCAAAAAGAAAAATAAATATAAATCATAAAAAAAAAAATCTGTGAGTGAATAAAATCAAAACAAGAAAAATTGTTTGTGTTAATTTTTAATTAATAAATATTAAAATAAAGGAAAACTGTTATATTTTGTGATGTTATAGTTGTATATAAATTGTCAGTAAAAGTGATTATTAAATTTTAGTTTATTATAAAATATCAAAAAAACTAAAAAACTAACTAAACAATGTCGTCTATGTGCTCTGTATGTACCAAAAAAGTTGATAGGGAAAAAGGAAAATCTCTTTTTTGCTCTAAATGTAGTCACATGATACATGCAATATGTTCCAATAAAACTGATATTGAGATTGATCAGATTATAAAATCAAAATCTGCTTTTACTTGCACAGCCTGTGATGTTCCGTTTATTCAATTGCAACAACCAAGGATTGACCAAGGCTTTGAGGATTTAAAAAAGTTTATAAAAAAACAAAATGATGACGTCATAAATCGCATTGAAGAAATGAACAACGAATTAATGCACAAAATAAATATTCTATCTGACGAGAATAAAAAATTAAAATCAGAAAATAACTTTTTACTTGATCGTGTAAATTTTATGGAACAAAATAAATTGTATTCCTCTATCGAAATTAGCGGTTTACCTATAGAAAAAAATGATGATATGTATGAAATTGTAAAGCGGATGATGTCTACAGCATTCAATATAACAGCTGATAAAACTTCGATCGATTTTTGTTTTAAAAAAATTATTACTGTCAGGGACGAAGGTAAACATGAAAAACATATGGCGATTCTTTACGTAAAATTTGTCACAAAGAATAAGAAGGATGAAATCATGAAGAGTTATTATGAAAAAAAACACATAACAGCTAACGATTGTGGATTCTCGGGCTCCAAGGAAAAAATATTTATCAATGATAGCCTAAGCTACCATCAACGCAAACTTTTAACAGCAGCCAAACAAGCCAAAATCAAATGTGGATACAAATTCATCTGGGTCCGTGATGCCAAAATAATGATGAGGAAGTCCGAATACAAAAACTGTAAAATAAAATACATAAAATCTTTTCATGACCTTGAAAATTTATAAAATATTCTTTCTATTAAAGAAAAAATCTAATTAAATTAATGTTTAATATAAATTATATAAATTTTCAAGGTTCAAATAAAAGTAATTTGTCTTTTGATTTTTCAGATTTTGGATTTGTTGCAAATGCAAATGATGATTCGCCTGATTTCTCAAAATTTTTTATTATACATCAAAATATTCAGAGTCTCAGATCAAATTGCGATGTTTTTATGGCTCAGTTATCAACATTCAATAAACTTCCTCATATGATTTTTCTTAGTGAAGTATGGATAAATAGCGAAGAATTAAATCGGTATGAAATTCCTTATTATAAATTATTTGATGGCTGTAATAATAGTTATCGAGCTGGTGGTGTAATTGCTTATGTTAAGAACAATCTTGAATGTTGTGTGGAAAACCTTAATTTGACTAGTTGTGATATTATTAAAGTGGTGTTTAGAATCGGCGTTGATGAGTGGTGTATCTTTTGTATTTACAGACTACAATTTATTAATATAGATATTTTTGTAAATGAGTTAAATGCGTTGCTGGATAGTCATAAAACCTTAAATACTATTTTGATTGGTGATATGAACATAAATATTTTGAATCTGAATAACAATACTAGCAATTACTTATTCACTTTGTCTGCCCTTGGATATCAGTCCATTTTAACTAAACCTACAAGAATAGCTGGAACGCATAGCTCGTGTATTGATCATATTTTTCTAAAAACAAGCCCTAAATTTGAAAATTTAAACTTTTCATCGGATGCAATTGATCTGAATATCACGGATCACCATTTAACATCATTGAAACTCGATTTGAATATTCGATATGATGACATCATTTTGTCTGTACCAAAGCCTATAATTGATTACCCTGAGCTAAACAGTTTGTTAATAAATGAAAACTGGGATTCGGTCTTTAATGAAAATAATATTAATGCTGCTTTCAATAACTTTATGGACATCCTAAGATCTAATATTGATCAAAGTACCACCATTAGTAGTAGTTCATGTCAAAAAAAGTATTTAATTAAACCCTGGATTGACCAAACATTAAAAAAGAAGATTAATCTAAAAAACAAACTAAGCATTTTAATTAAGAAGCATCCTAATAATTTGAATCTTAAGCGAAGGTTGAATAATTTAAAAAATTTAAAAAAGGAATGCGAACATAGCAAAACTATATATTACAAACATAAATTTCAAGCAAGAAAAGGGGATGGTAAATCTCAATGGGAACTAGTCAATGAAATAATCGGGGCTAAAACAAAATCGCATAAAAGTAATAAAATTTGTTCATATAGTTCTTCTCAAGTGTTGGATTCTCCGCAAGACATAGCTAACGAATTCAGTACATATTTTAATTCAATTGCAAATGACTTGAGAAAAAAAATTATACCTAATCTAAGCCCTCCTACTCACGTTATAAAAGATCAGCAAACAGAACAAAGTCTTTTCTTTTTCCCAGTTACTAATGATGAAATATGTTACGCTGTGCGCTCGATGAAAAATAAACTTTCATGTGGTTATGATGGGCTTAATATAGTTATGGTAAAAAATATTATACATAGCATTTCAGAAATTCTTGTGTTCCTATTTAATAAAAGCCTTGCTGATGGTATTTTTCCCGAATGTCTGAAGATTGCCATTATACTTGCTCTTCATAAAAAGGATGATCCAAAATGTGTAAACAATTATCGACCAATTAGTTTGCTTTCAGTTTTTTCAAAAATATTGGAAAAATGCGTTAAAACTCGTTTACTTGCTTTTCTAGAGAAAATAAATTTTTTTTCAAGTTCGCAGTACGGATTTAGGCAGCATAAAAATACTGAAGATGCTTTGTTGCAATTTCTCAATTTAATTTTCGAAGGTTTAAATAACGGTAGATGTGTTGCAGGTTTATTTATAGATATTATGAAGGCATTTGATATGGTTGATATAGAGTTATTGCTAGAGAAAATGGATAGTATTGGCATTCGCGGTGTATGCAACAATTGGTTTCGAACTTTCTTATATGAACGTGCAACGATTATTCAGTGGGATAAGACCTACAGTGACAAGAAATTTTTAAGTATTGGGGTTCCTCAAGGCTCTGTTTTGGGCCCTATCCTGTTTTTAGTTTATGTAAATTCTCTTTTTTCCCTGAATCTACATGGATTCCCTGTTGCATTCGCAGATGATACTGCTTTGGTGTATACTTCGTCGACAATTGATAGTCTATATGATCATGCAAATCAGGACTTAAAGGCATTAAGTATCTGGTTCAATGCGCACGGACTTATCCTTAGTGATAAATCAAGATTTATGTTTTTTAAGACATCTGGTTCTTACACTACTAGCTCGGATCTCATATACCATAGTAACTATCATTCTAGTGGGCATCTTTGCACTGAAGATTGCATAAAAATAACTGAAACTAAATTATTCAAGTATCTGGGGTTACAATTAGATAGTCAATTAAATTGGAAGTCGCATATTTCGAATATTCAAAAATACATGATATGTGCCGTTAGAAAAATGTATTTACTAAGAAAACTGTGCCCGAAACAGATAGTAAGGAATGTTTATTTTGCACTAGTGCAGTCGAAAATTGAATATGGCTTGAGTTGCTGGGGTGGTTGCTATTTCTCCAATTTAAGGTCAGTTTTTGTTGCTCAAAAATTTATAATCAGAGTTATGAATTTTAAGAATAGACTAGATCCTTCTGAGCCAATTTTCAAGTGTCTACGTATCCTACCTATTCGTAATCTGTATGTTTTCAAGGTGTTAAAGCTGTTCTTTCTTCGAAGTGGCAGTGAAAATATTAAATGTTCAAAGTATGAGCTGCGATTCAAAAAATGCATACAGCCTTTTTCAAACAAAGAACACTTCAGGAGATATTATTTGTCAACTGCACCAATGTTGTTTAACAAACTGCCTATGACAGTCAAATCTCAAGATTCCCTATCAAAATTTTTATGTAAGCTAAAATCGTACCTCTTTGAAATATATAATGTTGAGCCACTCTTCAAAACAATTGTTTAAAAGTTTTTGTGAAGTTTGATGTATAATAATATCGGAAAGCTCATTTTCAGTTCTGTATTTTCCCTTTCGTTTTTAATTTTTGCAATTTAACAATCGCGCGCATAATATTTTGCTTCGTCTCTTGATCCTTTTGCTTATTCCCTTTCAGCAAAAATTTTATTATGTTTTAAATTTTGATTCTAGTTACATAATTAGAGTTTTATTTACCTCAAAAAAGCCCCCCTATCATGCAAGTATTTAATCATATTCTTATTATCAACATTAATGGGATGATCAAAATTGTTTCAAATGAAACAGAGATCATCTCTCTTTTTTATTTTTTCATAAGTAAGAAATTAATTATTTCTAATAATTTTTCTTTATTTGTTTCCATTTTTAGACAAACAAAGTCTTTTTATAAATTACTTTTATTTAAAATTTTTTATTTGCTATGATTATTGATATTGTTTGAAATTAGTTGTGTTTTAAAATTAATTAAGCAGCTTTTCAAAGAAAAATGTATATATATATATATATATATATATATATATATATATATATATATATATATATATATATATATATATATATATATATATATATATATATATATATATATATATATATATATATATATATATATATATATATATATATATATATATATATAATGTAATTAGCTATAAAGAAACAAATATTGATTTATTAATTTGAGTATGTTTCAAACACAAAACTGTAAATGTATGAAAAAATAAAATGAATTAAAATAAAAAAAAAAAAAAAAAAAATTTTTCCCAGACCATGAAAAACACTCAAAACTAACAATGCGTCTGTTGTTATAAAATCAGTTTTACACTTCATCATTGTGATTTTTCTCAAATAAACTGTTTTTCAATATTCAATTCTGCATGAAATTAAAGTTTGCTGCTGAAACAAATAACAGTTTTCAGCACAACTACTTTATTTAATAATCTTCTATTATCAAACTTTTATCAATGGGAAAAATACTTTCACAAATGAACATAATAAATTATTTGTAATTTAGTTTTATTTATTTTATAATTATTTTTATTATTTTTATACAAAATAATAACATAACAAAGATTAATCACCATTTGTTTTATTAGTTTTCTGAACACTTGTTAATCTTATATACTTCATGTTTTATGTTCTAAACATGACTGACCAAAATATTAAAAATTAATTTTCTATTTATCATATTAGCCGTGTTCGATTTGACTGAAACAACTGAAGCAATTGAAAAATTAAATGGAATTGTTGTTGTTTTTTCAGTTGTTTCAGTCAAATCGAACGCACCTATTATAAAAAAACCAAGTTTTGGTTGAACATTGAACATTCGTTGTATTAGTTTTTTATTATATAAGAAAATGTGAGAAGTGGGGTTTAATATTAATATTTTTGTTTTATGTTTACTCATTTAAGTATAAAGAAATTCAAAATGGAAAATGTCGATGGAAAATTAACTAGGACCTAATCTTTGCTGATGATGCACCCGGTCTAGGTGTCAGATTTGTCAAGCCTTAGATTCCAGTTAATCCATCCTACACAGACCCAAATTGTTAATGATACATGTTTAACACGTAATTTGGCGGGCATAACAACCTATGTCCTACAAATCCTACTTGGCTCAACATGATATACAATGCGTAAACGCAATATGTTTGGTTTCTGGAATGATAAAAGTTTGGCTTCTGGGATGATAAAAGTTTGGCTTCTGGATGATAAAAATTTTGTTTCTATTTTAAATTCTACTGAAACACAGAAACACCAAAATCCTAAATTCTACGTTCACACTGTGCTACCTGGGTAACGCTTCCAGAGGTAGATGTGGTGTAGTAGTGAGGGGCAGAGTAAATACTATTTTTACTCGATGATGCTATCTTTATCAGCGCGAGTAATTGGCTTTTTAAAAGCATAGCAACTCAAGCGTCGGTTCTTCATTTTCGGAGCGGGTTGGAGCGAAAAACTGTCTTGGATCAAGTGACTCGCTTTATAAGTTGCAAAAAGGTTTTTTTTTAATCAAAGGATTCTAAACATAGCCACTTACGAAAATTTTGGTTGGGCGAATGGCGTAAACCCACTTCCGTAAAACAATTTTGTTATGAACTCTGTACGCTGGTTTCGAATTATTTTGGATTAGAAAACCCGGTGATTTCCAAATACTCATAAACCAGGTCGATAGTTACACACTGGATATATAGTGGCATTAGAACTTACAAGAGCTAAGATGACCAGGTGGTGGAATCCGTGAAACAGCGAAAGGATACACTCTTTACTACTGTGGTCTACTAAACGGAATAGAATTTGTGGTAGGCTTTCTCATACATTGTCGTGGGGATATGCACATTAATAAGCCGCAAACAAGATTTTAATGTACATATCGTCAATGTCCATGTTCCTACTGAAAACAAATTAGATGATGTTATGAACCTGTTCTTCCTAGAACTTAAAGAAGTCATCAATAAGATCTTTTGGAACGATATAAAAATGGTGGTATGTGACTTCAATGCTTAAATTAGGTGAAATGCAGGACTTAAAACACATGTCGACCCTAACAGCTTGCATCTTACTAGTAATAATAACGGCTTTCGCGCAGCTAAGCTGGTTATGATGTATGATTTTATTATTACTGCACTTTCTTTTTATACAGAGAATCCACTAAGCAACGTGGAAATCAAATGATGAAAGTACGATCACGTGTCGATCATGTTATGATCTCTAAGAGAGTACAAGTGTAACTGACGTTAGATCATGCAGAGGTTCTGATATGAACATCAGGCAGATATAGATCATATGCTTGTCATTCGTAATTACAAGTGGAATAGACAAGCAAAAAGACGGTGTGCTGGAATAATCGACGCATTAAATATTAGAAAATAGTGAAGCGAAACATAAAAGACGACGACATATCGCCAGAGATGCCACTAAACATACAAGAGTATGTTGGGAAGCGCTTCAATCAACAATTGCAGCCGCAGCTCAAAAGACTGTCGAAAAAAAATCACCGAAATCATGCAACGAATGGTTTGACGACCACATTACCGAGCGTTGAAACCGAAAAAAAAAACTGCAAGAAACATGGTTAACAAGCACCACCTGAAATTCCCAAAGTGATCTATGCGCATGAAAGCCTCAGCAAAACTTCTAAGATAAAAGAAACGAGAACACACGAAGAACTGTATCCAACTTGCGGCAAATGAAAATTTTAAAAAGTGATTTGCAAATGCTCGGCATCTGACAATAGAAACAACGAACTTACCACAAATGAACGTGATTTGCTAGCCGTATCTACTAACTTTTAAAATCTACTGAATAGGATAAATTAAGTAAATACTTCGAACAATTACCCCGTCAAGTGAAGCGATTTTTATCCCTTATCCAACAATATAAGAAGTGAAAGCTTCAACAAACTGAAAAATAGTAAATCATTAGGTATGGAGAATTCCCTCTCTGGGAACAAGAAGAATTACCTGCTGAATGGAAAACAGCTCTCATTATTCCGCTACATAAAATGTGACCGTCTAAAGTGTGCGTATATTATCGTGTCATTGCATTGCTCAACACTGCATTTAAAATATTCGCTAATGTTGTACTAGCTCGACTAATTCCGTTCGCCGAATCTATCATCGGTGAATATCAGTGTGGTTTTCGTCCCAATAGTTCAACGACATATCAATGTTTTACCTTAAGGATAATACTGGAAAAATTTTGGGGTATAATATCAGCATTCAACAGCTCTACATTGATTACAAGCAAACATATGATAGTATCATCCGCGAAAATCTTTTTCCGCACTCATACGCCTTGTTGTCTACTATACTATTGGAAACGCGATAAGAAAAAGCCGAATCACGAAATGCTAAACGACTTTGATTATACACCAACACCACCGGCAAAATGAAAGTTTTAACAACATCTCGGAATGCATTCTTCGGAAATCTAGATACTACAAAAAGTTCGAAAACTCGAAATATCTGGTACAACATCGACAAATGACAAGCAGGTAGATATCAAAGCCCGTGTTAATGCAGTATACAGAGTTTTCTACGCACACTCAAAACATCTTTCTTGCAAACTCACAATTTACAAAACACTAGTTCGATCTGTGCTAACCTATAGATGTAAAAGCTGAACACTGGCTACCACCGATTGTAGAATTATATCAACATTCAAAAGGAAGGTCAGACAAACAATATATGGTACATGTAAAGTTGCTGATAATAAGTATAGAGTTCGAATGAATAATAAAAACAGACAGACAACTCCTTGGAGAGTGCGATGTAATCGGATTCATTAAATCAAACCGAATTCGATGGTTTAATCATGGAGAAAGACCCTTATTAGATAGAATGTTTAAAAAAATGTTCCAACAACTAGCAGTTGGTGGTCGACAAGATAATAAATTAGAGATATAAAATGATAGTATTACAAATTAAAAAAAACAAAAATTTATAAAATATTAATCTAAAAGAGAAAAACTGACATTAATTTACTAATTTTTTTGATATATACATCACATCTTCTAATTTCTTCAAGCTATCAATATAGTTATTTATTTATTCCTTAGAATACATATATTATACACTTAAGGCCTAGCCTTATATTTCGGACATATGTAAAGTAAACTTATTCGAACCAGAAACAAATTATTATTGTCTAATCAAATAAATTAAAAATGTAATTTATGCCGTGTATAGTTTTCATAACACAAACAACAACGTTAAGTATTCTGCATTCTTATAAAAGCAAAATCTCAGCTATTAAACCAGGGACAAGAAGAAAAAACAGGAGCAACCAAAAACTAATGGCAACCAATGACACTAACCGAATCTTTATTTTAAACTTTCAAATAGAATATCATATCGCAAATTAACCTAATAACATTATCTTGATAGCAAAATTATTCAAAAACAAGTTCCTTGAATTCGGTGTGTGATTTTAATCTTAATTCAACAGATATGGCGTTGTAAACATATGACGATAAATAAAAAAGAATTTTTAGGCAACACTTGTACGATTTCTTGGTATACGAAGGTGATTCAGCCTATTACTGGTTCCATTCAAAAACCATTACCGGTTCCATTCAAAGGTATAATAGGCAATGTGAGAAAAGGATCTTCAAAGGATCAAAATACACATACGACATTTAAGGTTTGTTTTTGAGGAACAACCTAAAAATAATTTTGAGTTATGAGTTATCGAGGCAAACTGATTAACACCAAGGATGTACCTCATACATGCGTTGAAACTTTTTTAAAGTTTCTAAAAGATTGTAGAGTTTAAACATCCTAGAATCGAGGAACAATATTTGAAATGAAGCCTTAAGCGGGTATTTAACAAGCCTAATTATTAGATCTTGATTCGGAGGCCTGAATATATTTAACCACAAACTGCATTAACCTGTGTTTCCCATGACATAGCTGAGTCAAAAATAACACCCAGATTTTTGGCAATGCATGGCATTGGCAGATAAACTTCATTCAATTTTATGGCGGATAAAATTGCGCGGTATTCAGTACTCACAGTGGTTAAGTACTAACACAGTGAATAAGCACATCTAAGCGGTTATTTCTAAAAAGAAAAAGGAAACGAGTATCAAGTATAGAAGAATGTAGAACCCCTGATGTCACCGGGAGAGTGTTGCATAAGACGGCGTCATATACTGTGTATTGGTGTCCATCGTGCAAATATGACGTAACAAGAAAAATCGCTGTAGAAGAGCAATTGTACTTTAGTGCCAATATCTCAATAAGTGATTCGTGATCAACCAGCTCGAACGCCTTGAAAAAGCCAACAATATACATACAACAAGAAGAGCGACAACTAGTTTTTCATCAAGCATTTGAATGATGTCATCAGAACCACACATCAGAGTATTTATGGTTCTATGTTTTTGATGACAGCCAGATTGACGATCAATTAACAAGCCGAACTTTTGAACTTGGGTAGTTATTTGATTTTTCATAATTGATTCGAATGCTTTCGAAAGAGCTGACAGGTTACTTATGGGACGAAGGTCTTTCAGAGTTTTAAAAAAGGAGTTTTTAGGAATTGGAGTAACCCTGCTAATTTCCATTTAGCACGAAAACTATAAGTGGTTATAATGTGATTGAAAAAATGAGTGACGACCAGACCAATTAATGGAAGTACAGTTTTTAGAAATTCGAGAGGAATATCATGGTCATGATTTGATTTAATACTTGTAATAGCAAATAGTTTCAATCCATGTAATATTGCAAAATTGAAAACAACTTGGTCCATCCGAAATTCGTCCGGCAAGTTCAGCAGTTCCCCGCTGAACTTGCCGGACGAATTTCGGATGGACGGGGGCTTTTACTGGATGATATATAAAATTAGAATTAATTTTATTTGAACTAAAAGCGATAACTCTTTGGAGTTCAGGTTCTTAGAATTATACTTGTTCATAAAATCTAGTTTAGAATATTTGTTTCGTTTGCTTGGTTTCAAAGAAACATAGGAAAGGCGACTTGATTGAAGAGGCTGGAATAGAAGAAAAACGAGAAAATCCCGTTTACAGCAGCAATGCTACGATGTTAATATAATTCACTAAACTGAAATTTTGAATATATTTTGAAATTTAGGGACTTTTGAGCAATCAAACTCAAGTAACTAAGAAAACCATTTGAGTTCTTTCTTTCGAAATTATATTTGGATTTTTCTCAGAAAAAATCTCCATTTTATTTTTTTTTTTCGTATTTCGGACTAGGATCCTAGTGGATCCTTCCACATCAGTCTTTTCCATAATCCGAATCTGTTAGCAGACATGATATCCAAATTAAAAGCTATAATCTATCTATATAAACTTCAAATTTTCTGGGTTTTCAAATTTAAAATCTTTTAAATTTTTGATTTTATTATTTCCTAATTTTTCAATTTTAATTTTCTATTTTTTAAATGTTTCATATTTCAGAGTTTCTACTTATATAATGTCTAGTGTTTTTTGAATAACAAATATTTAATTTTCCTGTTGAAAAATGTGATCTACACAGGTGAAACAATCGCAATTTGAACGTGACCTTTTTTGATTTTTATGAAACTTGGCATCTAAGTTGTATGGTCAAAATATAAAGTGCGACAAGTGCGGATATAACTCGCTCGTCGAGGATTCCGTGTATATAATATTCTACGAGAATAGTTCTTCTCAAAAAAACAATTTTGAAATAAATCAAAAATGTTGTCTTCGTAAATTACCAAAAAAAATATTTTGGAATTTTAAAAAATCACCTTTCATATGACACTTATTCGAAATTTCCACTCTAAACCCCCTCCAAATAACATTTAAAATGATGAGCTGACCGCTATAGCTTTCGTTCAATCGTTACAACATACCCCATAACCGTTTATATAAGGTGGACAAATACATTTTATAACTGTAATTTCAAGTTGAAAGCACTTATAGCTTGTGAGAAACTCGATTATGTAGAAATTCAGACGGACACCGAAGTTTCGCCAATAGGGTACCGTTTTTATTTTTTAAATTACGAAACCCTAAAAATTTAAAACATTCACAAATTAAATCGTTAGATCGCAATTACATCATGTAATATGTATCACCGGAAAAGGTCAAAATTTTTGGAAGAAACGAAGAAAAAATATAATTCTTATTTCTAGGCAATTAAAAAGTTAAACTAAATAATTTTCATAGAAATAACTTTGATATAGTAAATGCATGTAGAATTCTAAAAATTCAATTTAAAAAATTAAAATTATTTTTAATTTACTTTATGAACAAATCTAAATTAATTTTAGGAACGTGGTTCAAGATCATCAGTTTCAAATGAATCAAATGTTTTGCTTGATCCTGAAGTCTTACCAGATTTATCAACACAAGCATTGGTGTTAACCGTACTAGCAACATTGGTTAAATATTCAACAGATGAAGGCGAAACTCGTGTTCTATATCAATATTTAGCTGAAGGATCGGTTGTGTTTCCAAAAGTGTTTCCAGTCATGTAAAAATAAAATTTATCTTTTTATTTATCATAATTTCTTTGAATAAAGATTCGATATTAACATATTAAATTTAAATTTTATATTTTCTAGTCATTCATTATTGGATCATAAAATCAACAATATATTATCAGTATCAAACGATCAAGTTGTTTTGATGGCAGTTCAAAGTATTATACAAAATATGTTAGCAACCGAAGATCCATCACAACAACAATTACATTTTCTCCAAAGTTGTGGTTTTGGTGGTCTATGGAGATTTGCTGGACCATTTACAAAGGTAAAGCGGTCACGTTTAATTATTTTAATTGTTTTGTTTAAAGTTTTATAAAATTTTTACTATTTCAGGTTAATATGATGGGAGAATCTTCTGAGTTGTTTGTTAACTGCTTAGAGGCAATGGTTGAAACTTGTCTTCCTCTTGAAGATTCTGCACCAGTTCCACCATCTCCAAGACCATATAATCTTAGTTCTAGTCTTAGTAGTCTAACATTAGGATCGCCGACAGATAAAGGTTCTTAACTAACAATACATTATTTTATATTTATGTAAATAGTTTTGAGTTTGATTTGTTTGTTAGTTTTTGTGTATGAGAGGAATCATTTGATTTAAAAAAAATTTGGCTATATTATAATTTAAAATTTAACGAGAACGGTAAATTAATAAGATATTGAAACGCGCCGTTAGCATTTTTGTTAAAAGAAAATGGTCAAATTTTCATATTCATTTGTATTTTCATATTTTTCATTAAACCTAACTAACATTTTCTTTCTATGATTAACCAAAAATATTTCAGCATTTTCATCTGAATCACTTGATCATGATGGCTTTAGTGGTAGTGTTAGCTCACTCCGTCGTGCATCTTGTAGTAAAGCACGAACATCCAAACATCGATTAACCGATAGCCCAACACATGGCTTAGCTTAATTAATTTTTAATATTCTTTCATTTATTTATAAAACAATTTTATATTAAGTTATTTTTTTATATAATGAGGCTACTATAAACATTTTTATAATATAGTAATATTTATATTAACTAAAGAAACAAAAGTATATGTTAAACTATTTGAACTAATTATGAAATATTACATCGAATAATCAATCAGAAGAATTTTAAACAAAATATATGTAAAAACTATATATTATTATTATGTGACTACACCCTTAAAGTTTAGATATTTATAAATTAATGCTACAACATTTTATAAATATTTTAACTTAACGATTTATTTATTTTTGTTAAGTTTTTAACTTAAGTTTGAATGAGGAAGTTTTTTGTAGGATTTAACACTTATTTATCGTCTGAATTATTATAATATTCATTATAATAAATGAATGTAATACTTTACAGAAATGGGACAGTAAGACAATACATAATGTTGCGATCATTTTTGTACTCTAAAATTATCTAAGAATACTGATTATCATCATATTATAGATAAAACTCGTAAAACTCTTTTGGTGGTTTGGTTTTGCATTTTTATTTTCAATTACGTTGTTGTTGTTGTTGTTGTTGTTGTAGCGACAGTTTTGGTGCTAATCCTCCGGCTCCATGTCCAGGTTCAGGAACTCTGCTACTGCCCTTGGGCGGTACCACAAATCTTCCTTCGTCAAGTTTGTTTCATTTTCAGGACAATTAAATAGGTGGTCTACATCGTGTGGCGTGCCCTCACATGCGGGACACTTGTCAATAATTTCAGGATCAATTCTACTCATGTAGTTGTTTAGGATGCGTGACCAACCGGATCTAAGTTGAGCAAGGATGGATCTAGTGCTACGGGGCAATTGGGCCTCTTCGGCAGCGACTTTTGGTGGCTTTCTATTTAGAACACGATTTGGAATATAGTTCTTTATTACGTTTTCGACCGTTTTGGTGTGGAGTGTTTTTAAGCCAGTTCTATATGTGGATTCGTCGATGATACCAGAAACCTGGCTCTCTCTCTGATATCTTGCAGAAAGCATCTCGCTGTCTTCCTTATGTCTCTGGGTGGTTCTATTGTAGTTAAGATGTCATTGCAAGGATGTTGCTCTTTGTGACAGGCCAACAGATATTGTTTGGTTAGCATTTCATTATGTTCACGGACCGGCAATATGTTACTTTCCTCGTGTAGGTGATCACGGTGGGCCATCAGCTGACATCCGGTTGCGGTTCGCAAGGCAGCATTTTGTGTTGTTTGTAACTTGTTCCAGTGAGTGTTGGCAACTTGAGGGGTCCATATGGGTGCAGCATAATTTATAATGGGTCTTCCTATTGCTTTGTACGTTGTTAAGATCGGGTTTTTAACTTTGCCCCATGAACTACCCGCTAGTGCTTTCAATGCGTTATTCCTGCTTTTCAGACTTGAGTTTATTAGTTGTGCATGAGCATTAAATTTAAGCAGTGGGTCGAATATTACACCCAGCAGTCTCGGATTTTTTACTGTAGGAATAAGTATGTTGTCTATGCAGATGCTTAGTGTTGAATTTACCTCCTTCGTCCATGTGGTGAAAAGTGTAGAGGTGGACTTTTCAGTGGAAAGTTTTAGTTTTCTGGTTTTAAACCAATCATTTAGAGTATTAAGGTAGGTATTCAGTATATTTGTGAGTTGCTGCAGGTTATTTCCCGTTGCAAGCACTGTGCAGTCGTCTGCATATGACGTGATAGTTATTCCTTCTGGTGGAGTAGGCAAACGGCTTAGGTAGAGATTGAACAATGACGGTGAGAGAACTCCGCCTTGAGGAACTCCTTGTCTTAGCACTCTCATTTTGGACTTGCTGTTACGGAACTCAACATATGTTTGGCGACCTCTGAGGTAATTGCACAACCAGCGCTTCATTAAACCTGGCAAGTTAGTATTGAAGATATCATCCAATAGAGCAGCGTGCGATACTGTGTCGAATGCTTTTGACAGGTCAAGTGCGACTAAAATTGTTCTAGCACATGGTTGTTTTTGATTCAGACCATCACTGATCTGGTTTTGTATTCTGTGTAGCACGGTGGTTGTACTGTGTGCTCGCCGGAAGCCAAGTTGGTGTGGCGCCAAATTACAGGGTCTTGTCAGCTGAGGGAGCAGAAGTGCTTCGATGAGTTTTGCGACCGATGAAAGAATGGATATTGGTCTGTAGGACTCTCCCTTTTCTTCCGGTTTTCCTGGTTTCAAAATGGGGCTGATTCTGGCCGTTTTCCAGATATTTGGTATCTGTAGAGTATTTAGAGATGTATTAAGTGTAGTAGTGAGGAAGTTCAAACCTTTGGGTCCGATGTGTTTGAGCATGATGGCTGAGATGCCGTCGGGTCCTATAGCTTTTGATGGCTTAATTTTCCTTATTGCATTCTCCACCTCTTCTTCGGAAAATATAATATCCTCCAAGTTGTCAGTGTTAAGTTTGCGCATGTGTCTCAACGCTGATCTGGTCTTTTTCTCGTGTTTACGCTGCTTTTCTGTAAACTGAATGTTAAATTTGTTTGCGCATTTCCTGTGGTTTTCAATGGGGATATCGTCGAAGGAGATCATGCACTTATTTTGTGGTTGTCGAGGATGAGTTAGGCCCTTAATGACCTTCCAAAGACTTTTACTAGTACCCAGGTTTGATTCTCTCACTAACTCTCTCCATTTGTTTCTTTTATGGTCAGTGACCAATTTGTTAATTTGCTTGTTCAGGTCCGGAATTCTTGAGTCGGCTGGATCTGCTTTACGGATGTCATCTCTTTTATTAGAAAGCACACACGCTTCATGTGGAAAGTTTGGTTTTATTTTTTGGATTCTGCCAGCTGGTATGTAGCGAGCTCTTGCCTTATTAAAAATTTCTCTGAATTGTTTTTCCCCAGAGAGGGCGTCAAGTGGTAAAAATTGCTTACTGAATTCAAGTTCGGTAAAATTTGTAAAGTTTTCCCAGTCAGCTTTGTTAAAATTAATATATGTCTTTTTCTCGGAATTTATTTGATTTATGGAACGGCTTAAGGTGATTATGATCGGCACGTGGTCTGAACCCAGTGCAATTTCAGTTCTCCATTCTGCAACTGGCATTAGTGACATACTGGCAAGGGAGATATCTGGAGAAGAAAGAGTATGAGTTGTTTGTTACCCTTGTCGGTTGTGGTTCGTTGAGGACTCCAAAATTGGAGCCGTCAATTTGATCAGCAATGCTTTCACCTCGTGGATCAGTGTTTAGATGTGAGTGCCATAGATCATGGTGCGCGTTCACATCTCCGATAATTAGAAAGTCTTTGGTATAAAATAGATGTCCTATGGACGGTTCATAACCTATATCACAGCTGCTTACTGGTGGAATATAAATATTGACTAGTGTTATTTCCGTATTGCCGGATTTTATTATAATTCCTTGTTGTTCTAGGTGTTTGTCAGTTCCCGGTACTGCAGGTAGTGTGGTTGTACGGTAAATAACACTTTTGTGAATGATAAAGGCAAGACCACCACCTTTGTCTTTCCCTCTATCCAGCCTTATAATTTTATAATCACACTAACATTTAATTTTGTTTCTTGGAGAAACGTGACTAGAATATTATTATTGCACATAAAGTTTATTATACTGTCGATCTTATTCGTGAGACCGTTGCAATTTAGTTGCATAATTTTTACATCACTCGGAGTTTCCGGTAGCGTGTTCATTTGTAATGTGTTTTGTTGTGGACTCGTGTTGGTATTTTGATTTGATGCTTGACAACATGGCGCTATGTAGTTCTTGGTCCATTGTTTATGTGTGACAAGACCTGAGCAGTTCTTGAGGTGGCACCATTCCTTGCAGGTATTGCACTGGATAGATGTTGTGTTTGCTCTTAAGATGTTTTTACATATTGTACAGTGCCATGTTTTAGTTAGTCCTGGATTTGTTTCAATACCAGCCATGACGAGGAGTATTTGAAGCAGTGAGGCCAGTGACAGCTGCTTCTTTACCAAAAAAATGGATCGTCGGATTTTCACCTTCCGTCGATGTTGTGATGGTCCTTGGTTGGAATTGTGTTCCGAGTGCTTCTGGGGCGTAGACCCGTCCATCTTGAGAAGCAAGTCAATTTTAAAAATTGCAATTGACAAATTACGTCTTTAAAATCACTTAGGAATCGAAGAAAGCAATTTTCATTTAAACATATTGCTATTTCATCATCGTGCATGCTAAACTGACAATGTTATCAAGCGTCGTGGTTTGTAACATAGATGTCATCGTTCCGATTTTTCTGCAAAAACTACCACAATACGAATTAAAGTAAATAAGCTTTAACCTTATGAAAATGTGAATAACATGAGACAGTTATTAAAGAATGGACAGAAAATACATGGAATCTAAATACAACTTCAAACATGCATAGATGTGTAAGAAGTGAGCGGGCAACTTTTTTCCATATTTCCAATTTAGAGGCATAGGGTACCTACTAGACTGGACCATCTGACTTTGTTAGGGGCTATCCCTTTCATTCTCCCATATTTTGCCAATTTGTTTTGCTTCAGCTAGCACCGTTTTCTCTCACGTTATTGGTGGTCTACCTACTTTCCTTTCTCAATTTTCTTTGTTTTATATCGGTTTCAATGTCTAACTGCTGTGTTTGTCGTAGAAGTTTCTGATTACTGATGGTGTTTGCCCAGAAGGATTTGACAGGCGTCTGAGTCATTTACTTACAACACATTTAGTTGATTTGTGATCTTCCTTGTATGTTTCCACGTTTTACATCCACACATCAGTAGTGACTTGACACATGCATAGAACATTCGTTGCTTTGTCTTTCTTGGCAAAACGGTCGCATCCCAGATCTCACGAAGCATATTAATGTATATCTGGCTTTGTTAATACGCTGACTGATATCTTTTTCGTTACTGCCTGTTTTTGCTACAGTCCAACCAAGGTACTCAAATTTATCAACTTAATATGTTTGTGTATTATTGATGGTAATTGGTGTACTCACTTTGGTGTTGAATCTCATAGCCTTTGTTTTTCTAATATTGATGTTGAGCCCAACTTCATGTGCAAGGGTTGATAGCTTCTGTATTTTCGGCTGCATATCAGTATATGTGTGTAAGAAGGCAGATATCGTGCGTAATCTAGATCATTGATTCTGTATAATATTAAAATAAATACTTTATACAATTTTAATTAATTTAACTTTATTAAAAATAAGAGTTAATAATTCGAGCGGTTACTTCCGAGTGTCATTACAATTCCTTTATCTTAACCCTATTGACATTAAACCCAATGTACCATTTGGGGAAACCTATAACATAAACATTTATTAAATTGAGGAATGTTCTCATTTCTTTGTGATGTTGATTGAGTTGGTGTTGGAGATAAAATATTTTGTTCTTCGCTAAAACCATGTGGTTTATATGTATTCGGTCACGGCGATAGGTACTTCCATTTACATTTACAATCCAAGATCTATCAGACAGTTTTTCTTGGACAAGACCTTTCGACCACAATTTGTGTCTTGCTGGATTTAGTTGTAGACTACTGGACAGCCAACTTCCAGATTTGGTAAAATTTTTGTACGCTTATCATAGTGATATTTATTAATTCGTCGCTGTTTTTCAATTTTAGATGGCACATTTGGAATTACATCTGGTAGTAAATTTTTCATCAGTGTTGGACTGCCAGTGCGAGTTCTTCTGGAAAACAAACGTTGCACTGGACTTGATCCTACTTTGTTACATACATTTCTCCAGTGTAATAAAACATACCAGAAATCTATAACAGTTTCATTAGATTTTTTTATCAAACGTTTCGCAATTTTTGCTGTGGATTCAGATTTACCGTTTGACAGAAACATAATCAAATTCCCAGTTGTTTGCAAATTAATTGAACTCTCTTGACAAAAAATCTGTTCCACAATCGGTTTTGACTTTTTCCGGTATTCCGTGGCAACCAAAATTTCTTTTACATATTTCAATGGTTGATTTTGGTGTTAAATCTTTTAATATGTCAACTCAAAAATCGAAGTAATGGTCGACGGTTACCAAAAGTTTTTCAGATTTACTCAGATTTTTAAATTTTTCAGATTCATTGAAACAATCTGAACAATTTCATGTGTTTGCATCGGAAGATTACATTGAGACTCGGAATATTTTGCACATAAGTAGCAATTGCTGACCTTTTCCTTTATCTCAACTGTCATTCGAGGCCAAAATATATATTGTTTTGCTAGACTTATTGTAGATTCGATGCCATTGTGACCGATATGAACTTTTTCAATCAACAATTTACGCAAATTTTTTGGAATTACGACCTTGTCATTTTTTAATATCAATCCCTTCTCGGTGGAAAGTTCATTTTTGTATATGTTTATGGTATATTTTGACATCTTCAGGAAGATCACGAATATTTTCCGGTCAGTTATTTTGAATAAGTGATTTTAATTTATTTAGGCTTACATCTTTGCTGGTTTCTTCTCGGATGTGGTTGATACGTTCCTCGTTATATTGAAACTGTCCAGCATTTGATGGTGTACCGATACTTTATTCTTTATTTTTAAATGTATCTTTATCATAATTCGCTCTTGATAAAGTGTCATCGATGATGTTATTCTTACCTTCGATGAACTCAAGTTGAAGTGAATATCGTTGTAAAATCATTCTCATAAGTTGTTGTCTTTTAGAAGATTTTAAAAGTGTTTTATTGAATATATTGATTAGCGGCTTATGATCTGTCCTCACAACACATGTATGACCCACAATCATTTGATCACAGCGTTTGCATGCGAAAACAATAGCTAAAAGCTCCTTTTCAATCTGCGCATAGTTTCTTTCAGTAGCAGATAATGGTCTGGATGCATAAAATATAACTTTATCATTTTGGGGTCATTGCTGCTCCTAACTGCAGTACTGCCAGAAACGCCTCCAGTACTGCTAGAAACGCATTCAATTATTATGGATTGTTATCAAAATAGCCTAGAGATTTAATATCAGACACCATTGATATAATTTTCTGATATTCTGCTACCTCAGTTTCTGTCCATTTCCAGGGTGTTTTATCTGGTACACGTACAAGTTCTCGCAATGATGTGAACTCAGTACTTAAATCTTAAATATACCTTGACAAGTAGGTAACCATACCTAAAAACCTTTGTAATTCAGCTTTGTCAGTAGGTGATTTCATATCCTTAATCGCGGCAATTATTGATTCATCTGCTTGCAAACCATTATTTATTAGTACATGACCAACAAATTTTACATAGTTTCGACAGAGAATTAATGTTGTCTTATTTAGTTTGACATTATTTTCTCGAAGACGAATAAATAACTGCTCCAGACATCTGTCATGGTCAATTATTGCTTCGTCGATTGTATCACCACGACTAAATATTAATAAAACGTCTGCTAGGACCTCTACACCAGGAAGATCTTGAATAATCTGATACATTTTCATTTGCAAAATTTACGGTGCTGATGATATACCAAATAGCATACGTAACCATTTGTATCTTCCAAAAGGTGTCCAGAAGCATGTTAGGTTGCTGCTAGATTCGGGATTCGGTAAGTTTTACTTGCCAAAACCCTTTTTAGCATCACAGGTTGAAAATCAGCTGTTACTCATCCAATTAGTATGTTGCTCCATTTTCAAAATTATATTTTGAGAAACCAGTCGTTCTAGTTCATCCCTTAATTGATTACGGTATGTCCCTGGAATTCGTCGAGCGTTTTGGATAACTGGTACGATATTTTCATCAATTTCCAGTTCCACTTCTCCAAGTATTGTACCGTAACCATAAAATATGTCGGAATATGTTTGAACTATTTGTGCCGCATTTGACATTTCCTCTTGGTATAATTTGTTCCAGTTGTTTCCTTATTTTTGCTTTCAATGGTATCATTTGAAAAAATTGGATAATTGTTGACCGCCGAACCGTATGTTATCAGCTTTAGCACGGAACATGCATTTGAAGATAAAAGTGGTTGATGATTTCGTTTTATAATTTGAAACACCAAATTATATTTTTTATCGTCAATTTTACAAGGAATGTGTACTTCGCCAACCGAGTATAAGATTTTGATTGAAATCGACGAGAGCAAGACAACTTGTTGGAAGTAGCTTTTGGTTTAGATCGTTCATCAGCTGAATATATTGATTCCAGCCTATAAGAAATGCATTCGATCCTGTATCTAGCATACATTCAGTATTTTGCCATATCTTATTAAGTTTTAGACAAAGTGTTGCTGTCACTTTATTTTCACCATTATAATTAATTTTTCATACTCATCATCACTGTTTTTGAGTTTATTTTTATAACGACAACACGATTCACAATGATGCTTGTAATTACATAGCATTATGTATAGACTTGCTACTTTACGCATAATAACTTTAGAAGCTAATTAATAAAAAAAACACACAGTTAATTTTTAGATACTCTATATATATATTTCGGTTCGTTAGACTATCTTCAGGAGTATGGATTGGTATCAGACAAATTCTACATTTATATACATAATTTAAATAATGAAAACAAGGATTAACTAATTCAAGAAAAAGACGAGAACAAGAAAAGGCATAGGTTGTTTGGGCCTTGTCTTCTTCATTTGATGTTGAATTTGAAGAATAAAAATGTTTATATCATTTAATTAACTGCTACTACTTGTACATTTACGTGTTCGTAAATAATTATAAAATAAATTAACATCATCTTCCTCCCAAGTATTAAATTAACACTAACAAAATTATTTCATTCAATCATTTGAATATCTTTCTTTTTATGCGTTTCGCAATTTAAATTATTTTCTTCTATAATCTATCTAGTTCATCGCTATTTATCCTACTAACTAAATTTTTCGTAACTAAATCTATGGTTGATTCTAAATTGGTTATATTTATTGGATGTATAACTATAATAATTCCAGTTTGAATCTTACATTCGTTTACTTTTTGTATCAAAATTGGATCTTCATGTAAATTCTTTATTTCTAACCTTTGAGAACTTTTACCATGTTTATAATAATAAAAATTAAATTTTTTCGTATAACCAACATTTTTTCTTATTAAAGGAACAATTGAAATAATTCCAATAATGAGAGTTGCTATTTTTTTTTAGTAAAAATAATGATTTTGAGGTGATCAAAACTATAATTTTAATAATTTTTTTGTTAAATTTTAAATTAATTTAAATTTTAAACGTTACAATATTTTTAATAATCGAAATAATTCAAAAAAATTTTGTATAGCGTAATAATTTTGTGTATTTCTGAAATGAAAAAAGCTATTACTAATATTTTTTAAATCTTTTAATTTTATTTTTGTTTCTTTTTATATTTCTGATTGTTTTAAAAGTTAGTGGTTCTTCGTTAACACTATAATAAATTGCTTTGTGTTTCCATCCAGGCTATTTAAAAGTACATTTTCGTTATAAACACAAACTCTTCAAATATATACATGCATATTTTTCCCAAACACTGTTACTTTTTTATTCTAATGCCTTTTTATTTTTATCTTAATAAAGAACAATTATTATTAACATTAACAATATTTAATTTATTACCATAAAATACATAATTTTTTTTAAATTATTTTAAATTGTTCAATAATTTTACATAAATTTTGTGCGTTGTAACTTCACTTAACTAGGAGGAATTGCCCAACATTTTACATGAAGTAAAGTTATTTGTTGCAGTGCAATTTTCCATTTACTTCTAGTATTCATTAGAATTTTTTATTTTAAGATGTTTTACCATAAAATTCGTTAACACAATTAACATTAAAATAATTTACAATAAAAATTGTCTAACACTGTCTTTAATCAATCTTCATTTTTTGTATAACACTGTACTTAAAAAAATGGCATCTCTCCTCCACTGAAATAAAAAAATTTTAAAAACGAAATTACATTTTAATGTGAACAATTAAAGGTAGACGCTGACTGTCGTCACAAAGTTTTAAATTGTATATTTTTCACTTTTGTTTCCAACTGTCTCGGTTGGGATTTCGTTCTAATGTTTGGTTTTAGGTAAACAATTTGGTTATCGATTATAGTTTGCGGTTCTTCTTTTTTATTATTTCGTTTTAGTACTCTATTTACTGTTTTTTCTAAATTACTGTTGACAGTTTTGAAAATTTGATTTGCTTGTTATTGTATTTCCTCTGGATTCATTAGATTATTTTGCTTAAAAATAATTTAATTGGGTGTGAAACCGGTTGACGAATGTATAGAGTAATTGTACAAAGCTGATAATTCTATTGCAGTTTGAACATCTGAATTTAGGGATTTATTTCGATTAGTATTGAAAATTTCGGTTGAATGAGTTTTTCAATTTGACCATTCGATTCTGACGATGAAACGTATTCCAATCGAATATTAAGATTATTTAAATATTCTTTGAACTGCAGTGACTGATACGTTGTCTCATGATCTGAGAAAATGACGTTAGGAATCCCGAATTGAGTGAAATATTTTGTTAAAGTTTTTGTTGTGTCCGAAAAATTTTTGGTTTCGATCGGAATCATTTGCAGATGTTTTGAAAATGAGTCTATAATAGACGAAAAGTTTTCTTTGTTGATACATACTAAAAATTTCTATGTGTACTCGTTCTAATGGTTTTTTAGTACAGGGTCAAAGTGATATTTTTATATTATATGGCTTCCGATCGTATTTATGGGCATTACATATACTGCAAGCATTGATGTGTGTTTTGATGACACTAGTTTTCTTAGGAAAAAAAATGATCGTTTAATTTGATTTTCTAACTCTTTCATTCCACGATGAGCTCTTTCGTGTTCCTTAACAACGATTGTGTTTTGACGCCCTTCATTGGATACGTCTTTGACCTATTCAAGAGAAAAAATGAAATTCCCATTTTTGAAGAAATTTTCTCGAAATGTTTCTTGAATTGTATGATAAAGTTGTTTCGGAGCCACGATTGCGGTTTGTTTCCCGTTATGGAACTTCTTTATGAATTTCGTGATTTCTTCTTACTGAAATGAGTTTTTCGACATTATTATACGCTTGAAGTTTGGAAACATATCTTTCGAAATTATGGTATCTAGGTTTAAGATTCTGAAAATTAATTGGTTCCTGTAATAATTTATAGGACGACCTGAGAAGTGGATGAAATAGTCATCGGATGTATCCTGTAATGGATAATTTCTAAGTTACTATTGCCATTGATGCAGTTGTTTTCTATTTCAGATTCACGTGAAGTGTTATCTATACTTTCGTTGCAGTGTATTTCGCATTCTTTTGTAGGCATTCTGCTAAATGCATCTGCTACAACATTTGCTCTACCTTCTTTATAGACTACGTCGTAATGATAATTTTTTAACTCGAGTCTCCATCTTAATATTTTAGAGTATGGTTGGTACTTTTTGACAGTCCAAATAATTGTTAACGCTGTTTTTCATTTGTAGCGTAATTTCTGTACTGTTTAGTGTCCGTGAAGCGAACGCTATAGGTTTTTCTACATTATTTCGAATTTGGGACAGGACTGCACCTAGAGTAAAATCTGATGCGTCTGTAGTTAAAATGAATTATTTTGTGAAATCAGGATAAGTTAATATTTGATATGTAGATATTATTTTCTTAAGGGTTTTGAATGGTTTTATACATTCGGTGTGTTTGTTGTTGATAAATTGGTCCTTTTTCAAGTATTTTGACATAGGTTTAGTCATTTTCGAATAATCATTTATAAATCTTCTATGGTATCCCGAAAATCCTAGAAACTGTTTGATTTGTTTCTGATTTTTTGGTAACGGCCAGACTAGAATTTTCTGCACTTTGTCAGCATTATAAGCGTAACACCGTCTTGTGTTATTACGTTTACGCAAAAATTTCCGTTATTTTCGTCTTTATTTTCAACTAAATATTCGTTTTTTGAAATTTGGGATGAAGTGTGTCCTCTGTTGCTTCATGATTATTAATTATTTTTAATTAAACGTATTTTTCGAACGCATAGAAATATCTACTTTCATTGGTGTTGGTTTTCCTCTTACCGAATAAGTCAGCTTTTTTTCATGATCTGAAAAAAATTGATTGTGTTTTGGCTGTTGGCTAATAAAACCGTTTTGTTTTTGTGGGGTATTCTGAAATACTTGTGTGGTTGCTTTTCTTGCATTGCTTGAAATTTGTTCATTGCAATTAAATTTGAAAAGAAATTCATACGCCTCTTCAATCCATTTTGGATTTGCAGCTTGCGCGTATCCAAAATAGGGTTTGCGTAATCCTGATAGAAATACAGCTAATGCGTCTTCGTCAATGGATGCATTGATAGCATGCCATTGTTGTACAAAATATTTTGTTTCGATAATGATTTGATATTTGGAACGATTTCTTTTATTTTATTGAAGTATCCGTGGATACTCATTGTTTCGTTTTGTTTAGTCGCCCAATGTTGCGATTTATAAAACAGAGTTCTTGCCGGTCGCCTAAAGCTTCCTGCAAAATTTCTTCTGTTTCTTTAAAAGTTTTGGGATTACCAGCCAGACATAGTATATGTTTGGCTTTCCCTTCTATTTTGTTGTTAATGGTTTGTAGATAAAGGCTGTATTGTTGTTCGGACACTAATGGTTCGAATACACTCAGTGTATTTTAAACTGACTCTATCCATGCCGAAAGTTGTTTTCTGTTTCTATCGTACGTGGGTATTGAATTTATTGGATCAGTGATACTAAATAAGTAGAGCATTTGCCATATTTATAACCGCAGGTATTTGTTCCTGAATTTGTAGTTGTGGTGGTTCAAAATTTTGATTGAGATATGCCAACAATTGGTCATGCTCACCTTGTTTTTGATTCAAGTATTACAACTGTGCAACAATTGCCTCCAGTCGCTCTAAAATTGTATCCATTTCTGAGTTGGCTATCTCTCTGTTAAGATCGAAGATATCTGCCAATTTTTTCTCATAAATTAAAGGATGTAAAAAGATTAACTTTAACTGTCTCTATCTTGTAGTGGACAATGTGACAGGTCGGCGTCTATCTTGTAGTGCGCGCGTTTGTCGATTTAGTAATGCTATTTTATACGATCTTAAAATTATTTTTTAATGTGTAGTACACGCTTTCATGAAAATTTTGAATGTGTCTGTCGTTAATGACTAACGTTGTTGTTTTTTGAAAACTTTATATACTATACAAAGTTTTCACAAAATATAATCTCTCTCTCTCTGGCGTTTACATTCCATGGAGGGATTTTGCCGTCTGTGCAATCAGCTTCCAATCATCTCGTGCCATGACCAGTTGTCCCGTTTCGACATCCTATATCACGAAGGTCTAGGATAATGTCATCACGCCAGCGTTTTCTAGGTCTTCCTCTTCGACGAACACCAGCTGGTTGTTGTTGGGACGTTTTTTTTATCATTCTATCTAATGGAGCCCTTTCTACATGACAAAATATAATCATAAAATATAAAAATAAAATAAGTTACCTGGTACGTATTCAATTTTATCGTCTATCTTGTAGTGCGTTACTTTTGAATCATATGTATTGTTGTGTTAGGCTGGTTCCAAGTAAATTTGATATACAGTGTGGTGGTATCAAATCCCCTTCGGGTTCTTATAGGAACGTCTCAGCTAGAGATGTCTGATAAACAAATTGTACTTATTTTTACCGCGACGGGTTCACTTTTTGATTGGTTTTTGTTCGCCAATTTCAACACTACACTTTAATACTACACGCACGGCTGCGCCAGTTATACTTCATGAATAAATAAGTTACAAAAAAATGATTTATTTTAATATAATTCATTCGCATGTTGTATTACAGAGTTCTAAATTAAGACTAATTTAAAATTAATAAAAACTAAAGCCACAAACAACTACTCAGCATTTATAATATTGCTACATAATTTCATAATATCGTATAACGGCTGCATTCCATTGTAATTAGATTCTTATTTTCCATGGGAAAGTATTTCTGATTGTGTTGTAGATTTTCTAATAAAACTTTTCTATGTGAAAGCAATTTTGTATGATTAGCACATTCTATGATGATATAACTATATATAACATTAATTATACACATTCATAGTTTTGCTCGGATGAATCTTGAATCTCGGACTTTTCTTGCAAAAATTTAATGAAAGTAAACAATATACCGGACAACAGACTGTTCTCTTAACGAATTTGACGTTGGGAATCTCTTATACTTTTATCTTATTTAGCCTAACATGAAAAAAATATTACAAAAAAAATCTGATTATAAAAATAAAAAAAAACTTAACTGGTTATTTTTTGGTTTATTGAAGTCTTCTATTTTGGTTCAGATTGCACCGTTCAATGTATGTATAATAAAGCTTCCTTGTAATTAGTTTCCCTTATCTGTTTAATCCAAATCATAACCTTACAATCCCGTTGTTTGTCTTGTTGCTATGACACTTTAAAAATATATTATATTTATGAGTATTTTAACGGTGCAGTTATATTGTTTTTATTCTACACTTAATTGCATTTCCAAAATCCATATATAAATTACATTAATGGTCACTTTTCATTTCTTATTTTTCAGCAGTCTAGATGGCTAGAAAATAACCCCAAAACCAATCATCAGTAATTCCAATTACTCACAAATGTTTTATTATTTTTATGATGCATAACTTTTATAATTTTTTCTTATCGATATCCTTTGTAATCAGGAAGAAAACTTATTCGCAAACGTATAAGTATTGCAAACACCACGATTATATTAACATTGGAATTTTAAAAAATTGATAGATATTGCAACAGCCTTACTCTGACATTCGTTAGCTTTCGTTTTACACCCCATTTCGATAGCCTCCGTTTGTTTGGTGCTCTAAAATTCGAAGGCGAATAAACGCTTTTGAATATTTTATTTGACATATAAAAATGTAGATAGCCCAACAATATTTTCCTAAATTATTTCATAACGATTATCGCCGCTGCATTTCCAGTGTGATTTACTAACTCCTACTCTGTCAAATTTCAGCCTTGCTTTTTCTAATTCCAAATTTTTTAATTTACCCTCTTTTAGCAAACTCCTCACATTCCACGTGACTATTACTGATTCTTTTAGATGTTGCTACCATTTGGTTTTTATACCAGTAGAACCTACTTTAAATTGGATTTTAAATCGGTTTTTATTTCTTGGGAATTTGTTTACAAGGTGGTTTCCCGTTGTCTTCCTTGCTTACACTTATTTACTAAATTTTATTCAAATGTGTCTTAATTCTAAGTGTTTATCAAAATTTTTGTCCTTGGGCGTTCCTGTTTCGTACTTGTAAATCCACCGGCAATATCAGTTATACACTAACACTACGTTTACAATTGCAATTTCCGTAACGGTTGCAGGAGATACTGTCTTTTAATTTATCTTGAGGACAGCAGTTTTCGATCCCATTGATTTATTTCTTGTCCTGTTAAGACTAGTTGACCAAGTATTAAATGTATTATTTTTATGCTATTTACTTTTATTCAATTGTTTCAGCGGTGATGCAGATGCAGGTCTTTTGTTGCTACCTTGGTTTGATTGGGTAATAACAGTTGCTAAATTATTATTTATCTCGTCCCAATTTATTGGCTCACCATCAACTATCAATTTATTATGTTTTATAATTACTTCTTTTCCCTCATCTTCTAAAATCTTGGCTGCTTCGCTTTGTTTTACTCTAACAGCTCTCTGTTTTTGAGTGAAATCACCTTTCACTGACTGTTAATGCTAAGTTAGACACCAACCTGATTGTTAATATGACTGCCTGAATACGCAGCCTAGAAGATACTTCCTAAAAATAATAAATCATTCTATATTACAACGAACAAGTTTATGCCTTTCATAGATTATTCATCAGCTGTGCAACAAATGACCAAATAAATCAATTGATATAATTAGAGAAAAAGTAATTTGTACTTACAGTTGTTAACAGTATAAAAAAACCAAAACATTTCACTTTATTTATTATCTATAATAATTCATTTGTACCATAATTTAAATCAACTATAAAATTAGCCAATACACATTTTAGCATTTAGTATTATAATTCTGGTGTATAAATGTAGATGTAGCTTAATATTAGTTAAAATTTTAATTTAAGTTCATTGAAAAATGTCACTTCGATAATTTGATTTAGAAATAATTGTGTAAAAAACTTTCTCTTTTCTTTTGAGTTCTCATAGCGATAACACCAAATTAAAAATATTATTAGAACAATTCTTGTGATTTAAATACAGTATTGTAAAATCTAAAATCTTTAATTAAATTTATTAAATAAATTTTGATAATTTAATCATTTGTGATTAAAACAAATAATTAGTTTTTATTAAACTAAATCAAGAAAATCAAGGTGAAGTAATTCTATCAGCAGCGTCTGGATCCAAACATTGGTCCTTCGAGCCGGATTCTACGCCAGCAGCCTGTAAATTGCAGATAGGACGCCATTTCACCACGTGCGATAAGTATCATATTTTTTATTTTTATTCTTGCTCGAATAATTTTTCGAAATAGTAACCATTTAATCTGAAAATAAAGAAAATTGAAACTTTAATAATAAATTTGACTTTGAATTTTATTTTAATTATTTTATTTGAATTTATATATTTTATAATTCGGTGGATTGACTGTGGTTAAAACTTTAAAATAATAGTGTATAATAAGTGAATTTTAGTGAATAAATAACAATAGTGAATAAAAATTAGTTGGTATTCAATTGATAATGGCTGAACTGAGTATGAAGGCGCTTTTGAAAAAACGTTCATCAACCAAGGGTCAAATGACGCGTTTAGTGACATTTGCTCGCAGTGCGGAAGAAAAACCTTTGGAACATTTAAAAACACGCCTACAACGAGCGCACAGCTTATTAGAAGAATTTACTGCAACAGAAGATCAGATTTACTCTGTAGATGATAAAGAGGAATCAGAAATGGCCGAATTTGAAGAAAACTATTACTATGTAGTTTCGGAGCTTAATTCCGCCATTCGTCAGATGAATTTAGCTACAGCCAATACATCACAATCTATAAATGAATCAGTGGGTGTATCAATGAACCAGCACGTGTCATCTGAAGTAAAGCTGCCACGTATAACAATACCAGTTTTCGAAGGTGACTACAAGGATTGGCAGTCATTTTACGATTTGTTCACCAAACTCATTCATGAGAATAATACGCTTTCTGCGGCACAAAAATTCCAATATTTGAAGGGTTGTTTAAAGGGTGAAGCAAGCAACTTATTAAAGCATATGGCGATTTCTGAAGCTAATTATATTGAAGCCTTTCAGAAATTATGCAAGAGATACGATAAGAAGAAGCACATTGTTAATTCATTTATTCAAACCTTTGTGGAGCACCCTCATATTAGGAATCCATCAGCGTCAGCATTACGAGGTCTTACAGACACATGCGATGAAGTGATTCGAGGGTTAAAAGCTCTTGGAACTCAGTTTGAAAGTCGAGATCCATGGTTAATTTATTTGGTAGTCAACAAATTAGATGAGGAAAACCAACAACGATGGGCGAATTTCATCATTGATATCGTTTGTCCTAAATGGAACGATTTATTCAACTTTCTGAACCAAAGGGCAGACGCAGCAGAAGGATTTAAAGCTTCTATTAAACCAACATCGTATCGGAAACCAACCGCAAACATCAAATCAATGCATACAACATCTGATAATAAATGCAGTGTATGTAAAGCGGAACCACATCACTTATCTGAATGTTCTATGTTCTTGAACATGAAGGTAGCAGATCGCCGAAAACATTTGAAGAATATTTACTGTTGCTACAACTGTCTAAATACAAATCATCCAGTTTTCAAATGTCAAGCGAAAGGGAAATGTGACAAGTGTTCTAAACGACATCATCCACTGTTGCATTTGGAAGAAGAGGCGTTGCAAGGGGTAAGTGCTAATAACCTATCTAACAAAAATAAATCCGTGAAACCAGTCGTAATCACTACCAATCAAATTACAACCTGTAACATTAAAGCAAAGGTTGATAATTCTGTAGTACCTGCTATATTACCGACTGCCAGTGTCATGTTAATGAGCTCATCAGGTGAACTTCATCCGTGTCGAGCATTACTAGATTCAGGGTCTGAAATGTCTCTAATTACGGAATCATGTGTTCAACGGCTAAATTTATCTCGAAACAAGGCCAGAGTTACTGTGTCTGGATTATCTTCAAAGGCAGCATTAATTTCTAAAGGAACTACACAAATTACTGTTGTATCCAGATTCAATCATCAAAACATATTGAACTTCAAGGTCTTAATTCTACCTAAGCTTACCAGTAAGGTACCATCACTAGGATTTAGAGAATTAAATTTATCTAATTTAAAGAACCTTGAACTAGCAGATCCAGACTACAACAAACCAGGTGAAATCGATCTCCTAATTGGTGCTGATCAATTTTTCAAGATATTAAGTTCATCACGCATCACCAATGGATCCAACAACCCTATCGCCCAAGATACCATGTTTGGGTGGATAATCGCTGGAGAGTTCAATGAAACAAAGGTTGATCATACTGTAGTTAATTTGTTTACCGAAATTGACATTGATCAGTCGCTTCGTAGATTTTGGGAGCTAGAGGAAGTTCCAACAAAATCAATTTATACTGAAGAAGAAACATTGTGTGAACAGCATTTCTCTGACAACGTTTTTCACCAGCCAGATGGAAGATATGTGGTAAGTCTTCCTTTTAAGCAATCTGACGGTGAACTGGGAAATTCACAAGCATCAGCTATAGCTCGTCTCAAGTCGATTGAACGAAGATTTCAAAGAGACCCAAAATTTAAAGAAGCTTACGTTACCTTCATGAGGGAGTATGAAATACTGCACCATATGGAGCTAATTCCCAAGAATGAGATTGAGGTAAGTGTAAATAATTGCTTCTATTTACCACATCATGGCGTGATGAAAACATCAAGTTCAACGACCAAATTGAGAGTGGTTTTTGATGCTTCCGCATCGTCTCAATCTGGTCTATCACTAAATGATAAATTAATGGTTGGACCAACAATTCAGTCCAGCCTCTTGTCCATTTTATTAAGATTTAGAACACATCCAGTCGTATTCTCAGCTGACATTGAAAAGATGTATCGCCAAGTTCTAATCAATAAAAAGGATAGCGACTACCAGAGAATTGTTTGGCGGGAAAATTCCCAAATGGAGCCAAACCACTACCGGTTATTAACGGTTACGTACGGAACATCGTGCGCTCCATTCTTGGCAACAAGAGTTCTGAAACAAATTGCTTCAGATGTCCAGGATAAATCGAAAATCATTTCCAGAGTCATCGAAGAAGACTTTTATATCGATGACCTAATGTCTGGTGCTGAAACTGAAACTGAAGCATTAAACATTCAACGTGAAATCATTAAGGTTTTTTCAAAGTCTGGACTAAATTTGAGAAAATGGACATCAAATAGACCAGCTCTTTTAGAAACAGTTTCAACTGAACAAAGAAGGATAGAGAATGTTCTATTTTCTGAGGATTCTACAGTGAAAGTTCTGGGAATTGAATGGAATCCAACCACAGATAATTTTTCCTTTCAAATCAACCTAGACAATACCTCTTCCACCACAAAGAGAGGAATATTATCAGAGTCGTCAAGGATATTTGATCCATTAGGATGGCTCTCGCCATGTACTGTGCTGATAAAAATATTCTTTCAGCAATTATGGCTACATAAAATTGATTGGGATGAACAATTATCACCGAGTATTGTCAATAAATGGTCAACTTTAAGGAATGAAATTCCGCTTTTAAAAAATATAACAATTCCTAGATGGTTGGGTACTACAAACGTAATAGAGTTACATGGGTTTGCAGATGCATCCGAGTTGGCCTACGCTGCGGTGGTCTATTCACGAGTAGTGCAAGAGGATGGCAATATTATCATCAGGCTGATTTCTGCAAAAACAAAGGTGGCACCGATTAAACAGATCTCCATACCTAGGCTTGAGCTCTGCGCAGCAGGTTTGTTAAGCAAACTAATAGAAAACACCATTATTGAGATGAAATTAGTGAATGTTCCGGTTTATGGGTGGACAGATTCAACAGTTGTATTAAACTGGTTAATGCAAGTGCCCCGTCAGTGGAAAACATTCGTAGCAAATCGCGTTTCGCAAATTCATAGTGTATCAACGAAGATTAAATGGTTACACGTACGGTCAAAGGACAATCCGGCAGATTGTGCCTCGCGAGGAATCAAGCCGTCGGACTTGATTCATAATTCGTTATGGTGGAATGGTCCGTCATGGCTATTGGAAGATATTACATCATGGCCTATAAAACCAATTGACGTTATACAGCTGGATCATAACGAAAAGGAATGTATTCTAGAGGAAAGGAAAAACGATTCAATTCTGGTGTTCAGTGGTTTTGTATCAAAACACGTCTCGAATATTTATGAAACCATTATAAGCAGAAGATCGTCTTTTTCCAAGATTGTTTCAATTATAGCATGGCTCAACAGATATATACATAACTGTCGTACACCAAAGGAAAAAAGAAGATCAGGGAGTCTAACCGTATTAGAACATGAAGAATCAGCGAACAAATTAATACGTTGGGTACAAGAACTGGAATTTCCAGAGGATATTCAACAATTGCAAAGTAACCACAAATTATTCTCCTCCAGTCGTATACGATCACTTAATCCATTTGTAGATGATAACAACATCATACGAGTCGGCGGACGAATCGAAAATTCAATTGCTCCATTCGATATAAAGCATCCAATCATTCTGCCATCTTCACATCTTCTTATTAAACGATTAGTTGCAGAAGAACACATCAAGAATCTACACTCTGGCATTACTCTATTGATGAATATCTTAAAACAAAAATACTGGATCATTCGCGGTAAAAATATCGTTCGAAAGATTGTTCATGACTGTATACCTTGTGTTCGTCACCAACACAAGTCAGAACAACAAATGATGAGTGATCTACCAAGTGCCAGAGTAACTTATGAACGTCCGTTCTTGAAAATCGGCATAGATTATGCTGGACCAATCACGATTCGAATGCAGAGAGGTCGAGGCAGACAAGTACATAAAGCATATATTGCACTATTTGTATGCTGTGCTACAAAGGCGGTTCACATTGAACTGGTTAACGATTTAACTACCGAATCATTCTTTGGAGCATTTCACCGATTTATAGCTAGACGAGGCGTATGCACTGATATTTTCAGTGACAACGGGTCCAATTTCATTGGAGCTAACAAACAATTGACTGAACTGTTTGAATTTCTTAAGAATAATAATAATAACATTTCTGAATTTCTTTTAAGGGAAAAAATTCAATGGCATTTCAATCCGTCCGCAGCTCCACACATGGGTGGCTTATGGGAGGCCGCAGTTAAGTCAACAAAGTATCACCTCAAACGAATAGTTGGTAGTAATATACTCACCTACGAGGAGATGTCAACATTGTTGGCCCGTATCGAGGCCATTTTAAATTCTCGCCCTATTGTTCCATTGGCAGCAGATGATATTGATGTGCTCACACCGGCACATTTTCTAATTGGGCATCAGCATACGCATCTTCCAGAGCATGATTTGCATCATTTGAAGGAAAATCAATTATCACGGTGGCAGCTTGTTCAGCAAATTTCTCAGCACTTCTGGAAAAGATGGCATCAAGAATATTTAACTGCAATACAAAGGCGAAATAAATGGCATGTAAAACAAAAAAATATAAAGGAAAACGACATGGTTATCATAAAAGATGACAACTTACCTTCAACTAAATGGTCACTTGGTAGAATTGTTAACACACATGCAGGAAAAGATGGTCTAGTCAGAGTCGTATCAATCAAAACAAAATCTGGAATCATCAAACGTCCTATTCAAAAGTTATGCCAGTTACCTCTATTTGAAACAGATGTTTCAACGCGGCCGGAATGTTAATGCTAAGTTAGACACCAACCTGATTGTTAATATGACTGCCTGAATACGCAGCCTAGAAGATACTTCCTAAAAATAATAAATCATTCTATATTACAACGAACAAGTTTATGCCTTTCATAGATTATTCATCAGCTGTGCAACAAATGAACAAATAAATCAATTGATATAATTAGAGAAAAAGTAATTTGTACTTACAGTTGTTAACAGTATAAAAAAACCAAAACATTTCACTTTATTTATTATCTATAATAATTCATTTGTACCATAATTTAAATCAACTATAAAATTAGCCAATACACATTTTAGCATTTAGTATTATAATTCTGGTGTATAAATGTAGATGTAGCTTAATATTAGTTAAAATTTTAATTTAAGTTCATTGAAAAATGTCACTTCGATAATTTGATTTAGAAATAATTGTGTAAAAAACTTTCTCTTTTCTTTTGAGTTCTCATAGCGATAACACCAAATTAAAAATATTATTAGAACAATTCTTGTGATTTAAATACAGTATTGTAAAATCTAAAATCTTTAATTAAATTTATTAAATAAATTTTGATAATTTAATCATTTGTGATTAAAACAAATAATTAGTTTTTATTAAACTAAATCAAGAAAATCAAGGTGAAGTAATTCTATCAGCAGCGTCTGGATCCAAACACTGACCATATAGTTTCCCCTAAAACTTTCGTATTTTTTTTTGTGATGTAAAACCTACTAGTATAGGTCTTTCTGTCTTGTTTGACGAATCACCAAGCTTAATTTTCCCAAATCTATGCACAAAGTTTATTTCAGGTACAGTGATTGGAACTTTAATGGTCTTCTTAATAAATCTGGTGACTATAGCCGTTAGGTCTTCCTTATCGGCTTCTTTGATGTTGAAAATCAATAAATTGTTACGTCTATCTTGATTATCTAATCTTTTAATTGTGTTTTGCTGAAGTTTGACAGTATCTTCTAGTTGTTTAACTTTATCCGTCAGTTCGATTATTTCCACTTTATTTTGTGCACAAGAATCAGTTATTACACTTAAAGCGTCGGCAATACTTTTGTAGAAAAATCCGGTTAATTCAGTTTTTAAATTATTTAATTCTTCCTTGAAATAATTTTTGATTTCTGCTGTTTCTGAACAATATTAATTTTATCAAAATTGCATGTATGTTTATTTGGTAATTATCAATTTTACAAAGCTTAATTTTGGTTGTACAAAGTTTTCTATCTTTTTATCATTGATCTATTTACCAACAATTAACTTCACAAAAATAAGTATTTTTTTCATATCAAAACCAAACACAAAATTAAATTTTTGATAGTTTTAATTTGAAAACATACTTTGAATAGATGTATATCCAGAACAAAAGAATCTCTAAATATCTCGAGAGCCAAATTAAATCTAAATCTTCTTTTAAAAAAAAAGCATGCCTACGTGATTATATAAAACAAGAATCTCTTTTCATCCAGTGCATTTCAAACGTTTATTTTATCATTATATCTCTCCAACGAATTACAAACAAACAAAACAAGAAATTTTCCATAAGTTCAAAAACAAATAGAGGCATAACACCGAAAACAATATTCTTCTTCATTTCAAAATTATACGTTTTTTTCATATGATTTTAATTATATGTTTTTTTCCGCTTTTAAAATTTATTTTTGATTACTGAAAACGATTACGTAATAAATCAAATTATTGAATTATATATTGGATTAATGCAGGCAAATAATATTTAGTGTTATGAAATGAACTTTGGTTTGTTTTGTAACAAGATATGAATTTATGACTTTATAGTAGAGTTATTGTTATAAGATAGATAAAGAAGAACATATGTTTTAGTACACAAAAGAAAATGTCTTCGGGAATAAATAATGAAAGAATTCTGGTAGTTACAGTGGACACTATCAGGATGATCTATTATCGTTTTTATTTATAAAATTTTTAGTAATTATCTCGGTACTAGCCTTCTTGTATTTAGTTTCACAATCTATGCTTATTATTACACAAAAACAAACTTTTTATTTCTGTCTTGTTTTTTCAGTTTTTATCCAGAAACATGAAAGTTAAGACTAAGGTGAAGTTGTTTGTATTATTGCTGAATACTTTTTCCTAAAGTCGCGTTCATCGCTGTGAAGATGCCCGTGCGTTCGTTCGTCACGCACTTCCTCTAGTGCCATCGCAGATGGGACGATACGAAAAATGGAAGAACATAGATTCAGTACGTCGTAGCCTTAGGAAAACGAGCCGGAGTTTTAGTAGTTCGTTCTGCGTGGGTAGTTGCAACGTAGGAGTTAAAGGTGAAAGTTTGAGGTGTAAAATCGAATCTTTCGACCTTCTAGTCGACTTTGTGGTGTCTGTGTTGCTCCTTCCAACACCAGTGGAAGCGCAAAGTAAATACTTGAAGGTGTTCTAGAAAGTAGATTGGACTTTATCTGTAGAAGACAGTATTTCGTCGGCGCGACTAAGAGTTGAACTAGAAGACGATGGAAGTTGAGTCAAGGTTTTTTCAGATTCTGACCTTTAGGTTTAATTTGTCGATGGAGACTAGCATGGGTTGACCTTTGCCATCAATGACGAAACTTTTCCGATTTTAAAAGATAGTTTTGTAACACTGCTATATCAGTAATCTATTATATATTAGTATATTTAGCAAAGCAAAAAGAATTTTTTAAAAACTGTTGATTGCTACTCGCACCACATTCTTTTAATCGTGCCACGATTGTTGTTGAGGAATATTGATGTTGTTTAACGAAAAAAAAATCTTTGATTTCTGCTGCTTTGTCTTCAATAGGTTCATGAGCATTGACGATCGTTATGTTAAGTTGATTGCTTCGATTGTAAAGCCGCATATTAATTGTACAGAAGTGGTTGAAATGTTGGTTCGCGCAACTGTGTATAAGAGTGTCTACTTCTAATTCTTATCAACATAACTTCGCTTTGTTTCAATTTCTGTCATCCGTTAAAAATTGTTAAAACCATTAAAATTTCTTTTGTTTGAATCCGCACCCTTTAGTTTTAGAGAAGTAATTTTCGTACAAAAATGATTAAATTATAATGTTTGAACGGAGTGAAAATGGGCTTGGATTTGATTGATACCCACTAACCATTCATCTCCTAGATTCTAGAATGTCCAAAAAATTAAAAATAAACCTTCAGTATTTCTGTGTCAATAGTTTTTAAAACTTTTTAATTTATATTATTTTAAGATTTGTATTTATTTATAAATATATTTTTCAAATGCACCGATAGATGATATATTTTTTTAGCTACTATAAATGAGATTCAAATAAATAATATATGTACTCAATCAAACATTTAAATGTATACAAAAAAAAATTGTTAAATAAATTTTACTTAATAAAATAAAAATTGTTTTCTTATGGGTTCGACTATAAATTCTTTCCAATATTCTCCGCCATGTTATTTTCATTATTCCATTATGATTTTTAACAGTGTAATTATGCCTGCCATTTTGATTTGTCAAAAATTAATTGAAAGCGCCAACACGCAGTCGCTCAATGAAAAATTTTATCTGAAGACATATATATATATTTTTTAAGAAGTTCTATTCTTTTTCATGTTGTATAAATCTGTATGTCAAATGTTTATAAAATAAATAAGATATAAATTTAAATAATATAAGTATATAAAGTGAAAGTTGTTGTTTCATTTAGTGAAAAGTAATTATAGTTATGTATTCTATTAATGTGAAGATTGCAATGCATTCATTATGCCGGCGTTGAAAAAAAATCATAACCACGCCATTTTATTTTCAGTCATATTTGAAAATATATAATTTAATTGTAAAATATTTGTTTTATATTTTTTGTTAGAATTAAAGTTTTATATAAATTATCACATCTAATAAACTATAAATGGATAATCAATCACAAGGTCCACCAATGCGTGGCGGATATAGAGGAAGAGGTGGGCCTCCTGGTAGAGGTTTTGATGGCAGGGGAAGGTAATATTATTTAATTATGATTAGTGGCAGTTTAATTGTAAAATTAGGTTTTATAATTCATACAGAGGACGTGGGATGGGCCGCGGAGGTCCAATGGGTGGTAGAGGGGGTGGCCCAGGTGGACCGCCAATGATGCGTGGACGTGGTGTTCCTAGAGGACCTATGCGTGGAGGAATGGGTGGACCACCCAGAGGTATGGGTCCGCCAAGAGGTGGTATGATGCCTAGAGGTGGGCCACCAACACGAGGTGGACGTCCACCAGGTCCACCACCAAATGGTAAATTTTTGTTATAGATAATTAGTATTATTTCCCATTTATAAAGTTAATAACATACTTTTAGGTCCAGGGCCTGGACCAGGACAAGTAAGCTCTGCTCCACCGCCTTCATCTGAAAATAATATGCCACCACCAAACGGAACAAGCCAACCACCTCCGTTAAGAGGTGGTATGACCCGTGGCAGGGGTGGTCCCATAAGAGGTGGACGTGGATCTACAAGTGTTAGTACCGGTAGTAGTGTAAATACACAACATGTTCCACCTCCTGGTATTTCTGGTGATTCTAAAACAATACAACAAAGAGGTGATTATATAAAACCTATACGAGGACAGTATCATCCAAGAGGACGGGGAACTTATCAAAATGTATCAAGACAGCTAACTGGAACCGCTCCACCGCCTTCAGTGGGAACAACAACGCAAGGTTCTGCGGTACCACCTATAAAACGTGGCGCACCAGGTGGGCCACCCGGACCAAAAAGAGGGCGATATGATCAAGGACCACAAAATCGGCAAATATCATTACATCATGGTCCACCAAACAGTCAGATCACCCAGCATGCTCCACCTCATGTAAACTTATATAACAATACGTCATCAACTATGCAATCCAGGTAACTAAATAAAATTATATGCTATTAGATTTCATATTGATTCATTAAACTCTTTAAATCTATTCAAGCTATTCACAAAATCATCATTCTGGTTATCAAAATCATGAACAAGTTCAACCAGTTGATTCGTATTCACAAGGATACACAACACCTCAAAGTGGATATCTTAATGGATATCCTCAAAGTTCATATGGAAGTACAGCGGTTGCTACACAAGCTTATGCACCGTCTTCAGAATATGATCAGCATTATCAAGATTATAGATACAGGTAAGTGGTTTGATAATGTTTTGTTGGCAAATTAAATTCGTTTAGACTTTAATATAAAAATTGGAAAAAAAAACGATTTTTTGTTTGTTTTTGATTTAATCGTAACAAGGAAAAGGTTGAACAATTTTAAGCCTTTCCAATATGTAATACAGGCATTTTCTATATATTATTTTTTGATATAAAGTATAAAGTTCAATGAATTTTAATAGTTCAACACCATATACCCAAGATGCAAGGTATCAAAGTTATAGTACACCTGATTATAGCCACCAATATGGCACTACAGATTATGGAACAACTTCACAAGATTCATATCCTACTACATCATATGATGAAAGGACGTACGGTGGTTATGGTAAGTGAAATTTAGTATTTTGTAGTTCTAAGTTATTACTTTCATAATACTTTGTTGGGTGAAATGAAAAGGAATTGATAATTTGTAGTTGCTAGAAGTACGACTATGAATTGTAAACTTGACTATTTTTCGAATAGTTTTACCAAACTGCGAAACATTTACAACGTTTTCTTTGGTGGTAAGGGTTCTCGGTTGTCACATAATAATGGCGGCAGTTTCAATTTTATTTTTACTCTTGATAAGTATAAAATATGGAGATTGATTTGTAACGAAGTTTTAGAGTTTACCTTATGTAATGAGTCGTACCGAGTTGTGAGAGCGGTCGTGTTAGTTTTAAAGTAATTATTATATAATAGTATTATTGAATTTTATTTCAAACAGTCCAAAATTATTATTCAAAAGTAAAATTGTTTAGAATAAATATTAGACATAGAAAAATATTAGTGTATCGCAGAATATATGAAGTAACCGTTTCCAAAACAGGATTTTTTACACTTGTGTTTTGTTCTTTGAATCAACTAGGTCGTAATGGCTTCAACTTCATTTCAAAATTAATCGGAGAGTTAAACAAATATCTTTGTTAATACATAACATAACGGAACTCGACTTTGGTGTTATTAATATTATCAAAACTTCGAAAAAAGATTATCTTATTTTATCCTTTATAAGGACTTGATGCTCGTGAAAGTAGTTAAAAATGTTTGTCTCAAAAATATTGATGTTACTGTAACGCTTCAATGGACATTTTTTGTTATTGGAATTGTATGAGTTTATATATACAGATAGGGTGATATTTTTTAGAAGTATCTTTGCCGGGGTTGGTGGTAGCTGTTTTTCAATGTCTAATTTTGGCTATCTATAATTAAATATTGTTTCTGCTAACGTTACTTGCTTATGTGTCTTACAAGTTGCTGTTTTGTAATCCTGCTGTTGATTTTCTATGTATAGACTGTAGAAACAGTTACGACGTGCTTAAAAGTTACTCGTTATATTGATTTTTAATTGTTAAAATGCCAAATGTTTGGCGGTGACAATTGTAGCTCGATACGAATGTTAATCGTTTGTGAAAATGTTGAGTTGCAAAAATCTTGTACTGCGGCTGACGTTATCGAAAGCGCGTTGAGAGATTCCGGTACATCAAAACTGTGTGTTAATTTATCTCTTTTAATTCAAGCTTTCTCTGTACTGCATCAATGAGATTATGAGTCGTAGTGTCGCTGTGTATTTCTATCTGAAATCATGTAGGTGAGTGATAGTAATCGACTGTTGTTAAAGTTTAGAAAATAAGAAACTCCCATCAGTTTAACGGAAATGTTTTGCATATAATTTGCGTTGCAATAGCTAAATTGCGATGTATAATTTGGATTTCAACCTGACTTTCAGGGTTTTAATTACGGAATAACGAAATTCGATGGCACATTCCTTGGGGTTAGTTATGTAACGTCGGTGAACTATATTATTAGTTGACTTTGCTTTTACTGTGAATTAGGCATATGTTTCATGGTTCGTCATACGGGCTGTCGGGCTGAATCACTTGGAAAATTATGGGCCTATTTACGTTTAAAAAATTAGTGTACATACTGCGGTCAGACTGGCTCTTGCTTATTCATTTTTGAATCAAAATTCAATCATAGAATGATTTACCGTTTTCTATAATCAATCCACACAGGTTCGAAACGCGTCGATCAACACTTCGTAACGCTTGTTGTTCCTAAGATTTAAAATATATCTGTGTTGTGTGTGATATATATTGTAATCAAATCAGTCTAGACTTAGAGTAACTCGATTCTCTCATTCGAACATTAGTTCTCAATGACATTGCCGTGACAGACTTAAAAGAGAAAGTGAATTTTTGGGTCGTATTTTCGCCGAAAATTGAAACATAGTTAAACCTATCCATTCTACACTCATTCAGGAACTCATTGGAACGAAAAGGACGTCAAATATTTTTTGGAGTAATATTGTGCGACAAACTTTTCTATCTATAATTATCGACTAACTCTTACCGCATAGAGGGATCAGTTTTTGTTGATTTGTAAATAGTTTTAACTTTTGATCTAAGATTGTTACAATCGTACTTCAGTCTCTCCTGCTGATATTTGAGTTAACGTGATATATCACATACCACTGGAAATAACAATGAGATATCACTAGTCAAGATGATGTCTTAGGGAAACTGGCGACCGAACTCTATTCAGTCAACGGTGGCACGCTCAATCTTAGCTATGGAATATTCCTTGATGATGACACTTTATTGCTTGTTCGAGTAACAAGTCTTCATATAATTCTATGTGTGGACTTTATTCATTGAGGAAGACAATGCGTCACTTAATCAAGGACTATAGTTATTTTATTTTCTCTGAAATGAAATATTGGTCTATAACAGTATTTTATATGTTATAGGAGGTTTGTATGTCTTGTTGTAATGTAACATATGTTGTAAGTTCTACTGCACAAACAATTTTTTTTAAAAAGTGTTTGTCGCGATGATTTTTTTCCACCCTTTATTCGTATAAACTTTGCTAGATAATTAGCACCGATTCTTACTTAAATTTTCTATTTATCTTCGAAGGAAATCAGTCTGAGTGAGGCTAATAATTGTAGAGCAATTGCAATTTTGAAAACGTTTGATAATTATGTTAACTATATTTTATTTGGAAATGTCACGAATTATCACACAATCACCGAAGAAATGTGGTCGAACTGTAAATCTATTATAAATACAACTTCAATGATCCGTACGTTAAAGAAATTCAAAACATCTTTTGCTGTCCATATATCCCGTTGTAGAACATTTTTTTCAGAACAAATTTTTGTTTTATAAATAAAATTTTTTTGTAGTAGGACTATGAATTACAATATGTGTCATCAAACATAAAACCCCTTTCAAACCTAGGTTCCACAACAAAATGTTTCTAAGGTCTTGATCCACGCAATTTTTTTTGGTTTATGTTTTGTTTTTTCAAAGAATGTATTGCTAAAAAATAAATCCTAAAAATAAAATATGACATGGACCAATATTCGATGATAGGATGGAGAAAATAAAATAAGTGATAAATAGGCAAATTTTTTAAAATGTTTGCAGGACCAACCCTAAATTGGGTTGCCAATAGCCGTAGTGGTAATGGCATATTGCTTGTTCTTGTGACGTATTATCTTCCATAAGGAATAAAACCCACATACAGAGTTATGTAGAAACTCATTTCCACGAGAAAGCAATAGCGTGTTATCAAGGAATACACCATTACTAAGATTGACGGTGCTATCTTTGACTGAATAGTTCATCCGTCACTATCCCTAAGATTCACATTGACTAGTGAAATCTTACTACTATTGCCAGTGGCATTTCATTGATATCTCATGTTAACTCATATGCCAATAGTAGTGATTGGAGTACTTGGAGTTGTCACTCATCACCCACCTAGATCAAAAATAAAAAAATGCTAAAATTTAATAAAGTAGCAAAATGTAAGTATATGTGAAGTAATGCCATACCCATATAAAGTCCACTGATTAGAACTGCATTCGGTTTTAACACTTTGGCTAAGCTCACATTTTCTCCTTCCTACCATATTTTTCTGCTACATTATTCTTTTCTTGCCATTGTTTTCTTTTACTGCTTAAGAAATTACTAAATTTCAAACAAAGAAAACAAATGTATATATTAAATAAAAACAAACCAATCTTCGTAACGAGCTCTATTCTAGAGTTACGTAAACGATTCTTAATTTGGTAGTGTAAGAACAATAAATTATTCACGCAAATCACCTGAAACTAACTAGCGATTGTCATTGGGGTTGAAAATAGGTTTAAAGATTTCGCTATTTGCAATGTTAGGTTATGGAAAAGGGAAAGGTGAAATTAAAAAATTTGTTTAACGTCGTGATCGTTGCCGTGGGAAATTTGCTACCAATGGTTTGTTAAGCAGATGTTATTTAGCAAGAAGGTCATTGGTTAGGATATTGTTTCGTGCTTGTTAGAGTTAGTTACATAACAGTAGTAACAGTTACAGAATTCAAAATGATGTTTTATTATATGTGTGTTGGTTAGTTGAGAATATCCCTTGAGCTCTAAATCCATGAGCAGAATATTATTCGCATTGAATATGATCGGAAATAGTTTTGGTTCATTGGTCTATGATATGCAAACTAACATGAATTGTCATCATCGTTCGAAGTAAAACAATTGCGAAATACTGAAAAAATGTTAGACAAATTTGTCTAGAAAAATATAAAGAGAAACTTACTGTGTACTCATTTCACCAATGCTCAAGCAACAGCAGCATAGTAATTGAAATGATAACTAAAACTGCTCTAGGTAATCGAACCTACTTTATATAGTCTCTTCTAGGAGGACCGTACGTTGCAAGTTTATGTTTGGATAGAAGTGATGGCTTCTCTCACAGGTTGATGCATCAAAGCTCTTTATCGCCCTTTCAATTAAATACAACTCTTCGGTACAAATGGTTTCATTGGTCTATCATGTTATAAGAGCCGAAGGGCAGTCCAGAATGATAAAAATAATAAAAGTTAGTACACCAGTTAGAATTGAACTGAGTAGTAGATCTTGGCAACTATGAAAATCGGACATCTGAAATGACTTCAGAAATAATACTTCTAAGGGAATATATTTACAGTCACAAATAATTTTCACCGATGTTATTTAACCCGGTAAAGTTTCTTTTGCGAGTCTTACCAAAAAATATTTGTTTGTAGCATTTACAAAATAAAATCATGCCCTCATATTCACAAGTAGAAATTTGGTTGTCTAGTGCCTTGTACTTGAAAGAGTTTTGACTAAAATAACTACCAATTTGTACGGTTAAACATAGACATAGCATGTATTGCTCAGCCAATACCTTAGTAAGAGTGCAGTTCATAACTGGTTAGCAACAATTGACAAGCAGAAATTCTAGCTTTAACGAGCAGTCAAAGTTAAATATGAAAAAACAGATAAATGTGAAAAATTTGGTTCCATCGGTCCTGATGTAAAATATTTACTAGAGTAGAACTGGTGGTACTCTGGATCTAGATATATGCTATTAAATCAATAAAGATTAAAGTGTAAAGTTGGTTAAGCTCGTTTCGTCCCTTTGGTTTCGGCCTACATATATCGCTGTAAACTGCATGAGTTGATATAACCTATAATATAAGATCCTTACCACATTGTGTATATAAAATTTTGCTTTGGTGGGTCAAAATGTAATTTAACGTATAAAATAAAAAAAGTTTGTTAAGCTGATTTCAAATTAAATTAAATTGGTTATGATTTAGTCAAAAGTATTTTTTGTCGTTTACGTTTTCTCCAATTGCTTCCGTGGTATATATATAATGTATATTATGTATATAATGTGGTGGTAAAATTTCACATCTGTAAGTTTGGTATATGGAACAATAATAACTTTTACGTATAGTAAGAATTTCGTTTTTCTACTGAAGACTGAAACGGTTACATTCAAATTTAGCGATCTGTTTTCTATAAGTATTGTCGATCACAACTTCGGCCGAAAAGGTGATAAAAAAGAAGGCTAAAAATATCTTAGGTTAATCTCGATTCATTTAATTCTCCAATTACTAAATCTAACTTGTGATTCTTTTATAAAAAAAAGATTATGTAACGTGAAGTTTTTGTTGTAACACTTGTTCAAAGCAGCACTTTGTTATTTAGGTGGAATTCTTAATTGTTTTGGTTTAGGTTATTTTATCAATTATTATAAATTATGTGTGTGTACTTGCTACAATATATCAATTATTTACATTTTCACCCTGCATTGTAGTTTTATTTTTATGATATTTAAAAACGTAATATTTTTTTGTTATAGACGCGCAAGCCTATTCGCAAAGTTATGCCAATCAGGGTTATTATTAAAAATAAATATTTACAAATATAAAAAATGTTACAAACATTTTTATAACCATTAAATAATATAAAAATTGCATAGAAACAAGCAAAATAACAGAAGAGAAAATATATAACTATTATATTAATTTTAAAAATATTATTTTAATTAAATATCTTTTCTCTTTCCAACTATTTTTATTAGTCAAAAAGGATTAAAATAATTAACTACATAAAAAAGTAAAAAAAAAATGTAATAAGGTAGTACTAAAATTTAGTACATCTATAATTATTATTGAAACACAAAAATAATTAGGTATAAGCATTAAACAAATTAATAAAAAGTAAGACGGTAGCGGAATCTGCGTTCTCATATATATGTTTTTTGTTTGCTCTATTTATGTGAATGAACGTAACTTATCTATAATTTTAATAAAATAATTAAAAATCAACGTTTTACAAATAAATTATTTCAAAAAGAAACAATTCTAAAATTAGTTGGTGCACCCAAAAAGTAAATATAAACTACTTTTTCCGTATTTTTTAAATTTTATTTTATATATATATGTCTTAAAAATATGTTTTACAAAATCTTCTTTTTATGAATGCAAATTTAATGTTTTTATTCAATGTTTTGTTTGTGTTAGAATGAAACTTTAAAACCAACTTTTTTTTAATTTTCTTTTTTTTTTTAATTAAAAAAATAATACATGTTTATTATTAATATAATAAATATAAATAAATTAATAATAATATAATCATTGTATATTATAAATATTACAAATAAAAACATAAGAGCAAAAAAAAAGGAAATATTAAACTGTGATATTTTTTATTATTATTTTGAATTTTTAAGTTATTAAATATTCTTTTATTTTAAGAAAGTAGATATTTTTAAAAGTTGTTGAAAAATGACAGAAAATGAACAACAGACATTTGGATTATCGATTATTGTTCAATGTTTACAATTTTTCTGAGGTAAAAAAAAATTAAGGTTTATGAACATTAAGTTCAATCGCAATCAATTTCACGAATTAAATGTGAAATTATTAAATTATTATGTATAAAAAAAATCAGTAAAACTTCTTTTACGAACTTTTAAGAGATAAATAATACATAAGATTTCTGAGGTTACGTTGGTAAAACGATAATTAAAAGTTTTATTTAAAATAAACATTTTTTAAAACGATTTGCTTATAAAAAAACCCAATATCAGATGTTATTGGCTCATATGCATATAAAATTAACCAGATGTATTTATTTAGCGACCAATTGTTCTCGTTTATATAACTAAATTTTCTACTTCAAGGTTACTTATATTTTAACAAAATAAATTGTTTTATATTCCTTGGGATATAATGGGAATAACAACGAAAAATAATCATATTTGAAATACTAACTGCGAAATTTAAAAAATCGATGATCATTTATTAAACAAAAGTAATGTTCATAAAAAATATTTTTCCAATTTCACTTAAAGTGTGATTAGATTAGATAGAAAGCATCCTGAATTCTAAAATCATATACATATTAATAACAGCGTTTTTTATATATTAAAGAAATCTTTAAAAATACTGAAATAACAAAGCAAAGGAAACGCAAACAAATACAATTTTGTATTCAATGGAACAGATTAAAATAAAAGAAAATTATTACGAAAACAAAATTTATTAGTTTTATAAAGAAAAACTAAACTAAGAGTAGAATCCTACGAAAAATAAAATGAAATAGTTTTCCATAAAAAAGATGAAATTCAGCACATAATAAAACTTTATTTACTTAAAATAAACAATTCAATTATTATTGAAAATTGTTCTTTTAAATATTAAACAAAAAAGAATCGTTTCTCAAAGAATAGTATGGGTGTTCAATTAGATTGGAATAATATGGATTCACTTTTGTTCACAAAAACTTAACAAATAAAGTATTATTTCTCTGGTATTTAATTTTTCTAAGCTAAAAGAAAGAAATATTATTGGTCAACTCTATCTAATGGAAAAACTTAAACAATAGCCGAAAAATATAAAGAAACAGTTAAATTCATGAAATAAGTTAAAGAAAATGTATGCTGTTAAATGTGGGCTTTTCTCACGTGGGCTTTATATAAATTGTATAAACCAATATGCAACCTAATGATTATGCGCCTATTTCTTTTGCTTTTCAGTAATATTTCTTAATAACTAAAATTTCTTTACAAATTAAATTTCGTATGCACACAAAATTTAGTTTAAATGTTTGGAATTGAGATTTTGTAATTAAGGAAAACACTCAATTTTTTATTTATTTCACAATTTTAACTTTATTTACATTTTCGTGGCGTCTAGATCGTGTCTAATTTTGAAACGAAATTCTTGAACAATTTAAGTTTAAACTGCAAATCATTGTTTATAGAAAACCAAAAAGATTGAAACATTGGTTTGCGGCATTTCAAAGAATTCCATAAAAACGGAAAAAAAAATTAAAGAAAAACTATTCGATATAAAATTTAAACTTTTTTTTTTCAAAAAATAACTAAAAAATGCCAAATTACCAAATATATTCGAAAAACAAATGTCAAAAAAAAAATTACCAAAAATGATCAATACATATATATATTCAAAAAACAATTTCCAAAACTTGTCAACGTTGTCATTGTATTTTTAATTTTTATTTACTACACGATGCAAAGGTTTTGATGTAAATTTTTTTCACTTAAATTCAGTTGCTTTGGTATGGCGAAAACGAGGCGAAAGTTTTAAAATAACAGCACAGTTCCATATGAATAGAACCTTCTTGCAAATACAACAATGACTTGTCTTGAGAATAACGGTTTTTGTTTTGACATGGGATGGGTGGCATTCCATAAGAATTAGATTTAGGATGCTCGAAAGTGTCTAAAATTTTAATCCAAATTTTTTGTCACAATGATAGTGATTCAATGTAAACGAATATTTTCGTTTTTAATCCGGCTCGAAGGACCAAAATTGTTTATATTTAATTAAAAAACGTTAGTATTAAACACTATAATCGATGGGTTGTCATTGAAAAAATTGAATATAATTCGGTACAATTATATTTGTTGAGATATCCAGAAACCACATTTGCAGTTAATTTTTTCTTGTTTTTTTAGTAGATAAATTCTTTCATCAAAAATGATTATGTGAACTTTCGTTTATCATGTGAGCTTAATTGCACCCAATTTTCTTCCTATCTTAAAAATTTGTTTAAAAATCACTTCCGGCCTATAAAATAATTTATTACATGATGATTGCATTCTTGCTTGAATTATTCTTTAATATCAATTTCATTCTTGCTAATTCCCTTATTGGATCTTGTTTTAGTATTATTAACATAAAACTTTTGTACAAGGTAATAATCAATCAAAAATATGAATCGGCCGGTAAATTAATATATAAACAATGAATTTATACAACAAAAATTTTTAGTTTACGGTGGTATAGTTTTAAAATAATAGAAACAAAATTAAAGAAAATTTTCAAAGTTAAATCAATTCCTATGACAAAAATAACTAAACTATAAGAAAAAATAGTATAAAATCAATATAATATTGGAGGTTGTTATAAAGTTGTTTCCTTAAGTTTTGGACGAAAATAAAAAAAATAGGCATTTCCATGTAAAATAATTTAGATTATCTTCATACAAAGAAGATCTACAATTTAAAATAGCAGAACTAATCTCCTTCTCCAAACTAAACAAGTATGTATCATCCAGAGTTAACAATTTTTTTTATTCGAGCGCTCATTCACTTCTTTAAAAAATATTCACAAGAAAAATTTTTATATTTTTAATATCGTTCTTACTCTAATAGAGTAATCCTTTAAAATAATATTTCAAACTATTAAACTCCTTTGGAAACGATCATATCGTTTTTTTTTTATTCCATATACTGAAAAAGAAAATTAGTACTTTTTCGTTATTCTTTTTATTTATTTTTATAACAATACTTGCATAATAAATAATTCAGAAAAATAATTTATTTTTTACGGAGGAAAGCATCAAATTTGAAGCAAAAATTAAATGTATGAGTATTTGTAAGAACACTCCTGTATTTGGGAGTGTTATATTTTTTTGTTATTCGCTCTGAAAAAAGGGAGAAATGAGTGATATAAGGAGTGTTTTATACTCTGGTATCATCGCTTAAATTGTCAATCAATGGTTGCGTTAAATGCACAATGCTATTACAAATGATGTTTTAAAAAAATAGAATATCTCTAAAAAATAGAAGAACGAGTACTATAATACCTCTTTTAAGTGTTCAGTTAACGAAATTAAATGTATCACATAATTAAATAGTTATTATTTTTAGTTTAATTATTTTAAATAACTACTTGATACCAATCGGTTGGAAATGGGATAATCAAATACGTATAAATTAAAAATGTGAAGAAGACGAAATGAATAAATTAAAGATCATAATTGAAGCATAAATATTATTGCGTTGTGGAACTGAAACTTGCATAAGGTAAACATTATTACTTTAATGTTATGAGCTGAAGAACTAAGCCAATCCAAATTTAAAGCATCAAAAAATAATAAATTAAATGTTATATCTTTAAGAAATATTTTAACAGAATGTTCTGTTGTTCACCTAAATATAAACAAAATCAATTCTTTTTCAACAACAATCAAATTTAACTTATAAGACTATTAACTATTAAAATTTTAGCAATTATCTCTCCAAATTTTGGTAATAAGAAGTAAAAAAAAAATGAAAAAATCGAGACTGATTTACAAATAAAAAGATAAAAAAAATGTGCTGGCCACTGACACTATTATATTTTAAGAAGCTCAAACAGGTGATATTTTATCGTATTTACTCGTAGTTAGAAAACCTCAAAACAAAAATCAAATTTAAAACCTTTATTATTTTTTAAAAAATAATATCCAATTTTTGTAATTTTAAAATAAAAATTACATTTTTTATTTATTTCCTTTTAAATTAAATCAAAAGTTAATTTTTTTATTTTTACTAAAAATATATTTTTTCCAATATTATAATTTTAAATTTTTTAATACATTTTTACATATCTTATTTTTAAACAAAACATATGGTGATTGATATTTAAAGAACAAGATTAATTTATAAGTGAACCAACAATTAGTCAAACAGAAATTAAATCAAGAAATTGAATTTAAAAATATAAATAACTGTTGCAAAGGAAATGAAAACTTTTAAAATCTACAAAATTATATGATTTTCTAACAAGGGTAAGTCAATATTTTATAATAAAAAGTAATAAATACATTTATTTTAATTATTTCAAAAATTTACAAAAAATAAATTATAATTAATTTTCTAAAAAAAAAAAATATATCAAGGAAACAAATACGAAAAAACGTGTCAGATTTAATAATTAGTAACATTTAAATATTTCTTTTGAAATAATATAAATAAAATAATTTAGTTTTCATGCTTCAATAAATATATATATATTAATAAATAAGAAAATAATTAGCCTAAGAAACAAGTTTTATAAGAATGAATGAAAACTGAGCTTGTCTTATTCGGAAAACTTTGTTTAAACATATAAAAGGTATTATCCGCTCCACATTGTTTTATTACTCCTAAAGTATTAAAGCATAAACGTAAATATTTTTAAATCAGGTATTTATTAACAAAAATTTTATTTTAAAAATTGATAAAATATTATAGTTGTTAAATAAAATTTAAAACAGTTTTATTGTTAAATAATTTAAAATAAATTTATATCGTAAACTTTTAATTTTTAAAACGAAACTTTGTAACAATTTTATGGCATTTCTAAAATTTAAAAGTTTAATTCTAATAACGGAAACAAAGTAGTTTAATGTTTGATCTTCATAATCGTAAACAAATACAAATATTAATAATTTTTTTTTGTATAGATAATGCATTTACAAAGCATATTAAATTGCAGGTTTGTTACAGTAAGGCGGGTTTGCGTTACAGCGTACCGTATAAATGATTGTGAGTGTAATTAAAGGCTTTATTTTTCACTGTTTAAGAAATAAATACGTGTTTTTCTTCTACATACGTTTTCATTCATTATTAAAAAAATAAACGGAAAATTATAAAAGGACGCTACTTACAATTATATATAAAAAAACATTAAATTATTTATAACAAAAGGCATAACTGACAAAATTTAAATCTATTTTACAAATATGAATTCAATTCCGATTACTGAGATGATAGGGTTGCCACCCCTGCATTCTCTGCACAGTTCAAAATTTATTTGATACACAATTAAATTTAACACAAAATACTTTATTATAATTCAAATTATGTATAAGTTTATTTTATTTTAATAATTACCAAAGCAGTTAATGTATAAAAAGGCGTTCACTAACTCCACTTTTTGCTAAAACGATTGATGAGTTTTTTCTTAATATATTATATGCTCTATAAATTATAGCAAGTATTATTAATACATATTGTAACCGTAATTATGGTTTCATATTTATTTATTTTATTTTTGGAATTCGTTAATATTGATTGCAGATTCTGCATCATTCGTTAATATTATTTCCACTTTATCAGGTTTTTGTGCACTGTTTCCTATATTAAGTATACAAATTGCTTCTTTTTAAAAAATGAAAACCAAACGTTTAGGTTATAAAATTGAAATTATGAGTGATATATTATATTTTATTGTACTGTTACAAAATTTTACAAATCATTAAAATTTTACAAATCATCAACAGTGCAACCTAGACCGACAGATAGGAGCAAAGATTGCACTGGCCAACGCTAAATTGTCTTGGGAGTTAGCGGTAAATAAAGGTAATCATAAAAATGACACTTGGCAGCCAGGCCCCACTTACCTTGCATTCCCGCGATAACCACGTTCTCAAACTAAATTTATTTACATACGTCTCACATACATCCGGGTTATGGGGTTACATGACGTTCTCTATAACTACCTACAACCCTCTCGCTACAGTAATTAATTCATTTAAGTACGGTACTAAGCCTATTCCCTATAATTGCTCTGGAGTGAAGCAATATCCCTTTTATACCATATTTCCTTCTGATCTAGGCTATAACTACGCAACAAAAACAAGCCAGTTCCGTTTTACGCTTGAAATCACGAACTATTTTTGTGTTTTTGTTTTTAAAATTGGGATTGCAATCTTTATTGGAAAATTGTTTAACAAGGATGTATAAAAATGTTGAATTAAATACACTGCAAGACCCCTTTTTTTCTATTTAGAATTCCTTTGATAGAATTATGTTTTAACTTTAATTCACTTTTGTTTTAGACAGGGTTCATATGATTTAAATCAATTGATTTAAATCAGATTTAAAGCACTGGATTTTTTAATGTAAATCGCTGATTTAAATCAAAATTTACAAAAAAAAAAATAAAATGCTAAATAAATTATGAAACACCAATTTTGAATATAAAATCCCAAAAATTTCCTTTCCGTAGGTACCACTAAATTATTGAATTTTATGCGCTTTTTTGCAAAACAACTAAAGTCAAGTTTACACGATGCGAGCTACTGGTGTGCTAGTAGACAGTAGCTCTCTTGTTCACTCGCTTAAAAAATATTGGACAGTAGCTGTACTCGTCTGTACTGTTCAGTGTTCACGCCAGTTATCTACGAGTTGATTTTGCGTTGTTTTTCTTTTTAAAAAAATTTTACAGATAAATAACCGAAGTCAGCTAATATTCGAAGTTTTATAACATTTTTTAGCTAAAAAATCAAATAATTTACTGTCGAAATCATCCGAATACAATACGTCCATACTTTTCAATGTGGAGGGGAAAGGCGAGTGGCAAGTTCTAGTCCCTCGCACATCCGAGTCGCTCGGCTTATGTGTTCACGTGATGCCAGTAACTGTACTTACTCCATTAAAAAGTCTACTCAACTCGCATGTTTACTCGCCACGTGTAAACTAGGCTTAACTGTTTTCGTTATCTGCGAATTATCATTCCTTTTAGTTATAAATTTTGTGGTAAAATTTTTTCCTGTTTTGAGGTTTGACTGAGAGAACATGAAATAAAAGGTAACTGAGTATTTTGTACTGCCGTACAAAACAAACTAACAGTAATAAAATTTCGGACAGTGTGATTTGCAAGTAAATTTGAACGCAGAACAAAATAGAATTTCGCTCACAGATACAAAATGGCTCTGAAACCTTGCCATTATGCTGCGTTTGTTTCATTTCACCCTCCGAAATGTATGATAAAGAAATGCTAACGGAAGAAGAGAGACAAATTTGTACAAATTATATTTCTGGTATAAAACGTTCATAAGCAAATTTAAAAATACTCGTAATTTCGTCAATTTTGCTCCAATCGACTTGAAATTTTGACACAATACTCTTAAAATATTATGCATTCAATTAAAATAATAAAAAAAATTAAAAATTTAATCATCGAAGTTGATTTTTAAATAAAATCGTAGATTTTTTTAAAAATTTTCTTGAAATATGCAGATTTAAAATAAAAATCATATAAATATTTTTGTAGGAAATTTAATTTTCTAAAATATTGTTTCCAAAAAACTTGTAAATCTTCGTAACTCATAAGAAACATAAATAATAACGATGATGAAAAAGCACTAATTTGTTTTTACGAGTAACGAAGAATTTCGAGTTTTTTTTTTTTTCAAAATATCATCAGAAACATACCTTTTAGGCAAAAATGACTTCGACCTTTTTAGTAGAGAATTAAATTTCCGTCAAAAATGTTTGTGATATTTTTTTTTTAAATCTGCATATTTCATGTGATAATTACGATTTTATCTAAATATTAACTTTATTAATTTTGCGGCAGGTGTTCTTTTTATTAAAAAAAAAAATGCCCTCGTGTTTGTTTCACCAAAAATAAACTTTTTGAGAAAATTTAATTTAACCAGTCTAATATATGTGTACATGTATATATATGTGTATATGTATACAATTTGAAGAAGACTTATTAGAACTGGTCCTTATTCGAGAGCCACGTATATAATTTGGACTTGTAAGCGAAAACTATAATTATATTATATTCTACTATCATGCCGGAGATAGCTCAAAACTATTATCGAAACTGAACACACTGACTTTAACAACAAACAAATCCACTTGGAAATCTCTTATTTTTTTTTTTGAAAATATCACAGAATAATCTTACTGCTAACAAATAATAATTTAGTTAAAAAAAAAAACAAAATCAAAAAAAATTAGACCAATTAAAATTTGAGCTTACATTATTTTTTTTCACAATTTCCGATTTTATTTACACGAACATTTATGTAATATTTTACTTTAAAAATTAGACTAACTCTTTTGAGTCTCAAAATTAACTGAACTGAACATCACCAGTATACCATATCATATCAAATGGACTTTGATAGATATGGTATACTGGTTGAGTTTCAATGTTATACTGAACTTATGTTATGAATTTTTCGTTTTTATAGTATATTTTTCAGATTTTTTTGTTTCCCTCTCCATAAACAAAATTAAACAAATCAAGTTAAAAAAAAAATTAATGCATCCAAACATGTTTAACGTTGAAATTGAGTGACCTAACTAAATTTCAACAGTCGCGTACAAAAATATAGCAACACAATCGCATACAAAAATATAACGACTTTTGAGAAAATTAATGAAATTACAATTGAAAACAAAACTATCATGTTTAAAGCAAAAGAGCAATAGTCCTGACACAACAAAACTAGGGCAAACTAGGACAATAATGGAGGCCACATTATTATCCGTTGTTTATCCTAGAAGCAAGGGCTATGAAAATCGCCAATCGCTACTTGCTACAAAAATTACTTTAACTATTTAAACCATTGAATGACGATATGAAAATTTACGTCAAAGAGAAACAGAAAATCTGATGTACGAAAAAAATGCTAACATATATTTAAATTATTTATCAAAATTTCTTAAAATTATTTATCTTATAATTATTTTATGTGACTTAACACCTCTAAAGAAAAATATTCAATTACTTAACACTGAAAAAAATAAAAATATTTGTTTATTTATTAGGTGTCAAGTCTTAACTGAAAAACATTTATTTATTTTAACATAAAAATAAAAACATTTAATAAATTATTTATTTATATCTGGATGTTTTTTGATTAATTAGAAAAAAAAATTTATTTAATTAATTTATCTTAAAATTATTTATATTATTATCCTAAAAAAATTATCAAATTTTATTTATTTAATTTAATTTTCAAAAAATTTTTGTTTTTTATTAAACATAAAACATATTTATTTTAAAAAGAAAATAAAAATATTTAATTATAATTTAATTATTAACTTAAATTTGTCTATTAGATCTTCAAAAAAAATTCAAGAAAATCCAATAAAGAAATGTTGTTTAATTAATTTATTCTTAAAATTATTTATTTGAAAAAATATATTTTATTTATTTATATTCTCAAAAAAAAATTATTTATTTATTTACGAAAAATGGTTTATTTACTTATTTTTCAAAAATGATAAGAGATTTTCAAGTTAAGACAGACCTGTTTGTTGAAAAAAAAAAACAACCAAAATATGATACAAATGTCATATGTCATTTAATTCTTTACTGAATTCTCACGCTCGCGAGCACTCCCCAAGAATGAATGTGAGAACCGAAAGGAAAAGCCCCTAACGACCAGATTCTACAGTACGGTTTCTCCCAAACTTAAACTAAACAAAGGCAATCACAACTGTCACGATTAGACCTTAGGCCCATTTCTACTGACCCAGTTGTGATTCCTTACCCTAAAACTAAACTAAAAATAAATTACTAGAACTAATGACGATTTCTTGATTTCTTGGAGGGCGCTCCCGAGCGCCAGACTTCAAGCAAGTCTTAAACTCCATGACATCGTTCTATTGTAAGCTAAATTATAAAAATGGTTAAATTTGAATTTGTATGATCTGATCCTGAAAAAAGAATAATTGGTTCTCCTCTTCATCTCATTGAAGAAGCTTCTGTGCAGGGAATGGTACTACCGGTTTGTACCTAAGTACAAACACAGCAGTAGTCATTCCCTTATCACCAGAAAACTTCCTCTGAGATGAAGAGAAGAAACCAATAAACTTCGATCGCATGTCCATAATCGACAGAATGATCTAGGAACATCATAATCGTTAAGGTGAAGAAGTCCTATGGATGGCTTATTAGGCCTACCATTTAGAGAAATTATTTAAATACCACATATACACTATCAAAAAAAATTACAAAAAATTGTACAAATATTATACATTATTCAAAAAAAAATCACAAAAACAAAACCAAGCTGGTTTTACCAAAAAAAAAAAAAAATGCTTTGAAAACAAAAAACCCAAGCTGGTTTTACCAAAAATTTACAAAAATCATTTGTAACTCACAAACAGAAAACTGGTTTTTTTTTCAAAAATTTCCATAATAATATATATAATCAAAGTAACAAACCAAAACTGGTTTTATCAAAATTATACCGTAATCTTACAGTGAATATAATAAAAAATCAAATAAATTTTATTAGGGGTCCCTGTTTCGGCGCCACGTATTAGAACTGGCCCTTATTCGAGAGCCACGTATATAATTTGGACTTGTAAGCGAAAACTATAATTATATTATATTCTACTATCATGCCGGAGATAGCTCAAAACTATTATCAAAACTGAACACACTGACTTTAACCCACAACAAACAAATCCACTTGGAAATCTCTTTTTTTTTTTTTGAAAATATCACAGAATAAATTTATTGCTAACAAATAATAATTAATTAAAAAAAAACAAAATCAAAAAAAATTATACAAATTAAAATTTGAGCCTACATTATTTTTTTTCACAAATTCCGATTTTATTTACACGAACATTTATGTAATATTTTACTTTAAAAATTAGACTAACTCTTTTTATAGTATATTTTATAGTATATTTTTATAGTATATTTTTTTTAGTATATTTTTCAGATTTTTTTTGTTTCCCTCTCCATAAACAAAATTAAACAAATCAAGTTAAAAAAAAAATTAATGCATCCAAACATGTTTAACGTTGAAATTAAGTGACGTAACTAAATTTCAACAGTCGCGTACAAAAATATAGCAACACAGTCGCATACAAAAATATAGCGACTTTTGAGAAAATTAATGAAATTACAATTGAAAACAAAACTATCATGTTTAAAGCAAAAGAGCAATAGTCCTGACACAACAGACTTTCCTATTTCGTTCTTGCCAATCTATTTTAAATTTCAAGGAAAAATGAACCATTTTCTGGTGCAATAATGAGAGAATAAGAATTACAGCGATGACGAATTTAGATTAATGGAATTCGTTGAATTCTACAGGGGTTTCTAAACTCAGCAAAGAAAAAATATATCCACTCTTAACTGAAGTTTTTTGATCTAAATCAGATTAAAATAAAAAAAAACGATGTTTTTGATTTTTTTAGTAAAAATCAAAAAATATATGAACCCTGGTTTTAGATAACTTTTTTTTCCCGGCATAGCATTATAAAATATAAAAATAATTATAATAAATAAAATAAACCTTTAAATTGAGAAATTAAAAATTTATAATAAAGCTTAAAAATAATTAATTTTATTGAACTCTTAAATTGTATAATATGTTTTTTAAACTAAATTTGTAAATATATAATAAAAATATATTGAATTGAATTGAATAACTTTAATTCACTAGTCTAATATAGATATATCGAAACCAAAAATGTGAATTATGTTTTACATTCTTGCACTTAACAACTATCGATATTAATATATTGATTCGGTTACACGTATATTTACTTGAATTTACTTTAAATTCTATTCACTTAATTTGAGTTTTATTTTGCATTTACTTTAAATTCCATCACTTAACTTATCTCGGTATATCTAAATAAAAATATGGATGGTGATTTAAACTCTTGCACTTGACAAATATCGATATATTGTTATAATAATAATATTATTCTATTATTATAATATAATATTGATATATTATTTTATTTTGAATTCACTAACTTACACTTCCAAATTCAATTTACTTAACTAATCTCGGTATATCCAAATAAAAATATGGATTATGATTGACATTCTTGCACTTAACAAATATCGATATTAAGATATTAATTCGGTTATATATAAATTCTTGCACTTAACAAAATATATCGATATTGATATATTATTTTATTTTGAATTTACTTTAAATGACAAAATTATAAGAATTAGAAACTGCTATAAATGACAAAACTTTAAAAATTACTTTAAATGACAAAACTAAGAATTAGAAAAGAAAAACAAACAACAGAAAAAAATAATACATAACCAAACCATAAAAAACTAGTAGGGTAGGGTGTGACCATAGCGGCCACGCCAAGAACTTCCCGTTAAGTTAAATAGGTAACATAAAGATATTTTCTTAAAACTTTAATAAATTGAAATTCTCTTTCTAAGACTTGCAATTAATCGTCATATTTTCATCTTTTGGTTACACTGGAAAGAAGATTTTCATTGCACCATATAATTAAAAAACTAACGGTGGAGTCTACTTAAAGTCTACTTTGTCAACGTTGCTAAAATTTTTTCGATTTTTATCATACAATAACACCATTTTTAGCGTTTCGTACTTTGAAAAAGTAAAAACGGTATCCTATTGGTGAGACTTCGGTGTCCGTCCGAATTTCTACATAATCGATTTTCTCAAAAACTATAAGTGCTATCAACTTGAAATTTTTTACAGTTATTCAATGTATTTGTCCAAGCCTACTGACAACAAGAAAATTTTGAATATTATTTTTTATCAATATTTTATGGACATTGATAAGGAGATAGTAAAACAAATGTTTGTTTTAAGGAATCGAGTTTGGTTTAAAAAAATCAAAAAAAAATCCAAAAATCCAATCCTTGGTTGTTATAATTTCAAATGTTCATTGGAGGGGGTTGAGAGTAAAAATTACGAAAACAAAATATTTTTGGTCATGTCAAGTGGGGGGTATCATATGAAAGGTTATTTTTTTTCTAGTCTAAAACAGTTTTTTTTCTAATTTTCGAAAGCACAGTAATGGACTTATTTTAGAAAAAGTGAAATTTTAGTTTTGTCCCCCCACTTATCTTCGAACATTACAAAAGAAAAAATTTTAAAAAATTCACGGTTGCAGGAACTTGGCAATAAAAACATGAAAAATTTTTTTTGGTCGTTATAATTTCAATTGTTCTTTGGAGGGGGTTGCGAGTAGAAATTTTGAAAAAAAAATATTTTTGACTTGGACAAGTGGGGTGTCATATGGAAGGTGATTTTTTTTGTAGTTCAAAATAATATTTTTGTATTTTTCGAAAACACGGTTTCTGAATTATTTATAAAAATGTGAAAAGTTGTTTCTCTCCCACTCTTTATCTTCGAACATTACAGAAGCGAAAAATTGAAAAAATTCACGGTTATAGACAGTATTGTAAAGATTGAACGAAAACTATAGCGGTTAGCTAATTATTTCAGATGTTCCTTAGAGGGGGTTGAGAGAAGAAATTTCGAACAAGTTGCAAAACGACTATAAACATTACAAAAACCTTATGCTCTAAGTTTCAACAAAATTAATTGTCAAGACTGAGAAGCCTAAAAAAACAGTTGTTCAACGAACCACAGACATCCTCCCCGAATCCTTTGCCAAATTTTGAAAATAGCTGATTCAAAATAGCACATTTTCCATATTCAAATAAAACCGGATGCGTTTGCGGCTCATTTTAATTCAAAAGTTTCATCAAGTTTTCATGCGTTTGAGTAATGAAAATAACGCCTATTTTTCAAATTTTCTTAAAAAAACTCAAAAAGTAAGATAGCAATTGTTTATACAAATGTCATTATAAATGGCTGACATGATGAAAAACAAAATGGAAGGTAAATGATCTTGATAGCATTATTTATTCTAGTAATACTTGCAAGAGATGATATTCAGTTTTTTGGAAACCCCTAAAAAATAAATGTACTGATTTCATTAGAAAAAGACTGGGCTGTAGGTTACACCAAGATATATCGATTGTGACCATTGAAGTTGAAATCGGATCATCCGTTGTTGAGAGAGCGTTGGACAAATGTTTGTCCACATACGATGATACACACGCACATACCCACACACACTACATACTGCCAGCTAAAAATAGCCTAAACAGCTTCAGGTGGTCTTGAAACGTAAAGATATTATAAAAATTTCGATTTCAAAAATCGACCCAAAAACAATAACTTCTCATATCGGAAAGTTAATAAACAGTTGACCAGGCAATCTCCTCTCGAACCTCTGACCTTTTTGTCAAATTTAGAAAATAACTCAGGTTTTTGATATTCAAGTAAACCCGGATGCGGTTGCAGCTCATTTACATACAAAAGTTTCATCCAGATATCATTCGTTTGCATAAAGAAAATAACACGTAGTTTTTTCACATTTTGTTAAAAATCTCAAAAACTAAGATAGCAATTGTTTATACACATGTCATTATAAATGTCTGACATGCTGACAAGCAATATGGAAGCTTCATGACCTTGATAGCATTATTTATTAATCTCATGATATTTGCAAGAGATGATTTTCAGTTTTTTGGAAACCACTAAAAAACAAACGATATAATTTCGCTAGAAAAGGACTGGGCTCTAAGTTACGACAAGATACATCGATTGCGACCCTTTTCGTTAAAATCGACCCATCCGTTGTTGAGAAATCGTTGGGCAAAAATTCTCCACACAGCGATATACACATACATACACACACACACACATACAGACTGCCAGCTAAAAATAGTCTAAACAGCTTCAGGAGGTCATGAAACGTAAAGATATCAAAAAAATTCCGATTTTGAAAATCGACCCAAAAACAATAACTTCCCATATCGGGAAGTTAAAAACCAAAATAACTTCGAATTCTTCGGATTATAAAAAAGACTGAATTTCATACTTGAGAAGAGAAGAAAATAAAAGAATTAAATCAAGTTTGAAATTTGATTAACACTTAAACTTAATGAGTAATTTAACGTCAATTATTTTTTTTTTAAATTTACAAAACGAAACTTGGGCAGATTTTGATATAATTTATATGTTGTTTTGCATAATTTGCAAAAACGAAACATGGGAAAATGTGTTGAAAATAGATATGATGTCGTAAGACATCGAAATTAACAAATTAAAGATTTTCTGGAATAAATAGAACTTGCGACTAAAGGGATATAATAAGTCTTTGACACGAAAGTAGTGTGTCTGAAATTCCCTTCGTCACAATTCTTCTACCTGCACATGCTGCGCATGTCGTATTTTATACTCTTCTAAAGTGATTAGTTCCGAAAAGTTAAATAACAAATATTTGCGTCGATTTCGATTTAATTATAAATTGAGAATTCCTAATTGACTTGATACGCGTTTCATAATGAATCGAATAATTGATTTCATCGAACAGATTGCTCGATGTTTTAATAGCGATAATTTTCTATTTTTGTTTCGTTTTTATATACATTGGTCAACCTTACGAGTACGAAAGTACAAAATTAAATCAACAATTATATAAATCAAAATACAAAAGGCTTACATAAATTTATTTCTTGCATGTTGTCTTCTTCGAAAACCAGTCATGTGGAACAAATGTTGATTGAAGGCTGTAATTCATTTTACTAAACGTAATTTTATTAAAAGCATCATGAAATGATAAAATTAAATTAGGTCTGTCAATTTGAAATATATCCCTCATAGTTTGATCGAATTTATCTACACTCAGCAATATCATTAACTTTTTTAGTTGCTTGTTGATTGACATTAAATTTATGAATATTTGCATTTAACATGTAACGGCGTGGAATGAAGCGATCACCGTAGCCATTGGGTATTAAAATATGTGTTGAACGGTTTCGTTATTACTTCACCTGAATAACTATTTTCACGTTTTTGTATTTGAATTTGTGTTTCAGATTCATTTTTCATTTTCATTTTATTTACTAAATGATTTATCAAACAATTTCCACTAAAACTCATTAAAAATAAATAAATAAAAAAAACTTCGATATCACCATTATAACAAATAATTTAATTTTCTATAATAAAAATTAGCCTCGGTTTCGATTTAAATTTACATAATACTATTCTTTGTTTAATTTTAATTAATTACTAATCATGCACTTAACCTTTTGATTTTAAAATTATTTAATAATTAATTCGATCAAAACAATTTGATCCCTTATATACCGACAATTTAGACTTCCTGTTTCCCTCTCCATTAACTTTCTCATCGCAAATAGATTCTAAATAAGCGATTCTCTCCAATACAGATAACAATTCTACTTTTTACAAATTAAACAATTATTTATGGAAAACATGTATTATTAATTGACATTGAGTGACGTAACTAAACCGTCAACAAAAGAAATGTTTTTGCACAGTAGTACAAATAAATGTCCCTACGCTTATTACAATTGAAGAGAGTAAATTTATAAATTATTAGCGAATTTCTTTGAATATGAATACTATTATTTTAGAGTAAAAATTGAAAATAGTCCGTCGTTACAAACTTTTTGAATCACTTCTAGTGCCTCCGACAACTGAGTCGGATATTTTATGTTTAAAACAAAATATGCTACCATTATAATAAGTAATGCTGTCTTTATGCAATTGCATTTTGTGTTAATCAATGATCCTTCAACAAAACAAAAAATCAGTTTTTAAATTTCGTTTTGTTCTAAGATTACAATAAATATACTGAAATTAATACCAAAATTTGAACCAAAATAGTTTTAGTAATTGAAGTTACTTTATGAAACCTTTTTTAACTGTTTGCGGATGCTAATGTTTTTGACTAAATTACAAACAAAACCAACGTTCGTTGGTATGGTTGGAGGAGACTTTTGACTCTTTATTAGAAACCGGATTTCGGTTCCTACAATTTGAAAACAAAACAAATACCAAATGGCCTTCGACCAGGGAAAATTTCCAACCTTTTTTTGTTATTTAATACGTCATATTAAAAAATATATGTATATGAAAAAAAATATAAAGAAAAGAATGAGATTGAAAAAAATAAAAAAAAAATAAACTAACGGTGTTGGCGTTACTTGAAGTAAAAACAGGATGTTGGCTTCTGTACATTCCGTATCTTATGAGATCCGTACCTTCTAAAATTATGTCTTGTTCGTTTTATTGGTTTATTTATATTGATTTTGTGCTTTGTACACAAACAAATGTTATCGAACACATTCAATTATTGGATTTTGTTCGTTACATCTTCTTAAATTCGATTAGACTGGATTTCAATTAATGCTAAATTCAATTAGTACTAAACTTGCTAAATCAAACTAGTCCACTATTTATCCGCGATAAGTGAAATTATTCTTTCAGGAATGTTATGTTCACATTTCAATTTAGTCTGAAATTAATCAGTTTGATCACTTTAGATATCAATAGTGAGGAGAGAAATATTTATACAATTAAAAAATGTTTTAATATTGGTAGATTCACTATTATAGGAATAATTAACATATGCAAGTTAACTTTGTATCTGGCAAGAATTAAGATATATTTGATTGTTTAATTTCTGGTTAGCTGAGAATTTGATTTTGTGAATATGTACTGTTAATATGGTTTCTAAAAGTTTTCTCGGTTTTGAATATTTTGGTACAGTCATGTATGAGACAACTAACTATGCCGCCTTGAGATAAAAGTATATATATATGTTTAATTAAGTGTTTTAATAATTTTTCTATTGTTAATAACTGTGTGTAGATCAATTTTACAATTTGTTTAAAAAAAAAACTTTAAAACCAATACTACAACAATAATATCATTCTGGCAAGATTTACCTAACCGCTATTTTTTTTGCCAGCTTAAGCATCCGGGAAATTGGTCGTGAAGTTCCTAGGTAAACCAGAATGATCTAGTTAGAGCGGTATTTATATGCTAAATAACTACATTATGGAATAAACAAAAACTCATCGATACTACACTACACTTATTACAACCACCGATGAACGAAAGTCGTCCTTCTCAATCACTTACCTTGTTTAGCATATATTTCATTTTTTAAAGGGTACAATGACAAACATCTTACTTCCCATAAAAAAATTGGAATAATTGTTATATAGATAAAAACGCAATAATTACAATAAAATTACTCACTCGTTTTTATTCAGGGAAAGAAAAACCTATAGCTAATTAATAATTCTTTTTTTTTATGATTAAATTTTCTTGTTTTTTTTATTACCACTATTTTTTTTGATTTTATTCATTACCACAAAACTCAAAATATATTTTTTTTTCTTTAATTTCTTAACGTTTTATTTATAAAGTATAACTAAAAAAACAAAATATGTTGAGGTGAAATTGTGCCGTTGTGAGGTGGAATTGTGCCGTTGTGAGGTGGTTATAAATTTTTTTTGATTCAAAGACTTGAAGCCTTAATTTTCTGCAGATATGGATGAAGTTTTACACATATCCACAACTTCAATTTTTTTGTTCTTGCCCTTTTTTTTCTTTTTAATATGGCCAAAACTGAAACTTTATGTAAACACAGTCACATAACATTTATATGTATTTTTCTTATTTTTTTTATTCTTGACAAATAAAATTTTTTAAATTAATCAAAACAATTAATTTTTTTATATTTGTTTTGCAGACATACATTTACATAACATTTATTTCTTTTTTGTTTTGCTTTTTTCTTTTTAATAATTATTCTTAAATATTAAATATTATTTTTTTCACTGTTCAAAAAAAAACATTTTAACTATGAACTATATTTTCTTTCTTAATGAAATAACTCAAATATTTAATTATTAAATTTAACTAAAATAACATATTAGCTATTAACTATACTTTTTTTATACTATATAAAATAACTCGAAGATTTAAATAACCTCTTTTGATGATTTTAGTCTCATGAATCTCTAATTAATCCGAATCCCAAAATTTTTCAATCCTTATATACAATGCTTTTCAACAGTATTTCTACATATCAGGAATGCATTGAAATCAGTTGAATAATTTTTAATTAATTTAAGTGCAAAGTAATAAAACAACAATTAATATACAAAAAAATTACGTTAAGTATATTAAAGGAAAATATGATGCATAACAAACCCCATCTCACATGTTTAGGCCATGATTTTAAATTAAAATAACAAGAACAATTCTGGATTGTTACAACTGTTTTAAACTCAGTTATGCCAGGATGTTTATAGAAATATAAAACAAGAAAAAAAAATACCAATATGACCTCTGGCCCAAGAAAAATCTTTATTTAGGGTTGCAATCTAAGAATTCATATTTTTAATGCAACCGGAAGCAAAAAAGAAATGAAAGAAAAACCATTATATTTATATATATAAAAGCTAGAATAAAATTGTAAATATACAGAAGATGTATAGAGATTTGGAATTTTAGAAAGAAATATACTTGAAACTGACATGGAAAATCTCTTCTTTGTAGTACTATTTTTCAACAAACAAAACACTATCGATAGTAATTCACAAACCAAAAATAGCTAACAAAGAATAATAATTTAGGACAAACTATGCAAGAACAAAAAATGTATATAAAATAAATAAATTAAAATACATAAGCTTACATTAATTTAGTTGTCTTCTTCCAAAACCAGTCATGTGGAACAAATGTTGATTGTAGATTGTCACAAATTACATTCCAAATATCACTTATTTAAAAATCTGGAGCGTCATCCTTAGACGCTTTGTAGAATGCAATACACTTTGTTAATCACAACCAAGATGAACAAAATCAAAAGATGAATCAGCATGACAATCATGCATATAATACTCATTTCAATTAATTCATTTCTTGATGCCCCAATAAAAAACTGTGATGTCATTACAACGGTTTACTGTTGTGTTTGATAATTTTAAAAATTTTTGAAACACTAATTTGTACATATATGTTTTGAGTTGAAATAAATTTATCACGTTCAATTATTGACGACGAGCTAAATTTGTATGCGCTAACTTACAAATTAAACTAAACATATTATTTTTATGCAACCTCTCATTTACTTTTATGCGAAGAACTTTAGACGAGTTATTTTAAACTTTTTTAACACAATTTCGTGCATCCAATTCATATATCCGTTGCGCTTCTTTCAGCCACTATCGATTTAAGTTGTTCCAATAACCAGAATGGTAAAACAACGGTTTCGCTATCTTCGAAGCCGTTTTATAATACAAAGACGCTCACATTTAAAAATACAAAAAATGTTATGTAAAATAAATTAAAAATGTTGAAATTTGTTTGGTTTTAAAAATTGTTGCTAGTTAAACTTCCTAACACACGAAACTTAATAAAAAGCAACGAAACCTTAACACTGTTAAAAATAAAAAAACCAATTTCAAAAATTAATTAATTTAATCAATTTAATATGAATGCTTATAAAGAACATTTTTTTTGTGCCACAGTAACACTGCAAAGTTTTATTTTAATTTACATACTGAAAACTCTCGATCGAAATGATCGAGCATATAAGTAAAATCTTTCAGTTTTCTTTCATTTCTTCGAAGAGAATTGGCTCAAATTTTTGTTGTCGGTACCCTTTATTATGTAATATTAAAGTGGGCGCTGCCGATATCCTAGCTCTTCGTTGATGAGGAGGTGAAGCCAGCATGTGGTCGTTAAACAGGTCGTCTATCGGTATAGGCGGACCTAATTGTTCGTGAAGAATGTTGGTGGCTGGTTGATGATGACGTGACCGATTGTCACTACTGGGTTGACGGCCCGTCATATTGTTGATCAACTCACCCAGTGGTTGTATGTGTGGAGTTGACCTGCCCAATATTTCCTGAAAAGAATCATCATGGTTCAACACTGGAACTTCACTTAGCACCACCCTCCGGTTGAATTGTTAGAGCGGTGACTGCTTTATGCGCGGCAGACAGAAGCTTGGTAGCGTACATGCAGTCGGTATGTACCTCTAGTATATTATTCAATCTACAAACACGGTCTGTATGGTCTGTATGTTGTGGCCAAGAAATAAACAAAATAAATAAAGCTCACTATTTTTTATCAATTTATTTAATGAATATTGTTTTAATATCACTTTTATATATGTGGTTTTTAACACTGTAATATAAATATTCTAATAAAACTTATTTAATTATCAGTTTTATTCGTAACTGGATTTCTCTTCTTAACTATGGTACTACGCTAAGGTTGTTGGTGCTACTTTTAAATTTTTATTGTAACTAAAAATTCGTCACTTTAAACCAACTCAACTAATGTAAATTTTTGATTCAACTTAACACATGTAATTTTCTAATTTAAACTTTTACCTTAATTTTCAACTGTCATCTAATTCTTTTAGTTTTAACTAACTTTTCACTTTAATCTTCGACTCAACTCAACTTATTTCTTTAATTTTTACTATTCAACTCTTGTAATTCTTATATTCAACTGCCAAAAATACAAAAATTTACTTTTATTTATATCAAAAAATATTATTTAAGTTTTGCATTTTAATTAAATAATTATAAATAAAAATATAAACAAAACAAAACATTTAACTTTTAAAATATTGAATGAGGAAGATAATTATTGCAGAGTGTTATGTTTTCTCATGGTTAGTTTATATTTTTTGTTGTTCCGTTTTTATAAATTTCACCAAGTTAATGGTTTTAAGTTGAGAATGGCACAATTTGAATTTGTAACGGGACATTATTTGACATTGGCACGTTACAGTAATACGATTTACTAGTTCTTTTAGAATGTTTTGTGGAACCGGGGCCACCAAACCTTTCACTTCCCGTGACAGGAATATAGCAGTTGCTACAATCACTTCGCCTTCCTCCGTCGGGTTTGCAGCATGTGTCTCCGTTATTGCTGCTGATTGACTACGCGCGGCAGTTGTTCAGTTGTTCAACCCAGTTGTCAATGTTCATGTGGATATCCCGTACGAAGCACTCGACCCACAACTCATACTTCCAGCCCGTAGAAGGGATGGTCTAATGGTAACACTGGCATTTCTTTTGCTGTCAGTGTGTTAGAAAATGAAAAGATCCCAATTGAATACTGAATGAATACTGTGTATTAAAAATTAAAGGAATTTGTGGAGGAAGAGGCGGAGAGGAAGATTGAACTCGCGATCTCTCCCCAGCAACGATATATGAGGCCCGCAGAGTAAATATAGGTCTAAAAATCCTAAAATCTACACTCTGGAACCGCCCGAATGACGAATAGGAACTCAGCATCTGGTTAAGATTCAGCCAAAATATCTTATCAACAATCCAGATGCTGTGTTCCTTCATCCCTAATACTAAGAAGAAATTTAATAATAGAAAAAATTAAGAATATAATTAACACTAATATCATTGCTGGGGGTAGACCACGAGTTCCAGCCCCCAGATCCGGTTTCAGCACAAGACCTTACTATTGATTCGCGGAGGTATGTCAACTGACGTACATTAAAATTGTTGAAGGGAGGTTGGGCTGAATTTTAGTTCTTCCCAACAGGGTGGACGTTTGGATACAACTTCACCTTTATGGAGGAGTGCTTAGCGCTGGAGAATGATCCTTGTTTGTCAGATATGACTACAAAGCATCATTCTCCTTTGCAAGACACTCGTCCTAGTGAAGCTGATTGGATGCAGTATAACTCGGGCAGGAAAACTAAAATGAAATTTATTTTAACAAAAATCCACGGTTGATCGCATGTCAAAAAGACAGAGGCGACCTGTTACCAACGAAAACTGTTAAGAGGGTGAAGTCCGAAGTCCCAAGGATCCTTTTTTAGAGGTACCATAATTTTTATTCGAATTATAAAATTGCAAAAATAATTTTTTTGCATCATAAACATCGATAATGAACATCAAAATGTCGATAAACATCGACAAGAATATCAAAATTATCAATACAATAAAAAATTTAATCAAATATCAAACAACAGATGCAACAAAATTATCACAAATTACAATATCCAATCCAAATATTTATAATAACATCAATAAAAAATATCATCAAAAATATCGGAAACCTTCAAATATTCAAAAAAATAGAACATCAAAAATATTGATATATATCTGAAATCTATCTAATCTATCTATCTGAAGAATCTGAAATCTAAGAATTCATATTTTTAATGCAACCGGTAGAAAAAAAGAAATGAAAGAAAAACCATTATATTTATATATATAAAAGCTAGAATAAAATTGTACGTATACTCAATATCGAGTGACGTAAGACATTATATATTCGAATGGGTAGAGTTGTCACACCAAAATTTTACTCACTTATAAACTATATAAAATTTTACTCACTTATAAACTATATACTTCACTGAATTTTTATAAATTTAATTTTTATTTTTAAATACCAACTAGTTTCGGACTTCAAAAGTTGTTAAAAACCCGTGTCGATGGGTTATGTGTCCTCAATATTACAGCATCGAAAGCATGAAATCTGATATAATTTTTTTTCTATTTTTGTATAGACAAGAATCACTTGAGAAAATACAACTATCTTATTCTCAACATCATAACCTAGTTCAACTCTAATTCACAAAATTCATTTTTTTTTCCTTTAGTGAATCACCATCCTTTTTTTTCTTTCTTGCACGTTACTTGTTAATTTTATATTAAAGGGAAAAAAAATAACGGACTTCAATCTTTTCATCCTTTTTTAACAAAAAAAAAAACAAAAATCCATCAGTTCAATTTTATTTTATTTTGTTTCAAATTAAACTCATGTATATAAAATATAAGCCTTACTTTATTACACACAATGATTTGCCAACAATAGTGTAAATTTTATACGGCTTAAAATTTTATCTTTACTTAAACCATATATCATTATCGTTACGAAAACACCATAGTTTAACTTTTGTCTAATAGATAAATATTAGTTTTCACTCACAATTCGAGTAACATCACAAGTAGTTAGTAATTTTTTTTTTTTTTTGAATAAATTAAGCGACCGATAATTGATAAAAAAACACCACTATGCACAAATGAGTACAATTCAAATTCCTAAGACGGTCAACAGAACGTAATTTGAACTCGTTTTAATCACGATCAAAACTTAACGTTTTATTGAATGAAGCTATACGTTTTATTTAATAAAAACAAAACCCACACCGATCAAAGATCAAAATTTGAAGTGTTCTTTTTGAACTCAAAACTTAACATTTTTATTCAACAACACCGATTGATTTTATTTTTTTTTTTTTTTTGGAAATCATATTATGCCTGAACTTATTGATTTTAAATCAAAATTCAAAAAATGACTAACTACATATAATTGACGGTATTTATATTTTAATTTATAAATAAACGAGAGAAAAAGAATACATAAGCAACTTCTCTCGTGGTTTCATCATCTCTTAAAACATTTAATACAATTACATCGATCAAAAATATAGGGGACCTCTACACAAAAATTTTGCATATGTTGCATCAAAACTACGATCTAAACAAACATGAGCCAACCTGTAAAAAAGATTCATTATCATCTTCAATTGTTGTTTCCAATATACATGTAGCGATGTTTACCTACATTAATCAGAAAATGTAATAAAAATAATTCAATGAAATCGCCCAAATGGTTACTTACGTTATGTTCAGTCCTCGAATTTTAAATTAACATACAAGAATTGTTTAAGCCCAAAGTTGCGGCATAATAGATGGAAAAGTGCTTCTTGCTGGAGGTTGATCCTTGTCTGTCAGATATGACTGCCAAGCATCGACACTTTTGGGCAGAATTTATAAGTACTCTAACATCTTGTATAAGCTGCACGTTCATCCAAACGCTACATGTTGGTGCAAAACACTATGGCAAAACATTTATATGAGTCCTTCAATTGACCTTTTAATTGAATACTATTTATTTTAATTCGGTGGTAGTCTGATAATGAATAAATGCGATAAAAACCGCCAAAAACGCATAGAAATATAGAATTTACATCATTTTTGTGGAATTTAAGATGGAAAAGAAATATATTTTTCTTTTTCGTCATACATTTTATCACAGTTACCACAAACGAACATTTTCAAAGAAATAGAATTTCAACGAATAAAATATCGATTTGAGAGATTGAATATAAAAGTACAGTAATTTATGTTTTATATATTGCGCATAAATATATTTCTAATATTTTTTTTTATTTTATTCACACTAGAAACACAAATATGAAATCCCCTAGTAAAATTTTCCTTTCACAAAATGTGTTATATATTTTGTGTAATTAAGTTAACCGATATTTTTCGGTGAACTGTCCCCGTAGTAAATAATTCGCAAACGTTTTATGTATGATACTTGTACCTCAGCTTTAAGCTGGAAAAACCTTTCACTAAACAAATAACTAAAACAAAATATTTTTTACTGTCGGGAAAAATATAATTTAAAAAAGCCCGACATTTATTCTTTGTTTATATCCTTTCTTCTTTGCTTGTACGTAATAAGTAATAACTAACTAAAAAACTACTTTTTTATAAACAGAAAATATAAGATAAAAATACAAAAGAGAAAACTTATCATATTGTGTGAGTATGCTGTTCAGAACCACCTATTTGTTCTATAATTTAAATCATTCGGATAATAATTTAGTGTTGTCACTAACAAAAGTGTTATCTAGCTAGATTTTCAAAACTTACGGGTACGTTGTCGAATACTTCAACATCTTCGAAATCAAAATTAAAAATACATTGTTCCAAGTTTAACGTATCTTAAAACAAATGATCTTAACCTTTTTGAACAACTTTTTATTACTTTTTATTTTCTTCTAATTCTTTTTATCGAATTCAAATCTGACACGATTTTTAATTCTGTTTGATCGGAATCAAACACAAAAAATAAACTCCGATATCGTTAAAATAATTTAATAATTTGAAAATCAAATTATTATACAGGTTGTAATCATGTTCAAAATCGTGATTATAACTCATTGAAATATTATTCCCTGATTACTGCTTCAATATTAGAAAAGTTGGGTGGAACTTATATTTTTTGTTCTAGAAGGAGATATGTTACTTCAGTTCAATGTCCGTTTTTGTCAGAATAGTCACAATCTATCTTAAAACTGTTCGCTTGGTTTTTAAGTCCAATTGTTTGACTTCGTTCGCTACAAGAAACTGAAAGTCGTCAGTGAGGTTTATAAATCAAATGCAATGAAGAGCGTGAAATATAAATCTAATTTATTCTTCCCAATTTCATTGTTTATATACAGAATTTTACAATTAAATTTTCCCCTAATTCTAAGTATATAGTTTTAAAATTATGTACAAAATCACTACTAATATTTTCATTCAAATTAATATATGCTGATCATTCATAACTTACTTAAATTTTCTTAAAATATATGAAATAAAATTTATTTATATAAGTGTCGCAATCGACTTTTATTATAGATACCAACAGATACCGTTTATCAAGGGTTTATTTTAAATCTTAAAATGACTAAAACGCGGACTCTTACACAAGAAAGATCTCTAATTTACAAAGATAATTTTCACTATCGAGTAATTTTACTCACCAAAATTTTAACTAACAAAAAGGTAATAATTTAATACGAAAAAGACGAATTATAATACAAAAATTATATAAATCAAAATAATAAAAAAATTACTTACATTAATTGTATCTTGAATGTTGTCTTCCAACACCAGTCCTGTGGAACATATGCTGTCACAAATTGCATTTCCAAAAAAAAAAATCAGTTATCACAAAAAACATCTGGAGCGTCATCCATGGACGCTTTGTAGAATACAATACATAATTCCTCAAATACTTCGTTGTACATATATGTTTCGCGTTGAAGTAAATTGATCTCGTTCAAATATTAATGATGAACTAAATTTGCATACGCTAACTTACATATCAAGCTAAATGTACTAATTACATGCAACTTCTCATTATCTTTCATGCGAAGAACTTTAGAAGAGTTATTTTCACATTTCGAAGCTGAACCACGATTTCCAGTACAAATACGCTCATATTTACAGAAACAAAAATATGCTTTATACAATAACTCAAAGAAATGTAGAAATTTGTTTAGCATATTTGTATGATTTTTACCATTGATGCAATAGTTAAACTTTTTATAACACAAAGCAACGTATACTACACACTGTTGGAATAATAAAAAAACACCAATCTTTGACAATAAATTAATTTAACAAAATTTAATATCAACAAACAAATATAAAAATCATATACATTACTTTTCTAATCACAAATAACCTGCACTTATTGAATTTAATTTTCATCATAACTTAGTTTTAAGTTCTAACCACAACTCCCAAAATTTGAAGAATATTTCTTCTTTATATATCTTTAAAAATTAAATAAACATGAGGGAGTAAGAGAGTTGATTCGCATATATTTAACTCGTCGTGCATATGATTGCAATCAATACATTTATAATTTAGAACGAAACTATTTAATAACAGATTGTCTCATTTTTTCCATAACATTCCTCTTGTTTTCCTATCGATTTATAAAACGCAAACTAAAGTAAGAACCACCGGTTTCAGAATACAGGAAAATAAACAATAAAAGAAAAATAAACAAGTGTATAACTTTCTATGGTTAACAGAACAATGTTTTAATTTTATTTTTAAAATATTAATAATAGCTTTAAACAATAATTAATTCATAGGTATTTGTAATAACGATAAACCAGTTTTAATTATAACAATATTTAACCATTATAATTAATAATTCAACACTCCCACTTAATCAATGCAAATTTAATTGTCTTAATACAAAAATTCAATAATTACTTAAACAAATCAAATCTAAATAAAAAAAAAATTCAATAAAAATAACATTGCAATAATTCCAAATCAGTATATATATAATATCTATCAGAACTATCATTTTACGAAAATGATTAAATTTATCTTTCGCTATAGCTTTAGTTAAAATGTCGGCAATTCGATCATTTCAACAAACATTTCATCCACGAACTTTTCCCTAATTAAGTGATAGCGACATTAATGTGCTTGGTCCGCTTATGAAATCCTGTATTTTTGATTAGACGAATAGCACTTTTTTTACCCACATCAAATCTTTCACAGCATTACAAGCTGTCACATATTCTGATTCAGTTGTCGATCGAGAAACACACTTTTGCCATTAAGAACTCCAGGAAATCGGACCAGAACCCAACATGAAAACAAATCCACTTGTAGAACGCTTTGTCTCAACATCTCTAGCATAATCTGCATCGCTACAACAATTGAATTTTAAATTAACATTATTTGAAAAATAAATATGTACCGTAATTTAAAGTCGCCTTGATGTATTTGAGAATATGTTTCACAGCTATAATAGGAATTGCATTTGGATTTTCCAAATAACGGCTGACATTACCAACATCAAAGGCAATGTTCGGTCTTGTTGCAATTGCTAAATACATCAAACTGCATTTCTAAGAAATGCTGTGAACTTTTGATTCCAGTACCTTGAAGCCTGCTTCAAACCATATAAACTTTTTTGAAGTTTGCAAACTCTTCGAGTTGAATCATTATCACCCTTTGGTTGACGCATATAAATTTCTTCACAGAGTGTGCTATACAAAAAAGCTGTTTTGAGATTTCATATTGTGATATTTTTAAATTTTCAGCAGCGGCAATAGCTAACAACGAACGAACAGATGTAAATTTTCAACTGGACTGAACGTTTCTTCATAATCCACACCATACGTTTGAACAAAGCCGCAAACAACCAATCGAGCTTTATACCGCTCAACGCTACCATTTAGTCCAAACTATATTAGGAAAACCCAATCTTTTTTTAACCATTTGGTAAATTCACCAACTTCCATGTGTCGTTTTTGTGCAGTGAATTTCATCGTCCATGGCACATTTCCATTTTTCACTACACGTTGATTTTATGATTCATTATACGATGATTGTTCAAAAGATTCTGCTACAAAAGCATAATCATCTGCAGCACAAAAATTGACTGATTTTGATTTTCTTTTTCTCAAACGATTTTTCCAACTTATTGGATCAGGAAGAATATTGCCACCATCATCTGAACTATCATCATGAACTGCATCTGAAACATCTGTTGATTTTAATTGATCATCATTAGATACCTGCAAGAACAAACCATTAGAATTGTTATCATTAACTTTATTTTCAACACAAGATTCTCTGAAAATAATATCTAGTTAGACATTTAAATTTTATTTTTACTTTGACTCCAAACTTGATAGCCTTTCGTGTGCTCTCCATATCCGCCCAAACCTAGTTATTTTATTATAAAGTAAATAAATCACTATTCAGACAAAAAAAATTACGGTTTCAAAAAAGTAAATAATTTAATTCAATTATTATAAATACACTTTGAACAATTTAATATTTCTCTAAACAAGGATTTCATATGTAATAAATACTTGAAGACCTAATTTCAATGTAAAAAGTCACTTAAAAGTTTAACGTTTTATAATATTATTTTTCAAAATGTTGTAACCTGTTGAAATTTGTGCGCAGAAAGAAAAATAAACAAGTGTATAACTTTCGATGGTTACTTATCAGAACAATGTTTTATTTTTAAAATAATAGAAATAGCTTTAAACAATAATTAATACATAGGTGTTTGTAATTGTGTTTAAATTAAATAACCACCGCGATCACAATACAACTTGTTGCTCGTTCGCCATCTTTTTTTTACCACAAGTTTAACCACAATGTTTTCAACAAAGAAAAACTTTGTTTAATAAAAACTTGGCTTTAAAATAACAAATTTCACTGTAGAATGTTTCTAAAAGAGTTGATTTGTAGAACTTTTCGGAATTAACTTTCTAACATTGATTTTTGAACTATTAAATTATATTTAAATTAAATTCACTCAGTCATCACAATACAACATGTAAGGCCGGGCATTCACATACAACAGAAACCGAATTTCATACAAATTTGACAGATAAAAATACGGTTTCTGTATGGAATTCTGTTTCTGTTGTATGTGGTTTCAAGCCTTTACTCGTTCGCCATCTTTTACATCACCTTCTCAATATTAATTGCCTCCATCATATCTAAAATGTTATTATTATCTATATCCTTTTTGGCATTTGAATATTGTTTTTATATTTGTGCAATTATTGAATTTCTAACATTATTATCTTTTAGTTTCATGCATGACTTCCTTGTTGCAGCAACTGCAATATTCGCATCAGATTGTTCTAGATATCGCCCACCTGGGCAAGTAGAGCAATTAGAAATTTCCACTGTCTCTCCTAATGATGTGGCATTAACCTTTGCATACTCTCTTATGACATCAGGAGTGTAAATTGCGGCAGTTAGAGGTGTCAACAGTACTTTATCTTCTGTCTCTGCAAGTAATTTTGCAGCTTTGTTAAAAATTGGTGTTGCCAATAATGAAAGTTTTTTTGTGGTAATAATACTATTTGTTTGATAGCCTTGTGCTGCCTCACTTTTAAAACTATAAATTTCAACAACATTCTGTGTGTTGTTACCTGTGACCGGGAAATTCATTGTAAAATATGCATCTGTTCTAGTTTTATTCCTTAAAGTGGGTATCCTAGGTGTATAAACAAGTGTATAACTTTCGATGGTTACTTATCAGAACAATGTTTTGATTTTATTTTTAAAATATTAAAAATAGCTTTAAACAATAATTAATACGTAGGTGTTTGTAATTGTGTTTAAATTAAATAACCACCGCTATCACAATACAACATGTTACTCGTTCGCCATCTTTTACATCACCTTCTCAATATTAATTGCCTCCATCATATCTAAAATGTTATTATTATCTATGTCCTTTTTGGCATTTGAATATTGTTTTAATATTTGTTCAATTATTGAATTTCTAACATTATTATCTTTTAGTTTCATGCATGACTTCCTTGTTGCAGCAACTGCAATATTCGCATCAGATTGTTCTAGATATTGCCCACCTGGGCAAGTAGAGCAATTAAAAATTAGCAACAATGTTTTGATTTTATTTTTAAAATATTAAAAATAGCTTTAAACAATAATTAATACGTAGGTGTTGTTTGTAATTGTGTTTAAATTAAATAATCACCGCTATCACAATACAACTTGTTGCCCGTTCGCCATCTTTTTTTTTACCACAATGTTTTCAACAAAGAAAAACTTTGTTTAATAAAAACTTGGCTTTAAAATAACAAATTTCACTGTAGAATGTTTCTAAAAGAGTTGATTTGTAGAACTTTTCGGAGTTAACTTTCTAACATTGAATTTTGAACTATTAAATTATATTTCAATTAAATTTACTCAGTCATCACAATACAACATGTCACTCGTTTGCCGTCTTTTACATCACCTTCAATTATGAATATTAACTAAAACTCAAACTCAAGATGATGTTTTTTCGAATTTCAGAATAATACTAAATTTTTATTATAATTCCAATTTCTTATATACTAAATTTGAACAATGGTTCTTTCATAAAAATTATTCTCATGGTAAATTGTTTATTTTAAATTGTTTATAAAAATATTTTATTTATATGAAACTTGAGATATCAAAAATATATTGAGTTATTTATTATTTGTTTATCTTAAAGAAATCAAATCTAAAGAAATTTGTTTATATTAATTTTGTCATATGAAAACCAAAATTGTTTACGTTAAAATAATATAAAGAAATCAACTTAAAGAATTATTAAATGATACAATGAAATCAATTCTAAGTTATCCGATTATTATAAATGTTTATATTAAAATTATTAAAAAGTTAAAATGTTTATATTATCCAAAAATTGTTTATGCAAGTGTTCTAAAATAAAATCTTAACATAAAATAAAATGATACAATACAAAGTATTAATAAAAATAAAGAAAGATATTTCATTCAATTTGTTTTGTCTTCATTCGTTGTATGTTGCATTCATTTATGTTATGTTATATTCGTTGTATGTTGCATGGCATGTTATATCACATTGAACGTTAAGTTGTAAGAAAGTTACATTGTATTTGATGTGGGTTGTGTTTTATGTGATTGTTGAAGATGTTGATGAGGGTGACTTCTGTAACTCTTCTCAATATTAATTGCCTCCATCCTATCTGTTAACCATAAAACGGTTGTAAAAGCTGATTCTTTTCATTTTGTTCTTATTGTATCTTATTACATTTTATTATATTTTAAATATAAAAAACATACATTTTATTATATTTTAAATTAAACAAAATTTAAAACAAATTAAATTTCTGTTATGTTTCTATTATGTATATATGTTTTCTTCTGGAGCAAACAAAGGAATGACCAAATGAATTCGTTTTCTTTTCGTTCTTTCTCTTTTTTCTTATTTTTAATGCGTCGACATATATTTTTTGTTAACTTAAGGTTGAATTCATCTTGCTTTTCTGTTCGTCTGCTGAATTTGTGTCGTTGTTGATGATAAGGTGTGGTTACATATGATGAACGTTAATATACACCCCGCCTTGGAAGAGCCGAGCTCGAACAACAAGTATTTTGCCTTTTGCATTACATTATAAATTTTGTGTTGAATGTCACAAATTGATATTTTTGAAACATTGTTTTTTACCTTGCCTATAACTTTGACTATAAGATTTTTAAGTTCACAAATAATGTATATAGCTTATAAAAATAAATAATTTATACAAACATAATTCAAATTTTTTAAAACAACAAAAACAATTAATTTTTAGATTTCATTTAAAACTGCATAAGTTGAAAACAAAAAATAATAAGGGTTTTGAAAAAATACTTCGAAAATTTTATAATTAATTTTTATTATGCTTCTAGGTACTAGTTTTCCCCCCTTTTCAATCAATGAGTATTATTCTTATATTTTCTTTGAAATGTTTATTAATATAATTTAAACTCTCTGTTTAAGTATTAACTTTTTGAAATCGAATTTTTTTTTCGTAGTATTGTTTGCGAAAGTTGTTTTCACGATTTCATCATCAGTGTTTCCATTGATAGGCAAGGCACATACTCGATTGAATGCACGTTTGTATAACCCTGATGTAGTTTGAACAGTAACTACACGAATGATCCCGTCGTTGCCGTAATGTACGTTCACTATCCTTCCCATTGTCCATTTCATTGGAGGAAGATTATTGTCCTTTAAAAGAACTATTTTTCCAACTTGAATTTCTTTATTAGTTTTCAGCCACTTGTGTCTCACTTGCAATTCATTGAGATACTCCAATGACCATCGACGCCAAAAAGTTTGTAAACAATACTGAATTTGCTGGAATCGATCTAATCTGTTGAAATTTATGTGAAGTAGTGTGGGTTCTGGTAGCGCATTTATGGGTGCACCAATCAAAAAATGGCCTGGGGTTAGAGGAGACAGATAGGAAGGATCGTTGGACATTGTTGAAATCAGCCTAGAATTAAGACATTCCTCAATTTGTACTATAAGAGTTAAAAGTTCTTCTTGGGTACAAATATGACTGCCAACAGACCATTTCAAATGAAATTTGCCACTTCTAATAACAGTGGTTTAATAGCACTATTATTATTTGAATTGTTTGAAACTTTGGCTTCTAGCAGTTCCATTACTTGAACTTGAAAAGTCATTACTTATTCTTCAAAATCATCAATAGAAAAGTTTTTCGCTTTATTGGCATCTTTTGGTTCTAATTCCAACAAATTGGTGGGAAACTGATCAAACAGATCTCGAACACTATTGAGGTATAAATTCAATTCAGTAGTCGTGCACGCATCTTTTTTCTGATCAAATCGTGATTTAGCTCTCGACAATACGCCTTGAAGACTGATCAATAACCGTACGTAAAAATTTCAACTCATTTTAAAAGAGATTAAAACTAAATACACTATAAAACAATATAAGAAAATCAATACGATGGTAACACAAACTATTATTTTTTGTTTAACAACGTGGGTCTTAACCTAACTTTTAAATATTTTAATTCTTAAACATTTTTAAATATTTAATGTATTAAACTTTGAATTAATCACTAAGCACAAGGTAAAATAAACACGTGTTTTGTTTCAAAATATCATTTGGTTTGAATGTAATGCAAATACCTTATGATGTTGAATTATCCTCCTATTTTTGTGGAATAAGATGTATATTGATGATAAATTTTTTGATTTTAGAATCCAGATGCTCCTGTGTGTTGAAGAATCCTGTTCGAAGGACCAAAATGTTAACCATAAAATGGTTGTAAAAGCTGATTCTTTTCGTTTTGTTCTTATTGTATCTTATTACAGTTATAGAAAAAACACTTTTATTTTTATTTTTAACTTTTATAATATGTTTATATTTTAAATTAAACAAAATTTAAAACAAATTAAATTTCTGTTATATTTCTATTATGTATATATGTTTTCTTCTGGAGCAAACAAAGGAATGACCAATTGAATTCGTTTTCTTTTCGTTCTTTCTCTTTTTTCTTATTTTTAATGCGTCGACATATATTTTTTGTTAACTTAAGGTTGAATTCATCTTGCTTGCTGTTCGTCTGCTGAATTTGTGTCGTTGTTGATGATAAGGTGTGGTTACATATGATGAGCGTTGACAATATCTAAAATGTTATTATTATCTATATCCTTTTTGGCATTTGAATATTGTTTTAATATTTGTGCAATTATTGAATTTCTAACATTATTATCTTTTAGTTTCATGCATGACTTCCTTGTTGCAGCAACTGCAATATTCGCATCAGATTGTTCTAGATATCGCTCACCTGGTCAAGTAGAGCAATTTTCACTGTCTCTCCTAATGATGTGGCATTAACCTTTGCATACTCTCTTATGACATCAGGAGTGTAAATTGCGGCAGTTAGAGGTGTCAACAGTACTTTATCTTCTGTCTCTGCAAGTAATTTTGCAGCTTTGTTAAAAATTGGTGTTGCCAATAATGAAAGTTTTTTTGTGGTAATAATACTATTTGTTTGATAGCCTTGTGCTGCCTCACTTTTAAAACTATAAATTTCAACAACATTCTGTGTGTTGTTACCTGTGACCGGGAAATTCATTGTAAAATATGCATCTGTTCTAGTTTTATTCCGTGGGTATCCTAGGTGTATTTTAATTGAAAAGTACCAGCTACGATATTTCATTTCATTTATTATTTAAAAAGTTTACAAAGAAAGTCAGGAAGAAAGTAATTTAACAATGAAACAACTACAATGAAAACTGAATACCATGTGTTAGTTAGTGATGCAAATACAATTTACTCTCCAACCGGCATATTTTCGAGCGCCAAAGCAGCTGCTGTAAATGACGATGCATGTTGCACAGCCCTAGCGCAATCACTGCAAGCAATTGCTGGAATTCCTCCGTCTATTTGCTGCTCTAAATAAACAAGCCGTTGCTCTCCAACACCTACTCCGTGCACAATTGGAACCTGCATGTGTGACTCTGTAACGATTATCAGCGCCATCTAGATCTCCAGAGGTGAGGAAAGATGGCACTTACTAACGTTAGAGATTTGTTTACCTGGCTGTTTGTCCGAACACCGCTGTTTGCTTGGCTCAGTCGTAAGTATTTGTCGTGAGTTTGTTCGGCAGTCAGATAATCCTGGGAGTTAGCGGTAATAAAAATTTCAGGAGGGCCACACGGCTTAGACATTCCTACTTACCTGTCCCCTCCAAACACCATGTTAACTCATTTCAGAAGAATGCATAATCCATCAAGGAGATGTGGGCAACGGACTCGACATTTCATTAATTTGCCATCGTCCCACGTCCCATTTGAATACTTCGCCAGTTCATGTTATTCCCCGAAATCCAAACAAACCCCACTCCAACACATAGTACCCAAACCCAATACTATAGCTAAATGAAGGACTCACCTGGTTTTATTCCTTTACTTTTTCCCCTTCCTCTTAAGTCGGTGTTATAAATACGGAAGAAAACACTCACATAACCAATTTTAAATAATATATTTTCCTTTTCTCACTGCTTCGATAGTTAATACAAATGAAATTATATTACTATAATTGATAATTCACTCGGATCAGATTTACACAAAAAAAATCACTATTTTATTTTTTTTTGTAGATTCACTCTACTAAATGTGATCTGAACATAAACTTTTCTGAAATAATTTCAAATCAATTTTTCAATTTTTCTTTAATAATTACAATAAACTCATCAGTTTTACCAAAAAAAATCACTATTTTATTTTTTCTTTGTAGATTCACTCTACTACATGTGATCTGAACATAAACTTTTCTTAAATAATTTCAAATCAATTTTTCAATTTTTCTTTAATAATTACAATAAACTCAGATCAGTTTTACCAAAAAATCACTATTTTATTTTTTCTTTGTAGATTCACTCTACTAAATGTGATCTGAACATAAACTTTTCTTAAATAATTTCAAATCAATTTTTCAATTTTTCTTTAATAATTACAATAAACTCAGATCAGTTTTACCAAAAAAAAATCACTATTTTATTTTTTCTTTGTAGATTCACTCTACTAAATGTGATCTGAACATAAACTTTTCTTAAATAATTTCAAATCAATTTTTCAATTTTTCTTTAATAAAAACCCACAAAAACAAACTTAAAAAAAAACCAAAAAAAAACACAAATAGCCAAAATACAACAAAAAAAACACAACCAAATCACCCGTCCGTATTTATTCGTTCGTAGCTCACGTAACCATATAGGTCAAGAGATACTTTTCGAGGTGACCGACTTCGTCCGCGTATCAAAACTCAGTCGTCCCAAAACTAAAACAAATTGTGACCATCTTGGTCGACAATTCGAATCCGAGTCCCCACTAAAAATTTTCCAACTCAAATCAACACCTCGGTGTTATCCGAGCTCTGGTCAAAATGCTCTTAGTAGACAAAATTAAAAATAACGAAAGAAAAAAATTAATTCCAGAATCTAATAAATTTGTGGGAACTTTCCCACAAATAAACGAAAACTTGTTTAATTACAACAAAAAAACGAAAGGCTGAATTTCAGTCTTAAGTAGAAAAGAAAGAAAAATGAGAATTAAATAAAGTGAAATTGGATTACCAATTAGGTTAATCCAGAATTTTTCAGTAATTGTTTTCTGTAAAACTTACAGAAAGCAAAACATGTGAGAATTTTTCTAGAATTATTAATATTTTTGCATAATGTGCAAAACGAAATATGGGAAAATTTTTGAAAAATAGGTATAATGACTATAATGTCATGATGGATCAAAATTATAAAATTAGATATTGTCTGGAATTTATTAGACTTGCGACGAAGGGAAGATGATAAATCTTTGACACGAAAATAGTGTTTCTGAAATTCCCTTCGTCACAACTCGACATGAGTCTTCAGCTTAGACCAAATGGTTTCAATTGGGTTGAGCATAGGCGAGTATGGTCCTAACCGTAGCACAGTAGTTGCACCCCTGGAGTGGTCTTCCACTGCAGTTTCTATTGAGGAATGACAAGGTGCATTATCGCAAACAATGTATAAGTCATTGAGACAGTTGCCTTGATTCACCCATTTGTCCAAACCTGCGCGTATCCACTTATTGCAAGCAGCCCACCTGTATGCACCTCTCTTACGCGTTACGTGGAGAACTCCTGTGGCAGTAATTGCTCCAATGACGTGTACATTGGGTCCTCTACTTGAAAGTAGTTGCTGCACTGCGCGCTCGCCTACCCTTGAACGTCCTCGTGAAAATCGGCAAAATAAATTAAAATTTTTCTCATCTATCCACGCAATTTGTTTTCCTTGTTGGATGAGTGAATTAAGTTTAGCCACATAAGCAGCTCGTTACTCCTTGTTATCGATCGAGTTTATGGTCTCAGGCATACTGTGGATTTTTTTAATGGTAAACATTCGACCTTTTAAATTATTGTAAATTGTGGACTTGCATAAATTCACGTTGAATTCGTTGTGGAGGCGACTTTTAATAGTGTCCAGGGTTATACCGCAGTTGGATTCAATCCCTGTGATTACAGTATCGAGCAAATCTTCTGAGAGGATTTTTTTTGTAGCCTCCCCTTTGTTTATTACCCATTACTCCTGATGTCACCCAAGTGTGTGCCGTCTTACCGTTGACATTCAAGGACTTTGCTAGCACTTTCCAATCTTCTCTTCGCTCTGCAGCCATTATTATTCTTTCACGGTCTTGCGATGAGTTTCTCTTCACCACTCGTTTTTCCAAGAGGAGCGTTTCTGTTATTAGAGATTTAAAAAAATAAAGTAATTTTAATTTTCGATAGCAATATAACCTTACCATTTATATCTCGGCGACATATAGGACATCTACCATTTTCAGCTGAAGCAATAGGATCTATGCAATCCTGATGAAATAAATGGCCGCAAGGATCTAATTTTACAACCCGCAAGTTATTTGGTAAAAAATGCGATCGCATATGCCTAAGGAGATCGCACAATTGTCGGTTAAATTCATTATTTCACTGCTTTACTATACATTAAGCAATATAGACTAAGAGCCCGCGACGGCCAGACCTTCGTTATTTTATAAAAACTGAAAGTTTATCTGCGCATACCCCTACTCAGGTAGGAAACGATAAGCGACATATGAAGTTTGGATCATAGTGGCTTTGGCAGGGAGCAGGTAACAAAGGGGCGTGAAAGTATACAAGCTAATTTTTTTTATATATTCTTCGGGATATTATTAGAAGTCACGTCACCCATTGCCAGACACTTACTATCGTGCAAACCCCCTGCCAGACACCCTTAAACTTTAAAGCTTAAGGGTGTCTGGCAGGGGGCTTCCACGATAGTAAGTGTCTGGCAATGGGTGATGTGACTTCTAATACTATCCCAAAGAATATATAAAAAATTAGCTTGTATACTTTCACGAAATTTGGAGGCCCCTTTGTTACCTGCTCCCTGCCAAAGCCACTATGATCCAAACTTCATATGTCGCTCATCGTTCCTACCTGAGTAGGGGTATGCGCAGAGAAACTTTCAGCTTTTATAAAATAACGAAGGTCTGACCGTCGCGGGCTCTTGTTCAAATAGCTAATTTATATTATCATGAAAAATAATTTTTTCAAACTGAAAATCAAAGCTATCTTTCTTAAAAAACTAAAATAAGCAAAGTATTTTGTAACACAAACCTTCATAAACTAAAATAAAATTTTTTTCTGAAATTGAAATGAAAATTTTTTGCCTTAGTTTTATTTTAATTTAAACCAATGAAATTCTCGAAAATGGACATCATTCAATTTCACCAATAAAATTTGAATTATACTAATAACAAATATTTATACGTCTGGCCTACTGGGATATTAAAAATTATCAGTCCAATTTTGAAATAATTGACTGATATCAAAGTAGGAGAACGTGTTGGATCCTTAGTTATATTTAAACTTCCAGAAAAATATTAAATCGCCAAAATGTTGGAAATGTTTCAGATGAATTGTAGAAATAATTAATAACACTCAGAAATCATTAAGCTTCCATAAAAACATTGAAAGATTTCACAATTTAATTTAAGTAATTACTTGAACAACAATACTTTTTTAAATTCCTGTTACAACTTTTAATAAAAAACCCGAAAATTAGAGCTTCTTAGCTCATATAAAACCACACCATAACTGACTACAATTAGCTTCCGCAAAATCAATTTTAAATGTTTGACCAATCAGAGGTCAGGTGAACTCATATTTCACCAATCTAAAATAAGTTGATTACGTGCTTAAAATTGCAACTAAGCATTTTTGAACTACTAAGAAATTGAATTCTTGTTTATTATTTGAATTAAGAAATTTTAAATATGAAATTGTTTAATTAACGAAATTTGATTTAGGTGAATACCTTATACAATGTATGTTTATACACCGGGTGTATAATGTGTATAAGAACTTTGAAATTGTACATGACTAAGGGATTGGTGTGGTGAACCACAACAAACGTATGATTCACAAAAAATATATAAATAAATGAAAAATGGCAAAACATTTTCTAAACGAATTCCCCTCGTTCGTTGATAAATTCTTATAATTTTTGGAAAAATGCCTCAAGCAAGTGGTATTGATAAAAGCCCTCGGCCTCGTGCTTTTATCACACTTGCTTTTGAAATTTTTGGCAAAAAGATTATTTCGAATTATCACCGCCCTTGTGAAATTACAACTGAAAATTTCTGAAATTAAAATGAAAATTTCTCAAATATAAATGAAAATTTCTGAAACTAAAATGTAAATTTCTCAAATGTAAATAAATGTTTCTGAAATATAAATGAAAATTTCTGAAATGTAAATGAAAATTTCTCAAATATAAATGAATGTTTCTGAAATATAAATGAAAATTTCTCAAATATAAATAAAAACTTCTGAAATTAAATTAAAAAAGGTGTAGTGCGAATGCGTTTTCCCAACAAGAGTTAGTTTGCAGCACGACCGTAAGGTGTGCTGCAATAACTCGCGTTTGGAAAACGCATTCGCACTAGTAATACACACTATTTTTTGTAACAAATGCATAAAATTTGTAAATATTTATTTAATTGTTAATTTAATTATTTATTTAACAAAGTTGTAAACAAATTTAAGATACTTAAATAATTAAAGTGCGCCATCTTCGTTGTAATAGTTGTAAATTATACTAGCTCGAAAAAAAAACATAATCCAACTACTGGTTTTATAAAAAAAAATAGTAATCCAACTAAGAGCTGTCAAAATTGTACACTTTGAAAACCCAAATAAATTGTTTTTTCTTGCAATTCAAATGATGCAATGTGTTTAAGTTGTTTTTACTATATGATTAGTTATTCAAATTATTATTTTGATATTTTAGTGCTATAAAAATATTATATATAGGATAGATTTAACTACAAATCTCACATGCAGGCGGCGTGCGTGCCAGGCATACAAAATATTTTGTGGTCATATGTGCGGAAAAGGAGATTTTTCTCTTATTCTATTCTAGTACAAAATTGAATATTTTTTATGCATGTGTTACAAAAAAATTATTTTTTAGTGTCCCAAAACATTGTTTAAATTAACACAACTGTAATTTTTAATAATAAAATAATTTAAAGTTTTCTTATTTTTACACGCAAATTATAAAAGTTTTTTTAATTTTATGTAAATACATATATTTAATTTTAATGTCATAATAATTTTTTTACAAATTAAATTCACTTCAACGATAATAAAGAACAAATTGGCTTAATACCATAAACTTCCAAAACTGAATGAACTGGTTAATTTTTCTAAAACTCTTCTGAACAATTCCCTTCATGTTATGTTTACTAATAGTACATATACTATATACATATTTCCTCATCAAATATTATTGGAGTGAAGCGTAGCGTAGCTCCATTCCTCCCCGATTTGGACCTTCGATTGACGACATACTCCTCCCAAACTATTAAAGATATCAAAATGAAATTTTGCATGTAAGACGACATCTAGCCATAGATGGTTTACAAAATATTGAAAATTAGACATACCACGGAGGAATAATCACCGAAAAACGATTCCCATAGAATTTCAATGGAAAAAATAGGAAAATCGCTTGCTTCGCTCCTTTTTATCAATTGCATTTTGCAATGGTTACCTAGTATTTTCATGGCCAATTATTAATGGCCTACAAATAATGGCCTACATATTAATGGCCTACAAAAATAGCATGTTTAGTTGATTAAGTATACTAAACATAATATGTTAGAATTCAAACATAATATGTTAGAATTCAACGTTAACGTATTATTTCCTGTCATAAGCAATGAAAAGCTGAACACTACTTTTTAATCTTTATATTACTTTTAGATTTTTTTGATTGAGAATTAGAAGAACATACACCATACCATGCATTGCATCTAGTAAAAATGAAAAAAAATTAAACTAAATATTTATATAAAAACTACAATAAATTAGATTAAAGTTTTTTTAAATCTTCAATAGAGTTGATGTAGAAAATCGTTCCATCTTCACATTGACGCATTATTATTTGTCCGTCTCTCATCCATAAATATTCAAAATGTTTGTTCTTATTAACAGTTTTAGTTTCCATAAAGAGATACCGTTTAAATTTAGTGATCCATTCATTTACGAATACAGGAAAGGTTTTATCGAGACCTTGAAAACCACTCTTTGATGATGTTAATTTGTTTTTTAATTATCATGTATTTAAGTTCTAAATTACGAAGTTTGACTGTTGAATAGTTGGTAAAGGCTTAGATACTGGTTTATTAATAGAGCTAAAAAGATTTGATGAATTCTAGGGATTTTTATTCAACCTGCTCTCAATCTCAGTTTGTTTACATTCTACAATATCATTTTCTTTAATTGACAGTTCTAAACCATTATTAAAACCAAACATTCTACAAGGAGATACAATGTTTCAGTCTAATATTCGTGCACCATTCTAAATGCAACATTTTTTATAATAATTCTCCTTTGTTCTCAGGTATTTGGGCGTTATTACCTATTTAAAAAAAAGAATTTTACTTTAAAATTTATTTATTACAAAATTTATATTTTAAGTTTTTATGAAGAATGATCTTTTACTTATACTAATATTATTTTATTGTTATCAATTTACTTATCTAAATGAGTTTATATAAAACAAAATTTTATTATTTTTTCTTTAATAGTTTCAGTTCATCATTCTTCTTCAGTAACAGTGCTAATAATCTTTCTTTTTCTTGATGACTGATTGCTATTTCGGTTATTTTACGTAAATCCTCTATTTCTCTACGAATTCTTGCTGATTATCCTCCTCTTGGTGTTTTCAATTTTTCTTGCTTTCTAGGTTAAAAATTTTGCTGTATATTCCTCTTTCTATAAGTATCCAAAACTTGAATACTGCTTGTAGTGATAATATCAGATATTAATCTTGGTTGTGTAGAATTTTACTTATTCTACAAAGAGGTACAATATTTCAGTCTATTGTCCGATTGGTCAGAGTACAGTCACAATCTTTCTTAAAACTGTTCGCACATGCTTTTCTAAATCATCGTTTGATGCCTCAATAAAAACTCATGTCATTTAAAAATACGGTTCGATCGAACAGATTGATTGATTTTTTGATTTTTTCACCATTTATTACGTGGATGATTTTGTTACGGGAGTTTGACTAAGGTGAATTTAACATCATATTAACATTGAAAAAACTTTGATTTCAGGTTCTTTTTTCTCTCAATTATTGTTTATTAACATCAAATTTTCGACGATATTGTTCGTCATTATCAAGATACTGTATAAAAAATAAGTAAAATAAATGTAATTTATATTAGAAACAAACTAAAAATATGAACATTGATTATGACACAACTAACTGAATATAACTGATGATTATTTGTAAGACATCCCAGGTAACAATTTCGCCTAAATTTTTTAAATTATTCCAACTTAACTTGAGAAAGCATTGTGTAAGACCATATTATTCAAGCTTTACCTAAAAAACTTGTAAAATACTAGATTCACTAAGTTTCTTATATAATTCCTTAAGTAAAGCTTAATTCAATAATAAATATTTAGGGCATATTCAAGCAAATGTTACTCAAATATAATACCTTTCATAAGGTTTTATTCACATATAACTTTTAAGGTAGTATTCAAGATGTTTTTACTCAAGAATTCTATCCCTTATATAAACCTTTATTAAAGTACAACTTTTAGGAAGAATCCAAGAAGATTCTTATCCAAGGATAGTTCCTTGTATACGACTTTATTTATGTATACTAATTTTAGTAGTATTCAACAAATTGTTACTCAAGTAATATTTCTTATATACGGCTGTTTTCAATGAATATTAAAAGATTTACAACAAATCGATCTGTCGTTAATAAATATATATACGACTTCGTCGTTAACAAATATATATATAATAAAGAAAGTGATAATTATTTTTATATTATAACTTATAACTACAACTTTTTTCTATCTCAATATAGATAATTTCTTTCTATATGAGTAGATATTTTCATCACAAACAAAAATATTACCATCTCCTAAGTCGTACCACCTAATTATTTATCCTCCTGAACATCTTATACCTACAATTCTTATACCATATACAATATGCTGCCGTCCTAAGCAAAAACACCGTAATTTCATAAATTTTGAAACTGAGAAAAAGAACAAAAACTAAAATAGTCTATGCCAACCTTTTACAGTAGCCTAACAACTTTTTTCTTGTGCTTATTATGTTTATACTATTAAACTATGTTCTACATAAGAAAAAACATACCAATATTTTATTAATTTTTTTGTTGGAAAAATTACGGATTTGTATGTAAAACTACGGTGTTTTTACTTAGGACGCTGTAAAACTACGGTGTTTTTACTTAGGACGCTTTAGATACTGTGTTTCTGCTTATTAGAAGCAGATATTTTTCAATGAAATTAGAAATCGATAGAAAAAAAAAATTTCTTTGTGTGTGAGTTTTGCAAAAATAGAAAAAAAGATATTTTGTAACAACAATTTCGTATAAATTTGCAACCGGGAATAATATGAATTTCGTATTTATAGATATAGAATACTTTTATGACGGCAATAATTGAATAAGTAATTGTATTTTAATTCTTATATGAAATGCACTGTGATTTTTTTTTTTCGACGAACAAAAAAATCACGTGTTTGGAATTGGATATTTTTCAGATTTTGGGTACAAATTCCACAATTCGTTTCTATCTAAAATAAATCACGGAATTTTGATTTTTTTTTTATCACCATATGCACTCACAAATCTTACTAGATCGTAATTCGAAAAAAATATTATATTTTTTTCACGACCTAAACACGCTGTCACCAAAATGTAAGAAATTGCAAAGAAAGCAAATACAATTTATATTTATGTTAAAGAAATGCACACTTTATTTAAACACGACTTTATTTTAAAAAATCAAGAATAATTTATATTTTTATTATAAATGAATTATTAAAAAAATAAATTGAAACAAAGGAATTATTTATCGGTAAATATTAAATAGGAACAATTGCTTACCTCCAGAGCTCTACCAAAAGTGAATTAAAAAAAAAGAAGAATTAAAAATGTAATGTTTGGTATAATGCGGTATAAAGTAATGATCGAGTTCAGTGGGTATCGGTTATTATTTACCGAATTCAATTAGGTATTGATAGATATGGGTGTATGCAATAATACTCACATAGTAGTGTCAACACTATATATAACTACGCCTATTAATTCATTTATTGCGATCTGTACGTTCACAAGTTACTTTCATTCTGTTTACTACTATGGTTGTTTATGTTTAATTTTTTTTTAAATTATGCGGCATTACAACTCTTACATCCAATAATTATTTCAGCATTTCCCTCACATAATTTCCAAATACAGTTGAATGAGAAAAAAAGGAAAAATCAGCCATTTCTTTTCTCTATCAAAACAAGAACTCTTATATTGCTTTTTCTATTCATATCACAAAAATTCAATACACTATGACAAGTAGGTGTTACAGCCTATAGGATGCAGCGACGAGTCAAAAGTTATTATAAAACGCTATTCGTTTTATTCCGGGATCGAAAAATTACTGTTTGTACCAAAATAGATTCTCCATCTTTTGTTTCTTTATTATTCCTTTCATCTTACACAAATTAAAAATTTCCATATATCTCTCAATAAAATACCAGTCAACCACTTCCATATATCATTTAACCAAACAACTTCTTTACAACTACATAATTTTGAACAACTGTATTACATCTCATGTAATACTATGACTAAGCTTTTGAAACGAAAATGTTCATCATTTATATAGACAAGAAAACATAACATTGTGACATGACATTGTGAAAATGGTAACATTTTATCGACTGACTTGTAGTACACATAAACGCTTTTATGTTTGTTTTCATTTAAAGGCCGGAATCGAAAAAAATTATCAAATCATAAGCGGATATCTTTGAATTTGAATATTTTTATTTTTAGAGTAAAATTCGGAATAGTCCGTCGTTACAACGTACATATATGCTTTTCGTTGAAGTAAATCTTATCACATCCAAATATTGACGACGAGCTAAATTTGTATGAGTTAATTTACAAATTGATCACAAAAAATTATTTTTATACAACTTCTCGTGTGAAGAACTTTTGAAGAGTTATTTTCACCTTGTCCAATACAATTTCTTACATCCAATTCATAATCATCCTTTACATTTTTTCACCCTCCATCGTTTGAATTGTTTCCAATAATCGGTATAGTAAAACAACGATTTCGCTTTCTTCGAAGTCGCTTTCTAGCAAACACGCTCGTATTTAAAAATACCAAAAAAATGTTATTTATAATAAATCACAAATGATGAAATTTGTATTTTATTTATTTGTTTGTAAAAATTGTGACCGTTTAAAATCTTAATACACAAAACTTTATAAAATGCCACGAAAACTTAACTAATTTCAACAAATTTTATAAACTTAATTTGAACAAATGTTAGTCTAACAATGTATATTAAAACACATGTGGCACACTACTGATCAGGGCTGGAAACCGGTTTTTAAAAACCAAAACCGCAAAACCAGAAAACCACACCAAATCAGAAAAACCAAAACCGAAACCATAACCTGTAATGGCAGGTTTATTCTGGTAGACCGTGCAGATCTACCAGGTGGTCTTGCACGCCAAAAACCCTGCCGCTAGCTCGATAGAGCGAAGGTTCTAGCGACCTACCTCACAGCACAAGAAATTTTAAAACAAAAAAAAACAATGCGTGCATTAAACGCCACCCAGAATCTCCAGAAGGGAGAACTGCCAGGTCACAACTCTCCCTATTCTTACTACAATTAACACATCATGTTAATTTATATAGCGATCTCTAAACGCTAATAATAAAGAAATTACAATAAATCAAATAATAAAACTACTTCCCTGATAAGCTTCCTTTGATCCAAGTCCTCAAGTTCCTAGTTCTTCATGTAATCTAGATATTTTCCAAGATTTAGATCTTCCCATTACATCGCACTCTTCACTGTTGGTGTGAGAACTTTTTTAAATAAAACAATCACCAAATCTCTTTACTTAAATCTTGTTTTTGGTTTATTTATTGACACTAACTTTCTTTTTTATTATCCATTATAACATTATTTTGGGTTATTTAATTTCTGAACCATAAGTTTATGAATATATAAAAAAACTACGCAACTTCCCCTTTATATAATTACTTTTATAAGATTAATATTATTACTAGTTTCACTTAACTAACTAACGGATTTTGAAATTATATCTTTAATATTAATATAACAAATTTTGAAATTTCTTTTCCTTATCTTTCTTTTCATTAGTAATATTTTTATTGTTGTTAATCCAACAATAAATTGATTTTGAAATATTGACTCTAATATTCTTTTTTTCTTTGCTTGTAATTTTCACTTTAATATTTTTCACATTTATTTTAATTTGATTGTAATCTACTTCTTAAAATTTATTTTAATTTCTTTTACTTTCTCCGAGGCTCACCGTGATCGACCTTACGGTCCCATAGTCTCCCCAACAAAAAAAACTAATTCCCTTCTATTCTTCATCTTCCTCTTCAAAACATTCCATTCAAAAAAAAATTAAGGGCCAAAAAAAGATCACCACAACCAAGAAACATATGTTTGTTATCAAAATTTTGAACTTTCCAGTCATCCCTCACACATTAATTTTCTGATGATGTTGATAAAAGTTTATGGAGTTTGAAATTTCATAAAATAAACAATCATACAAAGTATTTGTGAGAAAAATAGTGTTAATTTCATATGTAACAAAATATGTCGAACCGTCAAAGTGCTTACTGAGCAAATTGAATTAGTATGATGGGTGATACTTGTGTCCATGGAATAAGTACTCGGGGTGAATAAAAAGTTCGTGCAAATAGGTGAGCGGAATGATGTGGATGTTCACACCATTACAAACCACATTCTAAAATAGATCAAAACCAGAACCAAAACCAAAACCACGTTTTAAAAATTATCAAAACCATAACCGAAACCAAATTTTAAAAATCATCAAACCAAACCCGAACCAAAAACCAAATTTTAAAATAAAGGAAACCAAAATCAAATCTAAAAATTTAGTCAAGCTCAATAGTATTGTCAAAAAATTAAGACAACAATAAAATGCAACAACAAATACTGCCGTACTAAACACAGAGGTGGTAACTTACTTTTTTGTCAAAAATCAGTTACGAATCTAACATGATATAAAAATACTAAAAATAGTCGATAGACATTTTTTTCATATAATTATAACATTTATTTTCTTTTTTCATTAAAAAATTACTCTATAAAGATGTCGTATCTTAATATTTGTCAATTACTATAACCATTAGCTGTATCTATCAATTCCTAAGCTATTTCAGTCGTAACTTTACTGTCCTACAGTTATTATACTGTCTTTCGAACTTTGCAACCCAAAATATGACTGCCCGAATAATTGGACATTAAAAATAATTTAGTGATTATGTTTTTTAGTGTGATTTTTGTTAAAATTTCATTAATTTGGCTTTGGAAATTATTGTTGTTAGATATAACATTTCAAATATAAATTTAAAGTTCGTGTTTTAAATTTATTTTAAATTCTTTTATTTGAATAGCAATGAATAAAATAGTAAACAAACCACGGTAGCAAGTTCGCCATGTCATATCTCGAAATGCTCTAGGCGCTACGCAGAAATGAAACACTTTCCCCTGGGCATGTAATGTATCTTAAATTAGCTCAACATTTTTTACTGAGCATTGGCATTGGCATTGTTGACAAATGTTGTAATTTTTAATCAATTCTCTGACGAATACTCGAACAAAAATTTTTTAGCAATAAACCAAAACCGAAACCAAAACCAAATTTTGACGTTTGGAAAAACCAAAACATGTTGCATAGTAAAACCAAAACCGAAACCAAAACCAAGATCTATTATCTAGAAAAACCAATACCGAAACCAAAACCATAATTGGCCATTGAGAAAAACCAAAAACCAAACCATTACAAATAATTTATGGTTTCCAGCCCTGCTACTGATAACAATTTGATACTCTTTTCGATAAAAATTTTCATATTCTCCAATCAATCTCCAATCAATATAAAAGATATGATCGAGCATGAGACTCTTAATCTCAGGGTCGTGGTTCGAGCCCCACGTTTGGCGCCAATCTGTACGTTGTAACTACCCAGTGAGTTAAAATTTTACTGGTTGAATAGGATCCTGCATACTGTTCTGGCTACGGTGGTGATGGGTGGTTGTTGGATGATGTATATTGATGTTTATTCCTAAAGGGCACTCACTATATATGACACTGATTAAAACACTTAATATTGATATATATTTTTTATTTTTATATATTATGTATATCACTAAATACTACACTATTTTCTATTTTTTTGATTTTTATTTATTTATATATTTTTTATTTAGATTTATTTAAATTCACTTACACTAAAAAATTAAAACTAGTTACTATTAGATAAATTTATGGATTGATTTTATTTGATGGATTGATTTTATTTTGAATTTTATTTGGATTTGGAGGAAAAGAATGTTTTTGGAATGGTAGTTTAATGTGTACTAATTGATCAGATAAATTATATTTTTTGAGATCGTTGTTTTTTTTTGTTTTTATTCGTTTTCATATTGTTTAAAATATCAATTGTTTTAAGGAAGGGATATTTTTTGGGTGTTTTTGATTTTTCGGAAATTTTGGATTTGGTAATAAAACATTTGTTCTTTTTAAATAGGAAAAGGGGATGGATTTGTTATTTTGGGTTAATAAATTGGATTTTTTATGACGGAAAGTTTTTGAATGACGGTAGAAATGTATTTGGTGTTTTGATAGGATTTATGATGTCTAGCGACAACGAAAGAAGGTAAGGATTATGGATATTATAAGAATTGAAATTTGGTTTTTATTATTATATTATACATATTCAATTATTCGTAAATAATAAATAGTTGGGATTCGGGATTTTTAGTATCAGGCGACACTGAAGGGATGTTAGGATTATGGAGATTAAGGATGTAACTGAACTTAAAATTTTTTAATGTTATAACATTTTGCTATAATTGTATTGTGTTTTCACACAACAATACCAATGGTATTGTTGGGCTAGGGACAAATTGATGTAGAGCAAGCTTTGAATATGAGCTGCTGTATGTTTCCGAATTTTGTTTCTAGGTTATATTTGTAATATTTTATCAAGAAAAGAACATTACTGTTGCGTAATAGGTATTTTAGTGTAGTGAATTTTGAAGAAATATTTTGGTTTGGCTAATGTGTTGACTAATTAATATCAAACTTATTTTAAATGTTATACGAAAAATTTGACTAAAGCTTGGTTTCACGGTTTCGGATGAGAACATATATTTTTTATTAAAATTTTTGTAAGGCGAACGTAATGATTGTTTAATGACAAATTAATTCGTGTTGAATAACCGATTACCGCTATTAAAATTTTGTGAAAGATTAGTGCAAATAAAAGTAATTAGGAAGATTAATAATTTTTGACCATCTATTATCATTTTGGTTTTTGAACGAGATGAAAGTGGTTTTGCTTGCTTAGCTTTTCTAATTCGGTAATCGACGGATTCTTTAGGTTTTGTGAAATAGAGTGTTCTTTTTAAAGCTTCTTGTTGCAATTTTAAATGCCTCGGTCTTAGCGTTTTGTTTCTGAGATCATTTTAATGCAGTTTTTTATTTTCTTTGAGGCTTCTCATATCTAGTTGTTAGCACGACTTCTTTTCTTATTTTTGCTTGTTTTGTTTATAGTAACTAGAATTATATTGCTGTTTTTGTTTGATTTCGGTCTTGAAAATATTTCTTTAGGAATGTATTTGACATTGGAGGAAAACGTTAAATTAGGTGAGCGAATACTATTGATGTGTGATTTTACTGGAGATTCTAACTTTGATGATGAGGCATAATTTTGTTTTGCGATAATATTTGTTTTGAGCAATTTTTTATCATAGATAAAGTTATTGAATTTTATATTAGTAAACAGCTGATTAGGGTTGACGGAATTTTCGATTATATTAACTTTTTTTGTCCCCCTGGTATGAAAATAATCTGTCAATATTTTACTACCAGAATTTTTGGAGATACTTTCTTTTAAAACTTCAGAATATAAGTCTTTAGTTGGTTTGATATATACTAGAGTATGCGGTGGAAATACAAGTGTTTGGTCTTCGAAGTTTTGATTTGCGTAAAAGTTATTCGGTTATTATGTAAAAAAATTTCGTACACTTTATCTAGTTCAGACGGTTTGGGATGGTTGGGAATGGTTTCAACTAAGTCTTTCTCGAGAACTTTATTTCTATTTTGTAATTTAATTACTTCTGTTTCTAGTTTTTGGTACAATCCACTTTGGTTTGATAAGTTTTTTGTGGCTATATTTAGATCTATTGCTAAAATTATTTTGTCTGCATTAAGTTTCTCGATTTTTTGCCGAAGTGCTTTGTTAATAATTTTTGAATTTTTTAATTCTAAATTTGTAACTTCTAAACTGTAGGCTAATTCTGTAACTTTGTCACGTTTGAGTGACACTTATTATATACCGATTCTGAAGCTCACGGCTTGGGGGATTCGCGGGATAGACCAAGACAAATATTAGTTTAAGTGTCAACAAAAAGAGGAATATAGATAGATCGAAAAGCCCTTATTCATTAGGACACACACCAAAGTAAAAAAAAATTATTCTATAATTTTTTTGAAAACTAGTAATTTAATAGGTTAATAATTAACTAGTAATTTAATAATCTAACTAGTAATAGTTATTTAATATTTCCCACCAATGTGTTTTATTTAATAAAACAATATATATAAAAGACAACTAAAATTTAATTCACTTAATTCTATTTATATATAATTAATTTTGTTTTTAATTAACTTATTTATGTGTTGAAGAAGTTGTTGATGTTTTGATCCAATTTGCAAAAAAATGTCCAACTTTTGATTTCGATTCGTCAATTTATCCAACCAAGTTTACCGTTTCTTTTATACTTTTATCAATATTTGGTTACTACGTGTACAAACGTCACCAGTAATTTCTTTTTTATACAATTCTTTTTTTTTAATGTTATATAATTTTTTTTTATAGTTTTTGTAAAAAGATCAAAGAATGATTGATTTTAAAAAAAATTAATTTTTTTGTTTTTATAAATTATACATTATATGATCCACTTTGATGAAACAAACTTTTTGTAGATTATTAGCCTATTTACTATTATTTTTCTAGGCTATTACAGTTTTTCTATATAGATTTCGTTTGTTCAAAATAAATATTTGATCCCTTTTGTTCATTTTCAAAATCACGAATGAATTAATTAAAATTTATTTTCTTTTAAAGATTTCATTGATATTTTTTTTAAAAAAATTACCGAATAAATTACGATTTGCTTTTTTATTTATCTCTTTCTATTTATTTATATTTTATTGGCAAAAAATAATTGATCAAATATGGTTGAATACAGTATAAAGGTGATACACTGTAGTTTTGTTACAATTCTTTCGCAGAATGTTTTAATTTTTCATTAGCCTATGCTAAATACTCAACTCATTTTTATATTTGCTATTATCTTGGATAAGAAAACCAATTTCTTGTTTGTCCTTAATTTTCTCCGTTGTATATTTAGAGTTAACAGCCTATCGTTCTCTTGAGAAATCTCTTTTCGTCTTTTGAGAAAGCCCGGTATCAGCTTAGAAAATGGGGGTGGAAGTTCCTGCTACCTACAATACAAGAAAAAAAAAAACTATGGAGGAAGAGCAACTAAAATCACAAAGATCCTAGGTAATAGGCATCTTGTCCGATGTTGGTCATCCCTGGAGCCATCTCACTTCGTTCACCTCAATCTTCAATTAATCTACAACATTGTTGTCAATTAACATGAATTTAATTTATTAACCATCTTCCACCCTGATCAAAAAATATGCTAAACAAAAAAATTGTTAATATTTAAAAAATAAAAAAAAATGTAGTTTTGTTTTGTACTTTTACATCTAGGAAACCTCCCCTCCTCAAGCGCTTAATGAGCAGAGTACCCTGGGTCACTACAATAAAAAAGAAATGCGTTAAGATTATCAATATATAAAATACATTAAGAATTCTTTTTTTTTTATGGACAACACAAACACATGTACTTTTTTGTAATTCAAAATTCTTTGCATAAATTAATCTAATTTTCTTTGTTTTTCGCTTTTTTTCATTTAATGTGGATGTTTTTGTATCACAATTATGAACAACCTTTATCTCGTTTTCCAAGCGTTCATTTTCTTGTGTTCGTTTATCTTCCAACTCGTGGTGAAAATGCCAAATTCATCTTACCAGCTCCGATGTCCAACCAAAAAGAAACGAACAATTTGTCGATCTTTCTACCACACGTAAAAATCGTGTTGCCCTTCTTCTATTCAGCAAATAAAAACACATGTGTTGTTATTTCGGGTACCAGACATAAGGCTGGTCTCAAGCACTTGCCATCCATCCATTCACACAATCAAAAAAAAAACCAATGATCACCAATCGTTACAAGGGTTCTATAATTTAGACCTTACTTATCGGCGGTTTAATCGGAGACTTTTCTTTTTTTTTTTTTTTAAATCTTTTTAAGGACTAAAAAATTATTCATTTCAGTTTTTGAAGGGGATATGTTGTTAACCGTTATTACGTTTTTATTATTTAACACAAAATAATCGAATTAAAAAAAAACAACTAATCGAAAACCGAATCAATTTAATTAAATTGACCTGTATTTTGTTTAATTCATTTCCTAATTCAAAATTATTACAACACAAAAAGTCAGTTCATTAGCATTAATTTTTAATATTTCATTTCAAACATTAAAAATTTGCAACGCTGGACTTTCCGAGTTATTTTATTTTTGGGTTGAGAAATGAACGTATTTTACAAAGCAAACAAGAGAATTGTGTGTGACTAATGTTGCGCATAACAGATGGAAGAGTGCTTTGCGCTGGAGAATGATCCTTGTCTGTCATTTATTGACTACCAGGCATCATTCTCATGTGCAAAACACTCTTCCTAGTATTATAATACTCTAATATTCTTGTATAAGATTAAATGTTCATTTAAATGCCAAATGTTGGTGCATAACAAAATTTATAATAAAAATAATTGGGACAATAATTATCTGTCACACCCAATTTATTTAAAATTAAACCGATTGTTTAGTTGTGATTAGTGTTCCTGATTTCTCGACTTTTAAATTTCTCGAGAAAGAAAACTAGAAATACATATTTCTCGAGAAATCTCGAGATCTCGAGAAATATATTTCCTTAGAATTCTTTGTTATAACGTCAAATTGAAAACCAATGTATCTTTACACTTATTTTTTAACTATGCATATTAAATGAAACAATTTTTTTAATTGTAAATAATAAATTTAATAATTCCGAACAATTTCCATTTACAGGGATTAAGCCCAAATTATCCGATTCAGTGATATTACAATATATTTGAAGATCCATAAATATTTTGTTGTTGACGTCAGTCCATTCGTCTAGGGATATGCTAAACTTTTTGTTACTGTTTTTAATAAATTAATTTTATTTAGCAACTAAAGCTTTTAGTTTCGAAAAACTTAATGATTAGTTCTTTTACATTTGAAGGATTTTTCGGAAAATTGTTTGTCGAATAAAGCTTTTTTTGTAACTCTGTGGAAGGAAAACCCATCAACAGCCACTAACTGAGCAATTGCTTTATTCATCGACGGACACTGCCTTCACATGAATTTATCGATATTTTGCATATCACTGTTGATTTGTATATCAATGAATACTTATTCCACCTGTGCCCGACTCTGGATGTTTTCTTTTCAAAGAATGTATGGCATTGAAATGTCGATGAAGACCAGTAGTTGCAGATCCTTACATAATATCGTTTTACCACAAATATTGCAGTTTTAATGAATCCTTATTGTTTTTAGTATAATGTTTCAAAACATCATCGTATTGATTTGGGTTGAAATTTGATGAAAATGGTTAAATTTTTTAAAACAATTTTACTTACTATATATATGTTGTTTCTTGAAATTTTTTTTGTTTCTGATTGTTTTGTTTTTCATACAAAATGTTAAAATGCAATGGTGCATAAATCTACCTTACCATAATTTTAGTTCTCTTTTGTTCCGAAAAGCGCAAACATTTATATTTTTGATTGTTTTTAGTAAATTCGACGTTTAATTTTTTAAATAAAGGAAACATATTTTTCTCGAGAAAAATAAAAATTTTCTCGAGAAATGGAGATTAGATTTTTTTTTAAATAAATATTATAATACGAAAATGTTAAATATCCGTTTTTTTTAATTTTATTTATTTATTTTAAGTCTAAATCTTTTTGTTTGCACTATAATTTTTATAACCTCTTAGTCATTCTTATTATAACTTACACTTTGTAAAATACTGCTTCTAGTTGCCTAGAAGTCAGCTTTTAACAAAAATGTATTATCTAGTTATTGGCTCTGATGACGGGTATCTAAGGCCGGCTAGATCCCAGAGGATAGGAGTGAGTATGACGGTCAGAGCGTGACTAAATCGTGCATTCCCGTCAAGGATTACAAACCAGACGTAACTTAATTTTGGTCAACCAAACTACACTACTACCATGACCCCCCCTCCCCCCCATAACGTTAGTTAAATTATGTCATAACTAAATAGTTATACAAAACGTAAACATATAAATATAAATTAAAATTTGAAACCTTAGCATAAGCGTAAAAGACTGCTAAATTTTCCTTGTTGTCATCTGCCTTGATAGATTGATTACATTTAATAAAAATTCCACCAAAACAAAAGGTACATAAGGTACGATCTCAAATTCAAACCTGCAACTTCCGCCAATAAAACAATATTATCCAATTCAATGTTTTCTTTTATTACAAAAGTTTCTTGTTTTTTAATTTGGTTTACATTCTTTTGTTTTCTGTAACTTTAGGTTAAAGTTAAAATATAATTAATTATATTTTTAGTAAAAATGAACACTATAAAACTATCTTAAATATCTTAATTTTTGCTCTTAAATATCATTGTTTGTGTTCACATTAATTTTTTTATAAAACGTCACTATCTTTATATTTCACTTCTACTCGTTTCAACTCTCAAAACCTAACTGATCTTCGCCTTTTTTTACATTTGTTTATTTTCATCCTTATTACAACTACAACTCCTTCAATTTCAACATCTGTTAGGGATTTCTAGACGACAAAAATATTTCAAAAAGGTTTATGGTAAATATTTCTGTCGCCCAAGTCCCTGTTGCTTTTTTGTTTGGTTTTTATCTTATTCTAAAAATTTAATGTTTTATTATTTATTTTTGTGATGGACGATTTCAGGTCGACAACAGATGTGTCTTGAAATTAAAGCAATAAATACTGTCTGTTGTCACCATAAAGTCGACACAGTATGAACAAGTTCTTTCTGATTGATTGAAGTCAAATTATTTTTCATTTCTAACAACTGTTTGCCGGTAATTGACTGTTGTAGAATATGTTCTAAAGATGACTGTTGCATTTGCAAAAAATCATCATCGGATTCAGGTGTGTTCGTTTGTTTTTCAATCCATTTAATGATACTGCTATTCATCGATATCGTTGTCGGTAAAGCTTGAGAGGTGACACTTTCAATAGGTATGCCCTGCAATTTTCAATTAAAATTGTTTTACAGATTGGCTTGTAATTGCAAAAAAAAAACTTATTCGCAAAATTTAATTCGTATAATTTTAGAAAAAATTCCACATGAACAATTTAAAAAAACAACATTCATTTATAAATAATTCAAACACTTATTATATTTATTATTTGTATTGTAATTTTACATGTGAAGGAACTGCATGTAAATTTATAGCATATTAACAAATCTACCAAACAAACACAAAAAACATTCAGAAAATATTTCATTTTATCAATAGATCCATACTCACACATTTGCAAGGATACACACTAAAATTCATGTTGAAAGATGCTAATAGTATCTTTCTATATATTTGTGAATAAATCACCCACTTCACAATTAAAATAAAAAACAAATTAAGTACTAAGCTTTTTTGTTTGATTTTCAATTTTTATTAATAAAATAATTTTATTAATAGGGCTATTATTTTGAAAACGTACATCGAAAAAAAAACAACTATTTTTTAAAAATCTGAAATTATGATATTTTGTTGGTATTGACGAAAGGAAAAAAGTAATTTCTGCTTTTATTTTTTGTGTACTCTGAATCGGAGTTATGCGCGGTTGAATTTTGAGGCTTTTTCACGTAGTTTTTGGTAATGGTGGCAATTTTTTGTGAATAGGTGCCACAAATTTCATCCGACTTACGTATATTTTTGCAAGTAAAAAGGAAAATAATTGAATAATTGAAATAAGTAAGTTTAAAATTAATAACTTTTCTCTTTTCCGCTAGGCGGCGCGTAAAACCTTGGTTTACTTCAAAGCTCATATCTCAAAAAGTAGGCTTTTTTTTTTTTGTTTTTCACAAATTTTAAAGTAAACATATCGTCGCTTTAATAATGAAACAACGTATTCGCAAAAGTGTAGTTTCGAGATAATTGGGTTTAAAGATTTTTCGATTTTCTGATTTTCATAAACTCGACAGCACTATTGAATGAATAAAGATATTGGAAAAAAAATGTCTACCAATTAATCTTGACTAATTTCCCCACAGCATATTAAAATTTCACATTGGTACCTGCTGGCTTTTCTACCTAAAAAGAGGTGAAAAGTCAATTAGGTACCTTATACGTTATTTCATATTTCATATACGTTATTTCATTTTGTATGGAAGTACGATTAAGCCTAAAACTAATTATTTAGAACTAACGCATAATATTTTTACAATTTTTTATTTATATGAACCAGAATATCATGTAGTAATGAATGATGCGTATACAATATTTTAGATTTACCATTTCGTGTGGCGATCGTAATGTATGTAAAGTATACGACACTGATTTTACCCAAGTTATTATTCTGTAGGAATTGAAATATTGTACATGCATTTACGCTGTTTCAATATTTAACCAAATTCAAATTTGCATGTACGTTAATTAACAATATATTAATTTTCACCCCCAGTTATAAAAAAATTGAAAAATGTTAAAATGCCACTTTATAGACATCCTTATGGGGAATGCAGCGCACCCATTATATAATAACAACGTATATATGGTATACGTTATTTCATTATTAAAGCGACGATATGCAGCTATGAAATTGAGAAATAAAAAGTCAGCAATTCAATATGGATTTTTTCTTACGATTTTTTAAAGTTTGGTATATGAAAAATTCACATGTGTTTTTTTATTAAGTTAATAATCCTGTACTAAATGTGGATCTAATAAATTAAACATTTCATATTTTAGCACCTGCAATAAATTTGAACCATTTTTTGTGTATTTCTGATTGAGAAACAGGTTTTTATTCAGAATAAGAATTGGAGATCCCAATGATCGAAGATTTTGTTATAATTTCAACATCACCAACACTAACATTAGAAAAAAACATTAAAAAAATATTTTTCCTATAAACATTATAATTTAATCAATATTATAAATAAATACATTAAAAAATTAATTTATATATTTTTTTTTGCCGATCATCAGAAAAAGAAAACATTTTGGCAATTATTTACAACATCTTTAAGGCCAGGCATTGTTCTACTGATTTCCTCTGATAAGAAGTATGTTTGAATTTGTTTTACTATATTTTGTGACAAACTGTGCACTTGTTTGCTTTGAGGCCAACTGTAAGGACCTACTGTTTCCAACAGATCCATGGCGAATTTTACCAGTCGTCTTGATGCATTAAATTCATCCTGGATACGTTGATTTGACCAAAATTTACGTGGTAGAGTTGTCAACAAAAACACTTGTTTTGATTTACAGCTGGCATCTTTAAACTCTTTTTTAAGGTTCATAAGCCATGATGTATATTCACATTCCTCGTTTGGTGATAACACTTTAACTGAACCTACTTGAAATATTCTTTGACTTATTGCCGATGTGACACTTGCAATTTTTTATAACTTCCTGTTGTAATATGATTTTGTTTGATAGGAGATTCGGCTAACCTTCCAAGAACATTGATAATATCTTCTAAAATGTCATTAAGTAGTTCAGGAACTGGTGGAGATATAGTATCAACCGAAACTGGTGATGGATCTAAAGATGCTGGAGGTATTTGAATATTTTCGTTCGTTGGAACATTTTCAACATCCTGATTTATAGAAATAATTTCACTATCGATAGTTTCCGAACATGAAAGCTGCTGTATAGAAAATATTAGTTGCATATGAATTTTTATTCATTTTAATAAAATAATTAAATTTACCTTATTTTTATAGATATAAGTGCGACATGTTTCACATATAAACTGGTCATCACGCAAAGTAAAATTTAGGGTCGCAGCTTTTTGAATAACAGCTGGTGTGACTAGTTTCACATTTTTCGATGTCCGCTGATGATTTTTGAGACCGTACAAGTTACAGAACAATTTGAAAGGCATTTCTATTATTATCTTTTCTAAACGTTATGTCTTCTAAATATTTTGGAATATAATTGATTATAAGGCAATCCAATCAATATATATATACCCTTGAAATAGTTTTGACATAGGTAGAATCAGGTAAAATTAGGTAGGTACAATTTAATATATTTTGATTGGATGCAAGTATAATTTGGTCAAAAACCGTTTGTGGGCGTCATTAGAAATTTTAAATGTTAAAATTATGAGCCTCTAATGAGATTTTAATTATTAAAAAGGGGCTGAATAGACATTTTTTAAAATGAATAAACATTTTACACACCCTTTTAATAATTTAAATTCCGTTATATTACCACTTAACTTAAATTAATTTTTAATAAGTTTTTAACCATTTAACCGCACAGAAAATGGTTCAAATTTATTGCAGGTGTTAAAATATGAAATGTTTAATTTATTAGATCCACATTTAGTACAGCATTATTAACTTAATAAAAAAACACATGTGAATTTTTCATATACCAAACTTTAAAAAATCGTAAGAAAAAATCCATATTGAATTGCTGACTTTTTATTTCTCAATTTCATAGCTGCATATGTTTACTTTAAAATTTGTGAAAAAAAAAAAAAAAAAAAGCCTACTTTTTGAGATATGAGCTTTGAAGTAAACCAAGGTTTTACGCGCCGCCTAGCGGAAAAGAGAAAAGTTATTAATTTTAAACTTACTTATTTCAATTATTCAATTATTTTCCTTTTTACTTGCAAAAATATACGTAAGTCGGATGAAATTTGTGGCACCTATTCACAAAACATTGCCACCATTACCAAAAACTACGTGAAAAAGCCTCAAAATTCAACCGCGCATAACTCCGATTCAGAGTACACAAAAAATAAAAGCAGAAATTACTTTTTTCCTTTTGTCAATGCCAACAATATATCAAAATTTCAGATTTTTTAAAAATCAAAAATTTAAAAATCAACAAAAAAATGTACGTTTTCAAAATAATAGCCCAATATTATTGCCGTCATGTGAAAATATTTTATTTTAGATTTTTATTTAAAATTTAACATGTTTCGATAATTTTTAAAATTATTATCATCAGAAAATTGGAACAGAATTAAAACGATTTAAGCTACGTACTACTTTACAAAAACAATGTAAATAAATTCAATTCGATACACACTCTAATTTATACACACCCACGCGAAACAAAATAAAAATATTTGTAATAGCTACTAGAATGTCCTGTTACCACTAACAGTTGGTTTTGATGATTGGAACTTTTTGAATAAAGGAATATTTTAACTCAAGTTATATCACACAATATCAATTTTCTTACCATCTATATTTTATTATTAAAAATAAATACTTCCAATTTCCGTACGCCATTTCACAAGTTCTATTCTGAACAAAATCATTTGACCCGTTTGTTTTATGTCAGGAAATAATTTATCGACATCCTTAAGTATCATTTGTTGCATCACATTTTCAGTAACACCGCAGCTCCACAAAAAAATCGGCAGCTTCTAATAAAACTTCCCACTGAAGTAAAAGCAATTTAAATTTCAATTCGGCATCCATGTCGACAACCACATTGCAATCGGCTCTAAACTTATTTTCACTCGACATTGTAACTATAATATAAATTTTAAACTAATTATTAAACACCAACCAACCTCAATACACAATTTCAAACAATTTATGCAAAAAACTTTTTTCTAATTTTCACTTATGTTGTATACAGCTACTCAAACAAAAATTTCACTAAACATTCAATTTGACTCAACAAAAGAGCCATTTTTCTAGATATTTTTAATTTATCTATATTTTAAATTGTTCTAATTTTTCACAAAAATTTCACTAAACATTCAGAATTTTTTTTTATTTTATCTAACACACGACCACATAATTCAACTAAATTTTTTCTAAATAAAACTATGAATTTAACTAAAAGTTTGCATAAAAAATAATTGAATAAAAAATTTAATCAAAAAAATTTAGATTACCCAAATTAAAGTATTTAAATAAACCATATATCAAATAATAAATACTTTTGAGTATAATCACTGAACTATCTTCAATGTACAAATGTACAATTATATAATTCAAAAAAATTATGAATCAAAAACATATAAAAATGAGACAGCAATCAAAAAACAAGTCAAAACAAAAACAATTCAAACAGGGTTGAAAATGTATGAATAAAAAGACGATAAGTTATATTAAACGCGTTGATTGATGCAAAAGAAAGTTTTCGGAACAGATGAATTATTACGGAGACAACAACTATGTAACACTTTCCCTTCTTTTCCTTGCTCTTACTGCAGCAAAACACGTTGTTTTTAGTTATACATAATAATTTTAGCTTTATTGAATTTATTTTGTATAAACCATAAACAATATTTACAATATTTACTTGGTGATTTAGGTACTTAAACAACATTTTAGTCTCTATCTTCTTTTTTTTTGTCATGTTAAATTGAAAAAAATTTAGATTTTAATGAATTTTGCACAAAAAATATTTTTTTAATTGATTAACTGTTTATTATTATTATAATTTCAAGAAGTTTTTAACTAATAACATAAATTATAATTTAAACTAATAACATAATAAACAAAAAAGAAAATAAATTATTAGTCACATAAACTCAAAATTTTATTAAAATAACGAAAGAAAGATAAGTGAACGTCTACTATAAGGAATATATATGGATGTTCATCATATAGAAACAAGTAACAACTCAATATTGTTTTTTGCATCATGTTGTGATAGCGACGAGAAATGGCCGCATTATAATTTCATTTTGTTTTTTGTTTCTTGTTGAAATTTTGCTTTAAAAAAATAAATATGTGATGTTAGATATTAAATCAAAATAGAAAAAAAATTATTATATTAAAATAAGAAAATTAGAATAAAACAAAAATGCTAAGGTTCATGTATTTATGTCATTAATAGAACCATTTGAACATGTCGCTAAACATTAAAATAAACAAAAGTAAATTTAAAACAAAAAGTTTAGTTTTTTTATTTCATTTGGTGAAATTATAACAAAATCTCATAATATAAAAAATACAGTGTCTGATATAAACCTTTGTTTTATTGGAAGATTCGCAACAGAGGTATACGTTGTGAGCCAATCGCAACTGGATTATTATTTAGTGATGAAAACAAGGTTTTAATGAAACTGCCTGATCATTAAACAAAAACGAAAAGCTTTATTGGAAAACTTTTGGCTCTTTCTTGGATAAAAGGAATGACACATAGACCAATGCAGATATATAATACAAGCAGTCCAACACTCAATAGAAAAAACTGCTTAACTCGTAAACAGATTTAATTATTTATTTGTAAGTTTGTTTCTATTATTTATATTATCCCCAAAAGAATAATTTAAATAATCGATGGCGACCTCACTCTAATCTTCTTAAGATCTTCCAAGCACTTTTCATCTAAACAAGTTGATGACCTCGCACACATTTTTTTGTTTTATTAAGTAGGCTAAAATTTTTAAAAAGCCGTGCAATGTGGACGTCACTCCTGCGCTACAGGTATAGGTGTGAGAAGACCTTAGTGTGCGCAACAAACTAATCACTAAATAAGTTTTAAACTAAATAGGTTTCATCCTTTTAGTTTTTATAAGATTTATTTTTCTTTATATGATATACATATATTTTTTTTGGTTACTATGTCCCGAATTCAACTGAAATTTGTTTTTTGATTTTGGCTTCTTGTTTTATTTACTTTATAACGGTGTATTGGAAACTGATCCGCTTTGTATGAATACCAACAAAAAGCAATCGGCGGACTGCGTGCCTAGTGAGGTTACGTGCGACAGGCATGTGGATACGAGAATGAACGTCACCCAATCCAGCACAAAATCGTCAAGTCCGTCACATCCACACCAATATTAGTGCTTTATCTACATAAATAAATTAGTAAATATATGAGTCACTCACCCCATAATTGTAGGAGATCTAACTCCTCTCCACCTTCCTCATTCCTAGCCTATCATCATGATTATAAATACCGAAGGAAATAACAATGGAATTTGTTGCGCCAGTTGAAAAGGCGGTTGTTGAACAATAATCATAAGATATAATAAATCGTATACGATATAGTGATCATAAGATAATAATCAGTCATAAACATATTTTTTTTTGTTTTTTTGATGTTTTAACACAATTAAAACTAATAATTTAAAGAGTTCAACATTAATTGACGCAATTTTTCTAAAGTATACTAATTAATGAAAAGCAAATTGTGGAATATCACACATTTTAGATATGCATTTTTTTATAAGAAAATAAATCGATAACTTTCTCAGCGGAGTATATTCACGGAACTAACTCAACTAACGCAAATCATATTTACAACAACATATATAGAGCTTTTTCCCTCTCTTTCCAATTGTCATATTCACCACAAGAACAGTAATAAGCCTTGCTTTCTTTTTGAAATATAAATCAGCTGGTCACTACTGTCAAGTTTTGTTTTCTTCCGAACAACGCTATAGGATATTGTCTTTATTGCAAATCGTTATATAGCTGAATGCATTTGTCAAAATTCATACAGCTGCTACAACCAACAATCAACAATTATGTATTAAAATCAACTACAAAAACGGCAACCATGTAACCCAACTCAAAACTCTGCAAATAAGACACAACATGATAACACCTATAACTGCCAAAATCGAAATTTCATTCAAAATTTTTGTGAAAATTCGATTAGCATGTGGAAAAGTAGCAAAATATAGCAATATAATAACGAAAGAAATCAAATGTGTCTTGGATAATCTATTGATTCAAGAATGTGATAGTATTGCAACCGATGAACTTTCGGGCGAAACGCGTCGTAACAACGGGGACTATATTTTTAGTATAGTATATTTTTAGTATGTATATAAATTTAAAATAAGACCGGTAAACAAAAAAACTAAAATTGGGTGACCAAAAAAATCCTGCACTACATTACTTATATAAAGATAAAATAACAACTGTATTGTTTAAAAATTGTAAAATTGTAGCCACTATATTTAACTTTTTATTTTTTTTCACTTATTGGTTTGCAGTCCAAAACAAAAAAGAATGTTGTTCCGTTTGTACCTTATATTATATACTCTATGAAGCTTTTCTTTTTCGTGTTTCTTCCTTTTTTTGTGGAATTCAGGTTTAATTAAATGTATAATTAAATTCAAGTGTGGACCGCAAAAATATTCTTTGTGAACCAAGAGTAGGGCTGCCGCACATGTCGTGGGGCTGCCGCACGATCCCGAGAAACCTCTAGCTGTTAAAAAAAGAAGCAAGATAAAACTATACACTCTAGAGACTGTGTATGTCTTTGAGATGGTAAACTCCGAAACAACGTCCTCTATCATCCACGCAACGGGTTGCAATGTAGCAATATAGCCGACTTTTTATCTTAGAACCGTTTATGAGCGTCACTTTGAACGAAATTTCGCACATATACCGCCAGCCCTAACGAAAACAATCGGTTTTTGTTGCGTCAGCTATATGATTTTGCGTGCTACCGAGAAGAATGCTTAATGTGTATATCGTTGCTAATTATTTCAAAATTGATCTGGGATCCATGATTTATGATTCACCAAGACATTGAAGTTCACGTAGAAGTGCATACTGATTACCATGGTTAATCATATGGCGTCTAAACGTTTCAGTTCAGTTTACACTGTTAGAGTTCTATTTTGGACCGCTAGAATTATTATTATAACACACAAAAAAAAATTTATGAAACCGAAACGAACGGATTGTTCCAGGAGAGCTATGGATTTGGAAGTCTCTTACACAAAAATTTGTCTTACCTAGCATATCGTTATATAAAGTCCCAATAAAAAAAAAGAATAATATTCATATGTTATAGCTCTGATAATGTTTTATAAAAAAAACACAAAAAACATTAACAAGCTAAACAACAAGAATAAAATAACTGACCTTCCAAGACTTACGATCGTGATATAAATACTCAACCAATTCAAATGTTCGCTTCCGTAATTTAAAACACAAAAAAATTCCAAAGAAGACAGCAAACAACCAAATTATCAAAGAAAAAGATTAAAAAATTTTTACACTTTTACACAGAACAATTTGATTTTATTTCAATTAAAAAAGATTATAAAATTTTTGTAATAATTATAAATCATTTGTTTTTTTTAATTCTTACCAACAATATGAGAAATCAATCAAACAAACAAAATTTCAAAAATTATACTGAACCAATGGATTTTTCCACTTACGTGCAAATCCAAATTTCATTCAATATTTTTATCTTTTGTTTTTTTTTTTTGATTCGACTTCTATCCCGAAAGTAAATTTGTATTTTTATTTTCTTCAAAGTTGATCACCAGCAAAAAACTAATTGATTGAACAATCCAAAACAATACTTTATATATGTTTTTCGTTGATAAATCTATCTCTTTTTGTTGTATGTTTTGTTTCATATTTCTCCTTATTTTTGGCGGATTCTTTTCCGGTAGAGTTTTTTTCTTTTTAATGTTAAACAACAGATGGCATTGTTATAAGAAAAATGATTGGTGTTGACAGGGTGATCAACCATACTCCCCACCTTGAACTGTTAAGTTCAACTCCTTGGATTTTTAAGTTTGTTTTTTTTGTGAATTCAACTTGAATTGTTTAAGAACTGAATCTAAAAAATTATGGTGCAAATAATTTTTGCACCATAATTTTTTAGATTCAGTTCTTATATTATTCTTGATGGGAGATTTTCCATCGGGGTGATGTTATATCACAAATAATTTACTGAATTAATTGTTGATCATGTGTCAATAGACACAAGTGAAGACTAGTCATCTTCTTCTCACAGATACAACTTTGTTATTCAATACTAGAAAATCTAGAGTATAACAAAACAGTGATCACCAGAGAAATTAATTGACTAAACCTGAATTTATTAAATGTATGTTTATGTAAATTTTTTGTTTTTACACTTCGCTAGAGTTGTAACCCAATTTTTGGTTTATAATCATTAGCGTTAACATTTTTTGGTAGAGTTTATCTAGTCGGCTAGCCCTGATGAGAATGATAAACTTTTTTAAAGTTTAAAAATTTTCTCATTGGTTCGAAACTAGATCGCTCTAAAATTGTATGGATTGCAAAAAGTTTCATAATTTGCACCATAATTTTTTAGATTCAGTTCTTATATTATTCTTGATGGGAGATTTTCCATCGGGGTGATGTTATATCACAAATAATTTACTGAATTAATTGTTGAATTGTTTGAGATATTACAATTATTTGCTGAGGTTAATAATTTTTGTGGTGGATTTATCCTTTCCCTTTTTGGGCTGGTAATGAAAGAAAACTAAATTTTGATTTTGGTAAAGTTTTAATTTGATTTCCATTTTGTCAGGCAGGTTTAATTTGATGGGTTTGTTTTTTGATTTTTTAAGTTTATCAAAATTGATGCGACTCAACACCTTCTTCGGAATGAAGACATTGCCTCCTTCTCTGGTTGTAACTCGCTGTATATCATTCTGGATTCGCATTTGAACTTCTGCTAGTGTTGTTAAACGAAGTTTATCCCAGTCAGTGACAATCCCACCATTGATAAGTATTGGATGTCTGCTGCTAGATTCTGCTATTATATTTGAATGTGAGGGGTTGTGGCTTGGATCTGGATTATATATTTTAGCTGCCTGGTTGTTTTTTATTTTGTTTTTGAATTGCAGATAACTAGATTCTGGTGTGGATTCGTGAATCGATGAAAATTGAATATTTTCACAAATATCCAGCACATCCTCGTCTTCAAAACTCATTTCTTTAGGAAGAGAAAAGGAAAAAACATTAATATGGTTTATAACTATTTATATACTAATACAGACATGACGTAACACAAGACCATACAACACTTCATCGTTATAACAATTTATTTTTGATGTAGGTTGTTTATTTCATCTTGTATGTCTAACGGCAGGCGGCATATTTTAAGCGTTCCTCTTTTGTACTTATTGGATGTAGTTTTTACTTCCACAGCGCGTACTAATCCATCATTTCCTTCAAATGTTCGAGTGACTCTTCCAAGTGGCCAATGTGTAGGTGACGTGATTTCATCTTTAATTAAGACCACGTCTCCAATTTGTATGTTTGGCTGGACTTGACACCATTTCGGTCGTTGCTGTAACTGATTTAACTATATGTGTTATTATGGTTTTCCATATTATTCACTGTTTGTGTGCTTTTGTCACTTTTGAATTAAAATGCAATATTTAAAAATATACTTTTTACTGTTTATTTTTAAATTTATTTATAATAATAAAACTTCCTTATAGTAACAATTTGATTTTTATTTTTTATTTTAAAGAATATCGATTTCGACTTACGTCATCCTCAGTTCTTAAATTATTATTCCTAATTATTATCCTAATTCCTTATTCCTAATTATTATTATTAATAATAATTTAAGAACTGAGGATGACGTAAGTCGAAATCGATATTCTTTAAAATAAAAAATAAAAATCAAATTGTTACTATAAGGAAGTTTTATTATTATAAATAAATTTAAAAATAAACAGTAAAAAGTGGGGGTGCCATTCCTCCACCCAATCATCCAATAATTAATATATATAAATATGTATTCCTTCTACTCAAAAAGCTTTCCTCCAGTTGCCCTTCCTTTACCAATATCATTCAATAATTTTTTATTACACGTACTCAAAAAAATAGTTTCAATATTGACGGGCAGATTATTTTACCAGGTTCCTTTTAATTCACTTTTCAATGTCATTTATTTTAAATTGCAATTCCTGTTTGACACGTAGACTATTTATGTAGAGCTTCAGTCATTTTGCCGAGACAAAAAAGAAAAAAAACAACAATCTTTTTTTTCGTCACTATAAATCAATTTAATTGTTTTATTCAAATCAACCATGAAAAGATGTTTTTCTTTGTTCTTTTAACACACTTCTTTACAATAATAATAATTGGAAATATACTTAGAAATTTTGTTACTTTTAAAAGCACAAATGAACAAATTAGAAGAAAAATCAATGTGTTTCCTTTTGAATTTAAACATGCAAAAACTAATTTTTTTTTATTTTTCCTTTTCAAGTATAATGGATGTTATTGTTTATAAAGTTAAACACAAAATAAAATTTAAGATGTGACCATTGACATTTATCAATTTTTTTTTTTAATCGTGTACAAAAAAAAATCTTACAACTTTGAGAAAAAAAACACTCTTTAATTGAATTTGAAAAGTTGTTTGTTTCTGTTATGAAATTTGTATTTAGAAGAGAAAAGATGAACTATTAGAAATGATTAAATAGATTTTGAAATGTAATAAATGTGGTTCAATTAATCAATGAGAAAAATTGGACAACCGTTACAACACGGTTGGAGACATTCGGATGAGGATTATATTTTGGAGTCAAGAAATGAGTATATTCAGTTTTGACTTTTGATAAAAACGATTCGAAGTGTTGAGAAATAAATTATGTTCCATTTACCGAACCATTTACCATAGTTTCAGATACGCCAAACTATAAACATTCGTTTTTTCAAAATTTCCATCGCAATTTGTGTCGCCACAGATCTCACTAGCTCTAGAATGCGAATTTCGAAAAATGCTCTATAGTAACCATAACATAGCTGTAAGCTAATCAAGCTCTTGGACATGGACCGATGAAATCTATAAATATATGCTGCTATGGAGCAATAGAAGAGGTTAATCCTGCCATTCGCGTGGAATAGTTTGGAACTTTACAGCTTTTGCAAACTTGGCACTGGCTTACATATCTTTAACCTGGTGGCAATGAAACACTTCACCTCGGTGTAATGTACGGTATTACTGACGTTTATTTTAAAAATCAAGTTATCCCATAAAATCACAACGTAAATTTGACTGCAATGATTTGATTTAGCCCAGAAAAGTTCAAATTTGGATTCATTAAAATTCAAATCGCAATTCTAGTAATATCTTTGAATTTTTATTTGCATTAACACAATTATTTATGATAAAATTGCAACAAACATTATTTAATTTTATATAAACATTTTAAAATTTACATAAATAAAAATATTACATAAATTTTATTTTTATTTCATTTAGCACGAGTTAGACAAACAGTTCTAAAATAAATTACAACTTATAGTTTTATATTTAAATTAGCTTCTTACACTATTAAGTCTTGATTGAAATTAATTAACTAAAGTGATTTTTATAAATCGCTTTTATTTATTAAGAAAAAATAGTAAAGTTGATGAACTTTGTACTTTTTGAGTTTTGCAGGTTACTAAACTTATAATTTATTCAATTTTTATGCAATTGTTTTGAATTTATGGAAGGAAGTAATTGATATGGATAAGCAGCCAGCCGTAAAAGAAAATATTTATATTTTCAAAATAAATTAAGATCGAAGTATACTCTAGTTCTCTAATTAATCTGAACTTACTAAACATACTCGTGCTTACGTATTAGTAAATATATTTAGTTTATTAAAGTTCTTTTTTAGAATTTGAGATAAACGATGATGTCTCAAAAATACACCATTATTGTTGTCAATTGGCGTTATCACATTAACCACTCGTCTGATGTTGATTAAAAATTGCTCAAATGATCTGTTTTTACCGAAACAGAAATAAAATGTTTTTTGTAATATTCTAAGTTTTTGCGTATAAGTTGCATTGCCGTTGAACCATATCAATAAAACGTGTTGTGAAATTGGAATTACAAAAGGTGTCACAACACACACAATCATTTTAACACCTAGGTCTCACAACAACATGCGCTGTTACGTGTTGATGGACGGAAATTGTTTGTGTGTGTTCAGTTTTTTTTGAAAGAATAAATTGCTAAACATTAATTATATCACATAGTATAATACGACATAGGCCAATATTTCATGATGAGATGGATAAAACAAAAATAAAACGTGACGCGCAGGCTACCTTAATGCGTAAAGCATATAATAGGCCTAATGGACTTTCTTAATCTGATTATATAGATATGATTATTGAAATAAAGATATTGATCAATCAGCACATTAATATCTTTTGATCAATGCTTTTGTTGTTTATTCTAATTTTATTTGTTCCAATCGATAATGTAATGGCGAACGATCATGTAATGGCGTTTGCAAAAAGCGCGTCTCGCTCTATACCAATTGCTCCATGTTTATTTGGACTCTGTTCAAAAGCGAGCTATACGAATTTTGGGTGATCGAGATTTGACATCAAAACTTGATTCCCTACAACATCGTCGCACTGTTGTTGACTTCGTTGTTTTTTTTTACAAATATCGTCAACAGTGCTCAGACGAAATCAGCAGCATCATGCTTCAAACTTATTCTTACCCCCGTTTCACTTGGCAATCGCCTAGCGCAAGCAGCCAAACGGTCGAGATCCCGCACTGTCATACCGGCAGATCGAAGAAAGACTTCTTTGTCCGAACTGCATACAAATAGAATAGTTTGCCGGAACCCATAGTCTTAGGTAGTTGCAATCCGCAGAGGTTTAAAAAAAGCTTTCATCAACCCCTTAGAGCGCAAGTTGTTGTGGGACCTAGGTCTTAAAAGGTATTTATGTGTTGTTGTGACACATAATCCATAATATTGTAAACCCTATAACACAACACTTTTTATTTAAAAAAAAAATGATTTAGAATTTTTATATGGATTTTATTAACTATAATTTATAATTATATAACATATTATAATACATAATAATACAACATATTTCTTTTATTTTTTCACTTATAAATTTTCGTTCGTTTTTCAGTTGAATAACAATAAATTTATTTCTGATCATAAGACCAAATTTTTCATATAAATTTGCGTTTATTTATGCTTATAATCACCGAACTGTACCTAAGAATATCTAGACCGGAGAGATCTCTAATCAATGTTCAATAAAAAAAAAAAATTAAAATAAAACAAACAAAGATTATTTAAACTAAATCAAAAAGCTTACATTAATGTGTTCCCAAACCCAGTCTTGTGGAAAAAAGTTGATTGTAGGCCAACAAAAATTGTATTTCAAATATCATTAATACAAAAATCTGTAGTCATTCATTGACGGTTTGTAAAATAATCCACTGCAATTAAATCACTCAAAAGCGCATGCTCTTCTAAATCATTACTTGTATATGTCTCTCGTTGAAATAAATGTATCACATTCAAATATTGATGACGAGCCATATTTGTATGCGCTAATTTACAAATTAAGCTCAATATATTATTTTTATACAACTTCTCATTTACTTTAAAGCGAAGAACGTTTGAAGTAATTTTCGCCTCCTTGAACATAATTTTTTTATCCATTTCGTAATCATCCTTTACATTTTTGTTCAGCTACCAACAATCTAATTTTTTCTCAATACCCGGTTTGCTAAAACAACGGCTTCGTTTTCTTCGAAGCCGCTTTCGAAAACAAACACGTTAAAAAAAACGAAAAATGTTATATTGGTATTTGTATTTATTTGCTTTTCAAAAATTTGTTACCAGTTAAAATCTTTATACACAATACTTCTAAAATACCACGAAAGCTTAAATTAAAACACTTATGGCACAAACTGTTTGTTTGATCAAAATTTACATAATAATCGATCGCTGTTTTTATAAACGAGAATTTTCCATCTTTTGTTTCTTTTTAATTATACTTTCATCACATGATTTCAATACAAATTCAATTAAATGAAATGAAAATTATAATCTAATGTTGTCCATTGAAATAACTTTGTGAAAATTCATTTTAAAAAATAAATAAAAAACAAATTTGTCTTTTACACTTAAACAGTTTTTAAATTTAGTAAAATTGTTACTTTTTACGTCGACCGGTTTCGTATCCCGCTCGGCATGAATATCGGAAAGATATCTTAATGCTATCTAAAAAATGGTGTCTTTTAGAACTCAGAAAATTGTTAATTTTTTGACAGCCTTTTGAAGAGATCAGTTTATGGAGACCAAAAAGATTCATTTATGATAACTACTGTCGACATTTTTATGACCTAAACATGATATCATGTTGTTAACATTCCACCAAATACCAATTTTGTTATAAAAACAGTATTTCTAAAATTTCTAGAATAAAATTAACTAAATAAAATTTAATTAACTTAATAAAATTAACTACAATAATAATAATTATTTAATTATACTAAAGACAACACAAATGTCAAAATACAAATTTAGCTGATTTCAGCTGTCATATTATGTTACAACGAAACGTCAAACGAGCAAGCTGCAGTCTAGTTATTGCACCACATCATCGGGTGATATTGAGTAAGTATCTGAGTGATTATTATTATTGAGTGAGTATCATTAATAGTACATAATATATAAATTAGAACACAAACTTTTCATTTTCTCGTAATGTGCAAAACGAACCTCTAACCTTACTATTTATTATTTACTTTCTAGAAATTAACCACAAGAGAAAGATTCTATGACGGACTGACGGTGTTAAATTTGTATAATTATTCTGAACTTTCATAAAATATATTTTTATTTATTGCTAAAATTCCTTGTACTTTCAGAAAATGATTTACAAAGATTTTTCCAGCTACTCCTATAACGCTTTAAAACAGGATAACATCCTGCAAAAATGGAATACTGCGGACGATGCCAGCATAGAAGCAGCAATTAAAAACAGCAGCAGACCACTGCAGTAATCATTGATTTATATATTATTTCTGTTTATCATTTTATTTATAAGAATTAATATATTTTTGAATTTAATAAAAACAAAATTAAGTATTATGTTAAATAATGATTTTAATTATTTAAAAATAACCTAAAGTTTGAATTCAAGAATCTAAAAACTTTTTGATATCTCTAATATGCTATCATTCGGAGCTCAGAAAAATGTTATATTTCTGATATCTTTTCGAAGAAACCTAAAAGTTGTCCGCAGGTGGCGCATTAGAGGGGTTTCTGATATCTTTATGTTATCTTTTTGATAAATATTATGGATGTCAGATCTAAAAACGGTTGCCTTTAAGAGATCATTATGATAGCTTTTTGCCGAACGGGATGTTAATACATTTTCAAGACTTAAATCATAAATAAATTAAAATAAAAGCAAAACAATCTTAAAACATCTTTAAATTTGCATAAACATTAAAAACATAAACTTAAAAAAACATAAAATTATATATTCTATGGACATGCGGAAATCATTGCAATCAATATGCAAAGGTAGAAAACATGGAATTAAAATTAATTATTCAATTGAAACGACGGACTATTTTCAATTTTTACTCTAAAATAATAGTTTTCAAATTCAATGAAATTCCCTAATAATTTTATTAATTTTATTCAATTGTAATAAACGTAGACATTTATTTGTACCACTGTACAATTAAACATTTTTTTGTTGATTTCAATAAGTTCAATTAAAAATAATCAACTCAATTTCAATTAAAAATACAACTTTTGCATTGTTGTTATGTATTAGTGAAAATTGCTTGTTACGAAATTTGGACTTTTATCACAAAAATTATGTATATCAAAAAAATTATACACCGGATTATCGGATTGTCCCCATAACCAATCCGGGCTTAGGAATCTCTTACTAAAAAAAAATAAATTTACCCTAGCCTAGCATCTTTTTCTTTCAAGAAAAAATCAAGGAATTATTTATAATTATGTTCATTAGTAAAATTAAAATTAATGGAAAAAACACTTTCTTTCTTGCTGCCACTTCACAAATCTTTTTAAATAGCCAAACACAATAATTGTTTTTCTTTCTTGCTGCCACTTCACAAATCTTATATATATATATATATATATATATATATATATATATATATATATATATATATATATATATAATAGCCAGACACAATAATAGTTTTTCTTTCGTGCTGCCTATTCACAAATCTTTTTATATATATAATAGCCAGACACAAGGATAGTTTTTTTCTCGTGCTGCCACTTACAAATCTTTTTATATATTCACGGATCTGAAAATGGCCACACCTAATAATAATGTATCCACTCACATGATGTAGATAAAAGAAAATCAACTGTATTTCGAGTCACAAGAATTTCCTTTTTTATTTTAATTTATAAGTATTTCCTTCTTATATTATTTTTATTTTCATAATTAATTAAAACTGATTATTGACTTTCAAAAAAAGAAAAACAACCATTGGTCTAAAGAGTAAATGTAATGTTTTTGTTTTCACATTAAAACTTTGAATCAAAAATGAATTGCAAAATGCAATGTCATCAGTTTTTTTTATAGAAGCTATAGGGTGTCACATCTGTTTTTATAATTTTCTTGTTTGCGTTATGTTGTCTGTTGTTGCAAAAATAAAGGTCTAGATGGGGAAAACATGTTTGATTGTGCCGTTGCTTATCGTTGAGTAGACAATTCAAATTATTTAAATCTTATTCTTGAGCATTTCATTTTCACAATAAATTAACAAATTTAAATATTTTATACGAAATTATTTTTTTATCTTTTGTTTCTTAAAAAAGGTTTAAAAGGGGAGAACGGTTAAGGCCCAATTGATCATTCAATAAAATGACATTTACGTTTTCGAAATATGCAAAACTTTTTGAATATGCAAAACTTTTGGTATGTAAATAACCGGATTTCTATGTCCAGAATCTGTAGAACTTAGAATATGATACATAATAAATATATTAGAATTTCAGTTTTATTGAATGTATTTAGATTTGCACAGATTAACAATTGATTTGATTTGAAATAATGTGATTAATTCTATAACTATTTTATTCTAGTTCTATTCGTTTTGACTCCATTACATCGACTGTTTTAATTTTTCTTCCGTCACCCGACCAAAAACGATTTTACCCTTCGTGTAGCTTTTTGTTTTATTTTGGCTACATAAAATTTTTGTTTTATTTTGGCTACATAAAATTGTTGAGCCGCAGTACATGTTTTGTAATGAAGCGCTTTCTTCGTTGCTTAGCAACGAAGAGGCATAGCCAGGGCTCCCGCTGAATCCATTTTTTCCATTTTTTCCATTTTTTTTGGTTCTTTCCATTTTTTTCCATTTTTTCCGTCATTTTTCCATTTTTTCCATTTTTTTAAACATTTTTTTAAAATACATATACACATTTTTATATTAATTAAAAAACTTTTCCATCGTTATTCATCAACTAGTTTTATATATAATGCAAATTCAGGGAAATAGTAGGAGAATATGTGAGCAAATAATTAATTTATCGATATAAAACTCGATAACCTTTTCGTCGATCAATTAATAGTTTTAGTAATTAAACCCAAGTAACTAAGGAAAAAGTAATTTGAATTATGCAATTCAAATATTTTGAAATTCGAATATGTTCAACTTTTGTGAGAGCAAAACTCCATTTCTCTTCTATATGAAGCGATGCTATTTGACGTTGAAATTTCATCATCATTTATCAGATCTACATAAGTTAGACATTGTTGTTTTTATTCAATTTTCAATTCTAGTGTATATTGTTTAGTTTGAAGTTTGCTCTACGAACACATATTTTACTGTTTTCCATACTCTACTGATCTACGAGTTTGGACGACAATCTCCAACTAATTGAGATGGGCACTAAACCAATTTATATTCTAGATTTTATTTGAATGGATATTTCTGTTTATATAAAAGACATTAGCTGCATTTCATGAAACCGTGTGATCCGGATTCGCATAAGTTTTACATGTAAAATGAGATCCAACTTTGTTTTTGGATCTCAGTTTACATGTAAAACGTAAGCGGAATCGGATCACACTGTTTCATGAAATGCAGCTAATGTTTATGTACATTAATATGGTAATTAAAAGTTATAAACATAGTTTTAATTCTAATATAAATGTCCATGTAACATTATCTTTGTTTACAAGTTAACAGAATAATAATTAAATTTTAAGCACTTTTGGTGCTTTTTTTAGATGCTGTCGTTTTGAAAGTGAAAGAAAATGAAAATGGTTTCTTTGCTCTGTCCAGCACCAGCAGCCAAATTCTGTAATTGTGAAGCGGTGAAATGATAAGTTTTTTAATGAAAAGAAACGAAGAAATTTTTATCACTTCACCGCTTCACAGTTACAGAATTTGACTGCAGTTTTGTTAATTTTGCCTTAATATATAAAGAGCAAAAGCCGCTACAGAAACGTTGGCATCCAAAAACACCGACAAAGTCGACAAAAAGTACCTTATTTATTATAAAAAACGCTGAAAACTTAAATTAAAATATTGTTCTGTTAACCTGCAGACAAATGTAATTTTGCATGGACATTTATATTAGAATAGGGTTGGGTTGCCAACTACTACAAAACATAAACCCGAATAAATCTAATGCAAACCCGAAGATTTCATTAAATATTATAAATTTCGATAAACAATCTCAAAGTATTTATAAAATATGGACTTAAAACCTCCTACTCCGATATATCAAAAACTTTGGTCTGTGGGAAGGCCGAAGGGTTTGTTATAGTGATTGATGAAGACTGAAATATCTGTCGTTTTCAATTTTCCCTAAAACATTTCAATGGCATACAGACGGACATTTTTGTTTGCCCAGTTAGACTGGTTATGATCCAAAACGTTGAGAAATGCTTGTACACTTGTTGAGAAATAATTGTACACATCCCCAACCTCAATTTTTTTGAAGTACCTTTTATTTTCTCCACAAACGAATCTTTGTGGCCTTTGTTGTGTTACTCTATTTCTTCCTTCTGGTTTTGGTATTTGTTATTTCTCCTATTAATCTGTTTATTTAGCCATTATTTAGCTTCGTTCTCCAACTTCGTAATCGATATCATTAACATCCTTGGTATCTCAAAAAACTTTCTTGGCATCCAATACGATCTCAACCAAAACAAACCTCATTTACTTGAGCTAGGTGAAACACAAGTTTCAAATATCAATAATGTACGATTCGGCTGTAAAAATCATTCTCCGGAGCTCTAAACACCGTGTTGTAATGATATACATATATTCACAAGGATTTTAAACATACAAAGCTAGTAGCTAGTATTTCTGTATTCTGCTTTATCTGTCTCAAAGTCAACGCAAATAAACATGACATCTATTTGTGTTATTTACACCGTAGTTATCCTTACCACCATAATCACCCCATTGGACGCGTTTAATTCTCTTAAAGACACAATTGATAATATCTTCATCACTGCACCTAATCCAGTCCTCACGGAGAAATAGGGTGTAGCAATTCATGACTTTGGTGAGTCTCATAACGTTCCCTTGATATATCCAAGGCGTTTGATAGAGTTTGGCATCGGCTCTTATCAACAAATTAATTTTATTTTTAGTCTTTTTATTCTAGAGATCTCTTAGTAGTTGGTGTTGTTTCGGATAATTTCTCAATTCAAGTCTGCATTAATCAGGGTTCGGCTCTTTCGCCACCCCTTTTTCTGATCTTTTTTAACGGTTTGTTATCTAGCACCACAAACCCAATATATAGCTCTTCCGAAGTTCTATCCAACATTCATATATTAAGAGAATGAAGAAGAAAAGAAGAAACAGCCATCTAGTCTAACTGCTAATTATACTCGTAGAAAAATGGTTCAATCCTTGGATCTTAAATCATTTCTGGACTAAAATCTAGATCTTGAATCAATCGGAACTGGTGTATACTGAACCTTATGACATTTAATTCTAGTTTTGTTCTATAAAACCTCACTCTATAGCTCCTGTTTTGAAAAGTTTTCCAGACTAGCATTATTAAACTCACCTGCACTTAACTATTTCGTACTAATATAAACCACAAACGAAAATGGCATGATCACATTTGTTCTGTGGCGAAATTAGAGTCCCAACGACTTGGCTTCGTACGTTGTAGTCAAATTTTTGTCTCCATCTGAAATAACTACGATGTATAAAGAATTTATACGACCAATCCACGAATTCTACCCCAATTCATGGGTTGCAGTATACCAGAAACATCTAAATTTTGTCGACAGAGTTCATAGGCGTGTTGAAGCCGATCATACAAGAGTTGTTGCAGCATTTACATTATACTACGCTATGCTATAAAGAAATTAATCACTTAATGCCTCCATTACGTAGATCTTCACGAGCCACAAGCCAATCTTGGCATTCTTATAAGCATACCTTAGAGGTCTCATATGTGGAAACATCTATTTATACCAATTCCTTCTTTTCTCATTTCGTATACTGGTGGAATCGATTAACGAAAAATGTTTTCAAAATGGCTTCAATTACAACTATACTACATGATTATATAATATGAACAATTATTAAATCGAAATAACAGAAGTGGTTCAAGTGTTAACACGCTTTCCTTTTAACACAAAACACCTGCGTTCGATTTACGGCGAAGGTTTGGGAAACATAAAATGGATCTTAGTATTTTTCTAATTATTTAATTAATTAAAAAATTATCCATGAGGTTTGCAATACTATTGCACATACAATAATATGTTATTGTAATTCGGCGACCACTAAATGTGCCGAATGCAACCACTAAATGTGTAAATGAGAACAAAATGTGCAAAGAAATGTATTTTAAAAAGCTTCCGTAATATATTTCCATATGCTTCCTAGTGGAGTACGGTTCATGATGGTGATGGTAAACCAGACTTGCAGTTATTACTTTCACTTCGTATAATATGCAGGTGTGAAACTGCAAGCTAGTAAACTCCGAACTGTGTGAAGTCCAAGACGATAGAAAGCCTACGTGTTATATTGATCAACTTATGCTAGATTTAAATAAATTATTCATAATTAAAAACATAAATTTTCACCAGAAAAATACTAAAAAGAATATCGTTCCTATTAGGAACAGTTTATAAATAAAAAGTTTATAATTGTATGCCACTTGTCGTGACCTAAATTATTCACAAGTGCCTCGCTTTGTCCAACACGATGAAATTTTTTTTAAAAGACTGTGTTACATTGTGGTATTTGATCTTTGTAATTAGCGTTTCTATGATGAAGACAATGTTTTCTGTCAGTGAAATTGAACGAGAATTAAAACTAACTAAATTCCAAGGTACCGGTACAATGATATATAGAATTAATAATTATATCGAACTGAATCGACTCAATTCAAAAAATATATTTTGCTGTAACTTATTTGCATGTTCTAAAGCAGCAAATTGATATTGTAAGAATGATGGTATATAGAATGGTGATAAAAACAAATCACGAACGATTACCTGTTTAATATCAATCTATTTGGGACATACTACTGCCAAAAATTTGTAAGAAACTTTCATATTATGCATTCCATGAACCAATACTTGGATTTCGATGAACGGAACTAATGTTAACTTAAAATCTATTTGACATCTAAAGGTAGACTTAGCACGTGATTCGAGTAATAAAGAAATTCTGAATCTGGGCAGCTGCGGCTTACGTAAAATTAGTAATGCATTTAACGCTGGAGTTAAAGCAACGAATTGATCTGTGGTTGAATTTGTATGATCTGATTCGCTTATAATTTATTTGCTTACTTTCAATGCTCCTAATCGAAAAGCCGATGAAAAATATTATATATTAAAAATATTAAAATATTCCTCACGAAACTTTGTTCAAAATGGTTGAACAAGCCTCTTTACTCTCACCTGGTTTTAAGAAATATGTTAATGAAGTTACTAAAACTAAAAATTTAGTTTCTGAAGCACTTAAAGATGAATTATTGGATTAAAAATTATCTGTTTTTATGTTTGTTTACTTATGAGATGCAATGCAACTATTTTGTACTCAGATTCAATCAAATAATCTTTTAGTTCCATTTCTTCATAAAAATAATTTAACAATTCATTTTATTTCAATTTTAAAAACAATATGTACGAGAATCGTTCAATCTGAAATTTTCGAGTCAAGGTTTTTGTTATATTAACGATTAAAAGTGTTAACAAATGAATAATTGTACACTTTTATTAATTTTTCTATCAATTATAAAATACCGTAGTTTAAACATTTTCTGAAAAAATTAAAAACCGAGTCTGGATAACCTGAAAAAACAGGGATTTTTTTTACCGTAATATTCTAAGATACCCTATGTATTACACATTTTAAATTGTTTGTTTTCCATTTTTTCCATTTTTTTGGCGAAAAATTTCCATTTTTTCCATTTTTTTCAATCTGACTTTAAAACGGGAGCCCTGAGTTAAGTGTAGGAAATGTCAACATAAGTTACAAGGTTTAACTGCTCGTATGATAAAGCACAGCCTAGTTTGTTTGTCAACATGTTGAAATTGTCGACAACACACTAGAAGAAACGGGAAATGATTTTACTTCTCGTTCACGTGCTACTACTTCTACCTCTACGACAACGTACGAATTGAACCGTAAATCATTACAGAAATAAGATTCAGCTTCAATTCATAAGTATGTGGTAAAAACAACTAAAACTGAGAGTAATATGTTTGATAAGCAGCTGACTAGATTTTTTTATGCTGAAAATGTGGCTTTCAAAAAAGTTAATAGTAAGGAATTTATTAAATTTTGCAATATGGTCCGACGTGGATATTACCCCCCTTCTGAGAGAGATTTATCTGGAAAATTATTAGATTTAGTGTATGAAGAAGAGCAAATAAATTCTATCGAATGTTTGAAAGACCAAATAGTTTGTCTTACTCTTGATGGATGGTCGAACGTTAAAAATCAACCCATATTGTGTGCGTGTGTAATAAAAGAGGACGGTGAAGTAATTTTAGTTGAAACAATAGACAGTTCTGGGCAAAAACATGATATTCAATATTTACGCAATTTAACGGATCAAATTATCAAAACTACCGAAGAAAAGTATTTGTGTAAGGTATCAAGTATTGTAACCGACAATGCTCCTAACATGGCTGGCATGAGAATTAATATTGAACAAATAAATGAAATGCTAATAACTTATGGGTGTTCGGCCCATATATTAAATTTGCTCGCTCGTGATTTTGGGAAAAGAAGTGAAGAAATAACGCAACATGTACTGCGCATTGTTAAATATTTTCGGAACCATCATCAACCGCAAGCTTGGTATACAACAGCTAACGGGAGTGTGTTGATCGTTCCACAAGAAGTGCGCTGGAACTCATATTGTGATACCCTCGAATCATATTTAAAGAACTGGTCAATATTGGTGAAGGTCTGTGAAGAGCAAAGACAATATATAGATAGGAATATTTCATCGATAGTGCTGAATAGGGGTATAAAAAGAAGTTGTAAGGATTTAGTCAAACTTTAAAAACCGATTTCAATTGCGTTGGACAAAATGCAAAGAAATTCTTGTAAAATTGCGGATTCTGTAAAAATATGGAAAGAACTAGAAGGCATATTGAAAAACGAGCTAAATCAATCGCCAATGAAAATATTTAATGATCGCTATTTATTTGCAATGCAACCTTGTCATTTTGCAGCTTATGCACTTACACCGTCAATGCAATTTCAAGATTTTAAATTAACGGAAGCTGAAAAATCCATGGCTATGGAATATATGGAAGATAACTTTTCGCTGAGTTTCATGACAGTGTACCTAAAGTTTCAAGCAAACATTCCTCCATTTGCGGGACCTGTAATACAAAAAGGAGTTATAACAAATATGACTGCCTTTGAATGGTGGAAATCGATGTTTACCTTACACCAAGGATTTATATCGCCGTTAGACCAATATAAAATTCAACAACTAACAACAGCTACTGTTTCATCAGCTGGAGTCGAACGAATTTTTTCAACTTTTGGGCTAGTTCATTCAAAATTAAGAAACAGCCTAGGGACAGACAAAGCGGCAAAACTAACATTTTTGGCAAAGCAGCTGAATAAATAAAAAGATAAAGAGTTTTCCTATATTTTCAGTTATATGAATTATTGAATATGAAATATTTGATTTTAATTAAAATTATTTGATTTACTTTATATCTAAAATAAATGAATGTGTTCCTGTATATCTTATATATTAATTATAATAAATCTGTCAATTTACTATTTTAAGGACATAAAATGAAACTGGATTGATAACAAAAAATGGATTTAATTATTTTCGGGAATTTTTTACAATTTAATTTCTACATTTTAAACAAATCAAAAAATCTGATTTAAATCAAAACTAGTGGGATGAGGGTGTGACCATAGGGGCCACGCCAAGAACTTCCCGTAAGATTAAAAACTAACCAGTTACTGGATAAGGTATACTAAAGTACCAAACATAAAAAAAATTGTACAATATAATTTAACTGCAATAAATACAAATAAAAAACGAAAAATTACAAAATAAATATTAAAACAAATTTGAAAAAAAAGTCAACAAAAAATTAGCTCAATGAGGGTTTTTAAAGCCTTAAATACGCAAAATTAAGATTTATTTATTATACGACACATCAATTGTAATAATTTTTTAAATAGTATTTGAATGTGTACGTGCAGTGTGTAATCATATTTAAATTTGATAACATACTAACACTCAAACTGCAAACTAAAATAAGTTATCTAGACCGATTCAGAAGGTATTGCAAGGTGAAGATATCATTAAAATGATCAATATCAAAAATGATCTCCAACACAACAACCTAACCTTATGGTAAGATAAAAGACCAGCATTTGTTTGATGAACGGCGACCACCCGAGCAGAAATTTGTTAGGACTCAAGTAAGGCCCTGATCAGGTTTGCCCTAACCCGGATCAGGCATTGGTAGGGCTGCCTGATTGGGCCCTGATCATGAGTGTAACGCTTTTGCCCTATCAGGTCCTGATTGGGATTACCGGATCAGACCCTGATTGGGATAATCGGATCAGGCCCAGATTGGGATATCCTGACCAGACCCTGATAGTTATTTATATATTATATACATAAATTAATCAAATTAAAATAAAAACATTACAATAGAAAAAATTAAAACATACATACCACCTTAATGACTATTATTATAGTCGTTCAGCTGAAAAGCTACAACTAAAACATACCTGAAACGATTTTAGCTATATATTTCTAAAATGGATAATACTCTAGTGAATTTTAACCCATTTAAATTTCAGCTAGGGGTCAAACACGAAAAACCTGATCAGGGCCGGATATATTCAAATAAGGTTAACCCTAAAAGGGTATTCTAAATCAGGCCCGGAACAGGCCCACATCAGATTGCCCTAATAGGGATTGCTCTTGTAGGACTGACCAGGCCCTGATCACGCCCTGACTGTATTCAGGTTTTCCCTAACTAATTTCTGCTCGGGCACTATATACAAGATACCTCAAAAACAAATTTGTTCCATCTCATATTAACTAAAAAGTTTTACCTCGACAAAAACACATAATAACTGTGGCTGTTGTTGTGATATATTTAAAAGAATAAGATACAGTTTTTAACCGAAAGTGACAAGTTGCAAAACTACTATAAACAGTACAAAAACCTTATGCTCTAAGTTTCAACAAAATTAAACGTCAGGACTGAGTGTTATTGAAGTCTAAATAAAACAGTTGTTCAACGAACCACAGACATCCTCCCCGACTCCTTTGCCAAATTTTGAAAATAGCTCATTCAAAATAGCATATTTTCCATATTCAAATAAACCCGGATGCGTTTGTAGCTCATTTTAATTCAAAATTTTCATCAAGTTGTCATGCGTCTGCGTAATGAAAATAACACCTATTTTTCAAATTTTCTTAAAAAACTCAAAAAGTAAGATAGCAATTGTTTATACAAATTTCATTATAAATGTCTGACATGATAAAAAACAAAATGGGAGGTAAATGGTCTTGATAGCATTATTTATTCCCGTAATATTTGCAAGAGATGATTTTCTGTTTTTTGGAAACCACTAAAAAATAAATGAACTGATTTCATTAGAAAACGACTGAGCTGTAAGTTACGCCAAGATATATCGATTGTAACCATTGAAGTTGAAATCAGATCATACGTTGTTGAGAAAGCGTTGGACAAATTTTCGTCCACATACGATGATACACACGCACATACCCACACACACATATATACTTAAAATGCAATATTTAAAAATATACTTTTTACTGTTTATTTTTAATTTTATTTTATTAATAATAATATAAACTTCCTTATAGTAACAATTTGGATTTTATTTTTTTATTTTATAGAATATCGATTCCGACTTACGTCATCCTCAGTTCTTAAATTATTATTAGAATATTAATTTAAGAATTGAGGTAAGTCGAAATCGATATTCTATAAAATAAAATAATAAAATCCAAATTGTTACTATAAGGAAGTTTATATTATTATTAATAAAATAAAATTAAAAATAAACAGTAAAAAGTATATTTTTAAATATTGCATTTTAATTCAAAAGTGACAAAAGCACACAAACAGTGAATAATATGGAAAACCATAATAACACATATACCTATATACTGCCAGCTAAAAATAGCCTAAACAGCTTCAGGAGGTCTTGAAACCTAAAGATATTATAAAAATTTCGATTTCGAAAATCGACCCAAAAACAATAACTTCTCATATCGGGAAGTTAATAAACAGTTGACCAGGCAACCTACTCTCGAACCTCTGACCTTTTTGTCAAATTTAGAAAATAACTCAGGTTTTTGATATTCAAGTAAACCCGGATGCGTTTGCAGCTCATTTACATACAAAAGTTTCATCCAGATATCATGCGTTTGCATAATGAAAATAACACGTAGTTTTTTCACATTTTGTTAAAAATCTCAAAAACTAAGATAGCAATTGTTTATACAAACCTCATCATAAGTGTCTGACATGATTACAAACAATAAAGAAGCTTCATGACCTTGATAGCATTATTTAATCTCATGATATTTGCAAGAGATGATTTTCAGTTTTTGGAAACCACTAAAAAACAAATGATTTAATTTCGCTTGAAAAGGACTGGGCTCTAAGTTACGACAAGATACATCGATTGCGACCATTTTCGTTTAAATCGACCCATCCGTTGTTGAGAAAGCGTTGGGCAAAAATTCTCCACACACATACACACACACATACAGACTGCCAGCTAAAAATAGTCTAAACAGCTTCAGGAGGTCATGAAACGTAAAGATATCATAAAAATTCCGATTTCGAAAATCGACCCAAAAACAATAACTTTCCGTATCGGGAAGTTAAAAATCCGATTTAAATCAAAAAATCTGATTTTTTGATTTTTTCAAAAAAATCATCAAAATTACATGCCCTGGCTGGCCAGCATTGCAAAGCCTGGCAAACCCTGCTTGGGAAGTTACAAACTTGAAGTTGGAATGCAAAACTGTTACAAATCATACTCTAAGCATATTTACCAAGATTTACCCAAATCAATTATCTATCAGGAACTGATGTTATTGAAGTTTCAAATAAACAGGTGCACGGGAGGCTCTCCCCACCACTTATCTCAATATCGTCCAAAAACTAATCAGTTGAAATCTCCGACTTTTATTTCAAAGTGGCATCAAAATCGAAAGTTTCATCTAGGGTTGCACCGATAAGTAAAATGACCGATTATCGATTAACCGTCTAAATTTATCGGCCGATACCGATTTTGTTTATAATATGCATTTTCAACAATTATTAATACAATACCCCAAATATGTATAGTATTTCCATGGCGATCAAATCGATTTTAACTGAATCTGGAAACCAAACTGCAAATAAGTTTTCTTAAGGAATAGTAATTAAATGAAAGATAAATAATTATTTTAACCCTAGCAAATAATGCGCCCCTTTTAATATTTAATACAAACTGAAATTTGTTTTCTAAACTTTATTGTTTGCTTTGCTTTAAATATTGGAGAAAAAAAGTGGAGAAAAGTATTTGTTGCAAGTATGCCATCTGCACTGCTTCCATATCAAGAGGAGGGAAAACATCTAAACATTTTACAACAACTAATATGAGGAGTCATCTAAAAAAGTTTCTGCCTAACGAATATGTAAAACAAACTAAACACCTTCATTTTACAACAACTAATATGAGGAGTCATCTAAAAAAGTTTCTGCCTAACGAATATGTAAAACAAACTAAACACCTCCACCTTCTAAACACCTTCATTACATCTCGCTAAGTCTATGGATATTTTTTTTTTCTTCGTGCCGCATCCAGAAAGTCGTCGTCCTAATACTCTGTCCAGAAAATTGCATTTTTAATTTTTGATTAATTTTGATACTTTACAATTTGTGAGTAGCTAAACAAGAGTTTGACTCTGACGCATAATACATGTTAGAGGAAATTTAGGTTTTGAATAATTTTTTCAGTACTGTTTATCTCTCTATAAACCCTCCTTTAATTTTGTATCCCACTTTAATCCCGTTATTCAAATTAGTGCTTGTTTTAAGTTGGTAATTTCCTAGAATAGGTCTACTTTTAAGACCTCTTAGGTAAAAAAAAAGTTTTCTGTTATATAAAAATATTCTTTTGTACTTTTTATTGTGTCAATAAAAACTATTTTTTCTATAAAATAAAAAAAAAAAAAAAAAAAACTAGTGAGCCAGAGAGTAAAAGCGTAGATCCGGGTGTTCATCGGCAGCAAACAAATCTCCTACCAAAAAATAGTCAACTTTGAATGAAATAGTAGAATTGAAAAAAAAACGGAGCGTTGATGATCGTAAATCTAAAGAGCAATGGCAAACATGACTGCCAGTACTCCGCCATTTAAAAAAATATAAAATAATATTTTCATGCATAAATTTAAAAAAGTTATTTACAAAATAATTAAAATAAAATAGAAATGAAAATAAATTAAAACATATACCAACCTTTTCTGTATTATCCTAGTCTTTCCACCGACAAGGCGATAACTAAACTAAATGTGAAATTTTTCAAACTATGTATTTCTAAACGGGATAATACTCTAGTAAAATTTAAAACAAATGACATAGATCGGCAAATTCATGGCTACAGTACTGGCCCAATAACAATAGCCAATTAATGTTATCCATTAACGGGCCATTGCTTGACCATTCAAAGTAAACTGCACTGGCAATTTTCTATAAAAGGTAGATTGGCCGATTCATGGTTCCAGTAATGGCACGATAACAATAGCCAAGCAATATTTACCATTTATGGGCAAGTGCTTGGTCATTCAAAGGTAACAATATACCGGCTATTTTCTGTAAACCATAGATCGGCCGATGAATGGTTCTAGTATTGGACCAATAACAATAGCCAAGTACTGTTAACCATTAATGGGCCAGTGCTGGCCGTATGTCAATGTCTGGCAAAACCTACTTGGGCACTGACTCTCAATTCGATAAACGTAATTCTCAAATATCATTCTGGATTGAATCACTGATTAGTGTTTAGTTACAAAAACATCAGGTTTAAATAAACATACAGCTGAAACAGAATTTCATACAAATTTGAATTTGAAACAGAAACAGAATTTCATACAAATTTGACAGATAAAAATTCGGTTTCTGTAAAATTTGTATGGAATTCTGTTTCTGTTTCTGTTGTATGTAATTTCAAGCCTTTAATTGTTCAACAATGACAAGAAAACAATACATCTAGAATTATTCCTATCTAGAATATTCTTCCTACAATTACTGGACAGTTTATTTACAGTTAAGTTTCACTTAACACAATTTCAATTTTAACTGTTTACACTTTCGCAATCTAATTTGAACTATATATCGTTCTGCAAAAGAAATTCCTTAAATACAATTCTATTTAATTTCTCGAATATTTTAGGTAAATTCAAAATTTCTTTACAAAGAAAACTCTAGAAATTCTTAGACTAATCGACGTTATTATTTTACATATATTTCATTTAATGTTTTTTTGTTTGCACCCTTTTTCGTGGAAACAGTATCATATCCCGACTAGCATTATGTAAGGGCTCACATCAGGGCCGGATGTGGTAATGTAAGGTCTCAAACTGTCCAAACCGGATCAGGCTTACCTACTAAAACCGGACCAGGACCGAATCAGTTCAAATAGTACATACACATTTTAGTACTATTTTTGTAAATACATTTTCAAAATGACCGAAAATTCGTTTGTAAAAATATTCTATGTTTATACTTACCTATACTAAGTCATGACGCAGAGAAGCAATATCTAAAGTATATGTGAAATTTCGCAAACTATGTATGTATATCTAAAATGGTTAATACTCTAGTGAATTTTAACCAAATGAAATTTATTCAAATAAAGTAGGGCTCAGCTCAGGACAAATAGGGCATACCTTAATTGGAAAATTATATATGATTCTGATGCGGCCTTGATCCGGCCTTTACTTCTAGAGATAGGTCGTCGCAGTCCGGGCCGGATCAGGACAAATAGGGTGTGCCCTATTAGGGAAATCAGGTATGATTTCTTTTCTGATAGAGGCCGGATGCAAATGCCTTTTTAGGGCATACCTTACTCCCCCTGATCCGGCCCGGATCATAATAGGGCGTGCCTGAACAAAATGCTAGTCGGTATATGTTGAAGAGTGATTGAAATACATGATAGCCGTGTTATTTGCACTGAAGCAACTGAAAAATCTGAAAAATTGTATATAATGTAGGTTTTTTCAGTTATTTCAGTCAAATCGGACGCACCTTGTCCTGATGTATAGGGAAAATTGAGGTTGAATACAATTTTGTTTTGTATTTCGTTGCGATTTTGTATATGTATAACTAATTTTTTGAAATAAATACCGAAATATTATTCTTTCTCTGCCGAACTAGTGTGAAAATTTATTTATTAATTACATTAATTTACTTAATGAAACTTTGATTTGTATATTTAACAATATGTTGGGTGCCTGCCGGACTCTCGTTCTTTTCACACTGCAATATTTACGTTTGATGCTCCCCCGTTATATGACATAGGCACTGGTATTATGTTTGGCGTGCCAAAGTGCCAAATACCTGGACCACTTTGCTGATTACTTTATGATTTTATCAGGCTTGCGAGCAGTTTGGTAATTACAAAAGCTTATCGATTTTTAAGGAGTTTTGTAATTCTATGCCTTGAGAAGCTGTTCGATTTTGGAAATACTAAAATTTAATGAGAAAAATAGGTTTAATTTAACGGCATTAACTGACCCAAGGTAATAAGTTTAATTAACATTTTCCCTCAGAACGGGATTAAATGTATTGTTACGTTTTTCTATCCTTACTTCGAATTGGTCCTACTCTCAATTCGATAAAAGCAATTCCCAATCTCTTTCTGAGTTCGATCACTGATCAGTAAGCAAACACACCAGGTTTTATAAAGTATTCAACTCTTTAATTGTTCCACAACAACAGGAGACATTACAGCAAACAATATTCCTAACTAGAATATTCTTTCAACAGCTTCAGAAACTCCAACGGTTGATTGTAGAAATTTTCAGTTACACAACGTTCACAAAAATACACAAAATATTTCTTCTCAATAACACTTAAAACTTTATTCACAAAAACTAATTTAAAAATAACTTTTGTAATTTTAACTTTACCGTCGCAGGTTTAAAATAAAACTAATCTAGTCTTGCAAGACATCCCTCCTTATATACGATTCTGCATAATCTCGATCATTCGAGGTCACTTTTTAGAAACCACGAGAAAACACTAGAATATTCGATTATTTTACGTTATGATAATTTGATTCATAGAGTAATTTTATGTTGACCCAAGTTCTAAGAATACAACAACAACACTTTTCATTTGTTGTTATGTTTTGTAATGATTTTGCTATAACCATTACAATAGTTATTTAACTATACAGTCATTTCATACATGATTGTTCCATTTTTGTCTACAGATTTTCTTTCAAGTTTGGCTTCAACCCATTATCCATCTTTCAGATATTTTAAATTTATCACCAAAATAAATATACAAGATTCATATATTTTCTCGATTTCTGAGAAAATAAAATTGGAAAACGGTATTTTTACAAATTCGATATGATAGAGGATGTGAATATAAAAAAAATACACACGTACAGAGCATTGCGAATCTAGCTATATCGGGGTTTTGACTTTTGAGAAAGCGTTTAAATTAGATAGATAAATTTTTATTGTGTTTGAATCGTATGAATTTTGTTTAAATTTTTTAAATAACTAAATGGTGAAACTAGACAAAAAGTTCACACTTTTACACTATATCTACAGGGTTTGCAGTCCAAATTCAACATTTTGCAAATCAAATTCAACTTTTGCAAATCAAATTCAACTTTTTTCAAATCAAAATCAACTTTTTGCAAATCAAATTCAATATTTTGCAAATCAAATTCAATATTTTGCAAATCAAATTCAATTTTTTGCAAATCAAATTCACCTTTTTACAAATCAAATTCAAGGTAAAGAAACTTCGCAACCACAGATGATGTTTTTATATTTTCTATAAATAAAACATATCGTTTTATATTGGTACATTTAAATAAGGCAAAGGCAAATTAGTTATTAACACATATATTTCAAAATTTTTAATGTTCATTTTTAAGACTTATTCTGTTTTTTATAAAAAAAAATATGTACATAATATGTAACTAATAAAATAAAATTATATTATATTTCATTAATTAATTAATAAAATCCATAAATTATAATAAGTGATAAAAATAATAAATAAATAGCAAATATTATCAATAAAAAAAAGTTAATATAATATTCAAATAAATAATTTCACAAGTTAAAGTAATAATAAAGAAGGAACTCAGTAGTTTGCATAGTAAGATTTTTTCATACGAAAAAAAAAATTAATATATGGTTGTAAGAAAATTAAAAATAAAATATATTTTATCTTAGGTTTATACAGGGCTCCCGCTGAATCCATTTTTTCCATTTTTTCCATTTTTTTTGGTTCTTTCCATTTTTTTCCATTTTTTCCGTCATTTTTCCATTTTTTCCATTTTTTTAAAATACATATACACATTTTTACATTAATTAAAAAACTTTTCCATCGTTATTCATCAACTAGTTTTATATATAATGCAAATTCAGGGAAATAGTAGGAGAATATGTGAGCAAATAATTAATTTATCGATATAAACCTCGATAACCTTTTCGTCGATCAATTAATAGTTTTAGTAATTAAACCCAAGTAACTAAGGAAAAAGTAATTTGAATTATGCAATTCAAATATTTTGAAATTCGAATATGTTCAACTTTTGTGAGAGTAAAACTCCATTTCTCTTCTATATGAAGCGATGCTATTTGACGTTGAAATTTCATCATCATTACCAGATCATCATCATCAGATCTACATAAGTTAGACATTGTAGTTTTTATTCAATTTTCAATTCTAGTGTATATTCTTTAGTTTGAAGTTTGCTCTACGAACACATATTTTACTGTTTTCCATACTCTACTGATCTACGAGTTTGGACGACAATCTCCAACTAATTGAGATGGGCACTAAACCAATTTATATTCTAGATTTTATTTGAATGGATATTTCTGTTTATATAAACGACATTAGCTGCATTTCATGAAACCGTGTGATCCGGATTCGCATAAGTTTTACATGTAAAATGAGATCCAACTTTGTTTTTGGATCTCAGTTTACATGTAAAACTTAAGCGGATCCGGATCACACTGTTTCATGAAATGCAGCTAATGTTTATGTACATTAATATGGTAATTAAAAGTTATAAACATAGTTTTAATTCTAATATAGATGTCCATGTAACATTATCTTTGTTTACAAGTTAACAGAATAATAATTAAATTTTAAGCACTTTTGGTGCTTTTTTTAGATGCTGCCGTTTTGAAAGTGAAAGAAAATGAAAATTGTTTCTTTGCTCTGTCCAGCACCAGCAGCCAAATTCTGTAATTGTGAAGCGGTGAAATGATAAGTTTTTTAATGAAAAGAAACGAAGAAATTTTTATCACTTCACCGCTTCACAGTTACAGAATTTGACTGCAGTTTTGTTAATTTTACCTTAATATATAAAGAGCAAAAGCCGCTACCGAAACGTTGGCATCCAAAAACACCGACAAAGTCGACAAAAAGTACCTTATTTATTATAAAAAACGCTGAAAACTTAAATTAAAATATTGTTCTGTTAACCTGCAGACAAATGTAATTTTGCATGGACATTTATATTAGAATAGGGTTGGGTTGCCAACTACTACAAAACATAAACCCGAATAAATCTAATGCAAACCCGAAGATTTCATTAAATATCATAAATTTCGATAAACAATCTCAAAGTATTTATAAAATATGGACTTAAAACCTCCTACTCCGATATATCAAAAACTTTGGTCTGTGGGAAGGCCGAAGGGTTTGGTATAGTGATTGATGAAGACTGAAATATCTGTCGTTTTCAATTTTCCCTAAAACATTTCAATGGCATACAGACGGACATTTTTGTTTGCCCAGTTAGACTGGTTATGATCCAAAACGTTGAGAAATGCTTGTACACTTGTTGAGAAATAATTGTACACATCTCCAACCTCAATTTTTTTGAAGTACCTTTTATTTTCTCCACAAACGAATCTTTGTGGCCTTTGTTGTGTTACTCTATTTCTTCCTTCTGGTTTTGGTATTTGTTATTTCTCCTATTAATCTGTTTATTTAGCCATTATTTAGCTTCGTTCTCCAACTTCGTAATCGATATCATTAACATCCTTGGTATCTCAAAAAACTTTCTTGGCATCCAATACGATCTCAACCAAAACAAACCTCATTTACTTGAGCTAGGTGAAACACAAGTTTTAAATATCAATAATGTACGATTCGGCTGTAAAAATCATTCTCCGGAGCTCTAAACATCGTATTGTAATGATATACATATATACACAAGGATTTTAAACATACAAAGCTCCCCCAGTATGAAACAAGTAGTATTTCTGTATTCTGCTTTATCTGTCTCAAAGTCATCGCAAATAAACATGACATCTATTTGTGTTATTTATACCGTAGTTATCCTTACCACCATAATCACCCTATTGGACGCGTTTAATTCTCTTAAAGACACAATTGATAATATCGTCATCACTGCACCTAATCCAGTCCTCACGGAGAAATATGGTGTAGCAATTCATGACTTTGGTGAGTCTCATAACATTTCCCTTGATATATCCAAGGCGTTTGATAGAGTTTGGCATCGGCTCTTATCAACAAATTAATTTTATTTTTAGTGTTTTTATTCCTGAGATCTCTTAGTAGTTGGTGTTGTTTCGGATAATTTCTCAATTCAAGCCTGCATTAATCAGGGTTCGGTTCTTTCGCCACCCCTTTTTCTGATCTTTTTTAACGGTTTGTTATCTAGCACCACAAACCCAATATATAGCTCTTCCGAAATTCTATCTAACATTCATATATTAAGAGAATGAAGAAGAAAAGAAGAAACAGCCATCTAGTCTAACTGCTAATTATACTCGTAGAAAAATGGTTCAATCCTTGGATCTTAAATCAATTCTAGACTAAAATCTAGATCTTGAATCAATCGGAACTGGTGTATACTGAACCTTATGACATTTAATTCTAGTTTTGTCCTATAAAACCTCACTCTATAGCTCCTGTTTTGAAAAGTTTTCCAGACTAGCATTATTAAACTCACCTGCACTTAACTATTTCGTACTAATATAAACCACAAAAGAAAATGGCATGATCACATTTGTTCTGTGGCGAAATTAGAGTCCCAACGACTTGGCTTCGTACGTTGTAGTCAAATTTTTGTCTCCATCTGAAATAACTACGATGTATAAAGAATTTATACGACCAATCCACGAATTCTACCCCAATTTATGGGTTGCAGTATACCAGAAACATCTAAATTTTGTCGACAGAGTTCATAGGCGTGTTGAAGCCGATCATACAAGAGTTGTTGGAGCATTTACATTATACTACGCTATGCTCTAAAGAAATTAATCACGTAATGCCTCCATTACGTAGATCTTCACGAGCCACAAGCCAATCTTGGCATTCTTATAAGCATACCTTAGAGGTCTCATATGTGGAAACATCTATTTATACCAATTCCTTCTTTTCTCATTTCGTATACTGGTGGAATCGATTAACGAAAAATGTTTTCAAAATGGCTTCAATTACAACTACACTACATGATTATATAATATGAACAATTATTAAATCCAAATAACAGAAGTGGTTCAAGTGTTAACACACTTTCCTTTTAACACAAAACACCTGCGTTCGATTTACGGCGAAGGTTTGGGAAACATAAAATGGATCTTAGTATTTTTCTAATTATTTAATTAATTAAAAAATTATCCATGAGGTTTGCAATACTATTGCACATACAATAATATGTTATTGTAATTCGGCGACCACTAAATGTGCCGAATGCAACCACTAAATGTGTAAATGAGAACAAAATGTGCAAAGAAATGTATTTTAAAAAGCTTCCGTAATATATTTCCATATGCTTCCTAGTGGAGTACGGTTCATGATGATGATGGTAAACCAGACTTGCAGTTATTACTTTCACTTCGTATAATATGCAGGTGTGAAACTGCAAGCTAGTAAACTCCGAACTGTGTGAAGTCCAAGACGATAGAAAGCCTACGTGTTATATTGATCAACTTATGCTAGATTTAAATAAATTATTCATAATTAAAACATAAATTTTCACCAGAAAAATACTAAAAAGAATATCGTTCCTATTAGGAACAGTTTATAAATAAAAAGTTTATAATTGTATGCCACTTGTCGTGACCTAAATTATTCACAAGTGCCTCGCTTTGTCCAACACGATGAAATTTTTTTTAAAAGACTGTGTTACATTGTGGTATTTGATCTTTGTAATTAGCGTTTCTATGATGAAGACAATGTTTTCTGTCAGTGAAATTGAACGAGAATTAAAACTAACTAAATTCCAAGGTACCACCGGTACAATGATATATAGAATTAATAATTATATCGAACTGAATCGACTCAATTCAAAAAATATATTTTGCTGTAACTTATTTGCATGAGAGTCTAAAGCAGCAAATTGATATTGTAAGAATTATGGTATATAGAATGGTGATAAAAACAAATCACGAACGATTACCTGTTTAATATCAATCTATTTGGGACATACTACTGCCGAAAATTTGTAAGAAACATTCATATTATGCATTCCATGAACCAATACTTGGATTCAAGTTTCGATGAACGGAACTAATGTTAACTTAAAATCATTTGACATCTAAAGGAGGACTTAGCACATGATTCGAGTAATAAAGAAATTCTGAATCTGGGCAGCTGCGGCTTACGTAAAATTAGTAATGCATTTAACGCTGGAGTTAAAGCAACGAATTGATCTGTGGTTGAATTTGTATGATCTGATTCGCTTATAATTTATTTGCTTACTTTCAATGCTCCTAATCGAAAAGCCGATGAAAAATATTATATATTAAAAATATTAAAATATTCCTCACGAAACTTTGTTCAAAATGGTTGAACAAGCCTCTTTACTCTCACCTGGTTTTAAGAAATATGTTAATGAAGTTACTAAAACTAAAAATTTAGTTTCTGAAACACTTAAAGATGAATTATTGGATTAAAAATTATCTGTTTTTATATTTGTTTACTTATGAGATGCAATGCAACTATTTTGTACTCAGATTCAATCAAATAATCTTTTAGTTCCATTTCTTCATAAAAATAATTTAACAATTCATTTTATTTCAATTTTAAAAACAATATGTACGAGAATCGTTCAATCTGAAATTTTCGAGTCAAGGTTTTTGTTATATTAACGATTAAAAGTGTTAACAAATGAATAATTGTACACTTTTATTAATTTTTCTATCAATTATAAAATACCGTAGTTTAAACATTTTCTGAAAAAATTAAAAACCGAGTCTGGATAACCTGAAAAAACAGGGATTTTTTTTACCGTAATATTCTAAGATACCCTATGTATTACACATTTTAAATTGTTTGTTTTCCATTTTTTTCCATTTTTTCCATTTTTTTAGCGAAAAATTTCCATTTTTTCCATTTTTTTCAATCTGACTTTAAAACGGGAGCCCTGGGCATAGCAGGCCGCGCACCTAGATGAGGTTTTTAAAGCCTTTTCGACTAGCTTACAGTATTGGGATCGAGCTAGAATTCCTGCTACTTCAGCACAAATAACTGAAATGTACGCGAATTACATGATTTATACGGAAATGGAAAAAAACAAGTGAAAAAAATGAGACTCTGGCGACCCCCTAGGTGAAAGAACCACGATCACCACGTCCAACCCCAGGTGCACTCACATTCACACACTCTCACACCTCATACACTCACACACACTTACACACTCACACACACATGCACACAAACACCCATACCTAAAGACGTATACATCCATGCTCGTTCATACCTAAAAATGTATATAAAAATAATTTAAATAACTCACCGCATGTTATGGTCGATTTCCCGCGTTTCCTCCTTCCAGAATTTACATTAGCTCTTAATGGCCCTCGCCACAATCAAAAGCAGGATGTTAATAATATAGTTACTCCACGGTTGGACACAGTGTTTGACCGGGCCAGTAGATACGACCTTTCTTCTAGGTGTTTCCAACTTCCGTATTTACCAAAAAGGTTTTATTCAATAACCAAGCTAACAAACAATTCCTTCTTTACTTTTTGTGTTAGAACATTTAATTTTCATTCAATTTTACACGAATAGATTTGGATCTTATGCCCATTAAACTAAATAATAATCCACAAATGATTTTACCTATTGAATTTTTTTCTAAATTTTTACTAATGGCTATTTACAGTCATGGACACGCATTACATAAAATTTTCTAATACACAGCACAATTTTTGTAGTATTCAAAAAAAAAAAAAATAATGTTTAACAGTTTGTATCACAGATCTTACGTTTTTTTATAATAAATAATTTTCAAATAATTTAATCCTAGAGGTTTATAGATATCACAGTTCTTAACGTTTTCATTAAATAAAAACGTTAAGAAAACGTTAACGTTTTTTTTAAATGGTTTCCCTGGAAACGCAACTGTCTTTTCAGCCAAGATCCAAACATCGTTGCTTCCAATTTTTCAGAAATAATACACATGGGTATGCGCAGGTTTATTCCAAATAGTTTGACTGTTCCGAAGGTTGATCGATGGTTTTCAAGTAAATGTAAAAAAGCAATTAAAATTAAAAAAAAGGCTTTTCAAAAGTTTATTCAAAACAAATCTGATGTAAACCTCAGATTATACCGAATAGAAAGAAATTTATGTAGAAAATTAATAGATGCAGAGAAACATCTATTTATTAGGAAAAAAGCTAATAAATTTGCTGAGCACCCTACTGGTTCACGAAATTTTTATAAAGCCGTCAAGGCTGTTCAAGGAAATTTTTGTAAGTCTTCTATACCTCCTCTTATTGATAACGATATGCCTGTTATTGACCCTAAAGAAAAAGCTAATTTATTGGGTAACTGTTTCTCGTTAAATTCTACATTAGTAGAACCCAATTTCCTACCTAGACCAATTCCTAGAATTTCTAACAAAATGGGGCGGATAATTTTTCGTAAAAATGTCATTCGGAAAATGCTCTTACAAATCAATACTAATAAGGCATCTGGACCTGATAGTATTCCTCCAATTATCCTTAAAACTTTTGCTAAGGAGTTAGCACCAATCCTAACTAAAATTTTCTATCTGTCATATAAGAAAGGAATTTTTCCTGATATATGGAAAATGGCTAGTGCACAACCAGTTCCAAAGAAAGGTGCTAAAACGGATCCAAGAAACTATAGACCTATATCAATTTTGTCGGTTGTTTCTAAAGTATTTGAAAAATATGTTAATTTTAATATTATGAGCTTCTTAGAGTCGTCAAAATTACTTAAAGAAAGACAATACGGATTCCGTAAAGGAAGAGCGACGGGAGATTTACTTTCTTATGTCACGCATATCTGGAACAAGTCGCTTGAAAACCATGGTGAGACTTTTGGCGTTGCTCTTGATATTACCAAAGCATTTGATAAAGTATGGCACAATAATCTTATTTGCAAATTGAGATGCTACGGCTTAGATGAACAACTTATTTCTTGGTTACAAAGCTTTATTTCCGAGCGCAAATTTCGGGTCAATGTTGATGGTGTTTCATCGAATATCTTTTCAACTAATGCTGGTGTTCCTCAAGGTTCCGCTTTATCACCTACTCTTTTTCTTCTCTATATTAATGACTTGCTAGATGCAACAGTTAATCCCATCCATAGTTTTGCTGATGATAGCACACTTCATGCGTCACATGAAATGCCAAATTTGTATGCACCATCAAATCTTAATGTCGCTAGATCAAACTTGATAGAGTCATTAAATATTGATTTAAAAACCATCTTAGATTGGGGAGTTGCTAACAGTGTTGAATTCAACACAAGTAAAACTCAAGTTTGTCATTTTTCTAGGTTATCAACACCTAATCCGTTTTTATTAAAGTTTGATTCAAATGATCTTCAAGAGAAAGAATCTATTAAACTTCTAGGAGTTGAGATTGAAAATAATATGAAATGGAATTCTCATATTTTTAACCTAGCTAAGAACGCTGTTCAAAAATTACAATTCTTGGGTCGTTGTCGTAAGGTTTTTAATAGCGAGCAGCTTCTTTTAATATATAAATCATTTATTCGTCCCTGCATGGAGTATTGCTCTCACATATGGGGTGGAGCCTACATAAGTAGCTTAAAATGTCTTGATTCTATACAACGGAGAGCTGTTAAATTGATCGGCAACTCGACTCTTACTAACGAGCTTGATTCCTTGCAACATAGAAGAGACATCGCTGATTTGACGGTATTTTACAAGTATATTATGGACGAACGGGCGTCTACGGAGATCAAATCGATTTTGCCTGAACCAGCAAACTTCGCGCGTTTCACCAGAGCATCAATAGCAGCCCATCCTTTTACGGTTCAAGTGACAAGGTGTAGAACTGTCGCTTTTCAACGCGATTTTTTTAACAGAGTTTCTCATCTCTGGAATGCCTTAGCGGCGTGGGTCTTTCCTGATAATTTTAATCCTCAAAACTTTAAGATCAACGTTAATAAATTCCTGAAAGAAAATTGAATAATACTTTCGAACCCTAGTTCCCTAGTTAGCATGGTATCTTCGGATATTCAGAGACGTTGATCTATATTGGTTAACACTAAACATGCCTAACATTGAATAAAAAAAAAAAAAAAAATAAAAAACTGCAACTATTTTAGATAAATGTTCCTATGGATATCACATATCTTATTGGTTCATATAAATAAATAAATTTCAACTAATTTTAATCAAAATGTTTGCAGGTTATATCAGAGTTTATCGTTTTATATCATTAAATAAATTTCAACTATTTTAAACTAATATCACAGATCGTATTGTGTTATATCAATAAATTTCAAATAAATTACATAAATAGTTGATATAGGTATCACAGTTCTTCACGTTTTCAATAAATAAATAAATAAATTGCAACTATTTTAGATAAATGTTCCTATGGATATCACAGATCTTATTGTTGTGGGACCTTGGTCTTAAAAGGTTTTTATGTGTTGTTGTGACACATATTGTAATGCCTACTACACATCACATTTTATTAAAAAAAAAAAAAAAAAAAATATAAATAAATAAATTTCAACTAATTTTAATCAAATAATTTACAAGTTATATCAGAGTTTATCGTTTTATATCATTAAATAAATTTCAACTATTTTAAACTAATATCACAGTTCGTATTGTGTTAAATCAATAAATTTCAAATAAATTAAATAAATAGTTGATATAGATAACACAGCGTTTAATAGTATAAGTTTATAACACAGATTTCTTGTTTTTTTGTAACTCAGAATTTACCATTCAAAACAAATATAATTTATATCACTGGGTTTTAGTAATCGAACGGAAAGTTAATTTACTTATTAGATATCACCGGCAGTTAGTAAAAATGCACTCTACAATACCTCGGAATACACTATCCTTTCCAATTTTGGGGTGTGGTTCTTCAATATTTCCATTAGCGCCATAAAAAAGTTTATTCCAGAATCTCAAAAATTTATCTGCAGCTGTTCTTTGTTTTAACAAACGTCAAAAAATGAAATCCCATGTGAATAATACACTGTGCGCAATTTATACTGTTGTTTTGTTAGATCCATATTAGAATATGCGTCAATAATATGGTCTCCTTTTTATAACATTCATTCAAATAGATTAGAGAGAGTTCACAAATAGTATATTAAGAAACTAGTTTCATAATCGACGATTTTATCGCACGCAATCTGTTTAGAAAACGACCCGCGCAGCGGGGAGTTTTCTAATGGATAAGTGCGATAAAACGTCTTATGAAACGAGTTTTTTATACTATTTTTTCTATTTTGCATTTTTTGTCTTGAAATTATAAAAATTTTTTTATGTTTTAATGTTTTAAAGAAAATTTCTAAAAATTTCAATTCAAAATAGTAAGCTCTGCGTTTCATCATATTTCTATATATTTTTTTGTTGCAAAACTAGCTTTCATAAAATGTGTATTTTATTAAAATATAGTCAATTTGATGTTTTGTTATTATTACTAATTATTTTAATTAATTAAAATATTTAACACTAATTTAGATTATTTTTTAATAATAAGATTAATTAATAAGAATAATTTTATTTATATAATTATTCGTTTTAACTTCCACTGACGTTTGTATGACCAATGTGACCAACCTTGAAAAACAAAACTTTGCGTATCTTAATGAAGGCCATTTCGATACGCATTTGGGTATCGAAATGACTTTATTTTAGACGCAAAATAGAAAAAAATTTTTTCGTTACGCTCTTCGTCGTCTTCCTAGGGATACTAGCTTGCCCGCGTATGTACTACCACAATATAAAGGACGGTGCCAACTTTTAAGTTTGGAAACACTGGCGAATAGACGACAAATCTCTTCGGCAATTTTTGTCTATGACATTTTGATTAATAAAATTGATTGCCCCTTATTATTACAGTTAATAAATATTTATGCTCCCACACGACAGTTACGAACAATATCAAGCTTTTTAAAACTCCCTTATCGCAGAACAAACTACGGAACAAGTGATCCATTGCTCACCGCTTCAAGGCACTTCAACTTTTTTTCGGATGTCTTTGATTTTAATATATCCAGAATGGTGTTTAAGAATAGAATCAGACTAAAACTATTACATTCAACTTAAACTAAATTTCTTTAAACCCTTAATGACAAGTATCTATCTTGAATTTTATTAAACTGTTTCTAAATTGTTCTTTTTGTTTTTATTTTAATGTTTTAGTCTTTTGTTTGTTTGAATTAGCTCATAATTTAGTATTGTTAGTTTTTTAATTTTAAAGCTCATAATAATTAATCTATGATACAATGTATTGCTGATGAAATAAATAAATAATTGACAGTCGACTAAGTCACAATCGAATCAGAAAAAATAAGAGGTCGGCTAAGTTACAAAAATGCTATTTATAAGAATTTAATACCGAAAATGATAATGTAGTTTTTCTTTCTTTCGAAATATCGTATTTTACCCAGTAAGAAAATACGTACTGATAGTTTGTAAATAGGAAATTTTTACAACGAAAAAAATTATTCACAAAAACATTTGAATGAATTATACATGTAAATAACAGGAGTACGGATTAAGGAGAAATAAACAACCGATTTTATAATAGTTTTACAGTGATTCATTAACCAATAGAAAACTACAGGGGGGGGAGGGGAGAATATTATCAATCAACAGACGATTGGTTGTAGAAAATATATATTGATTAGCGGAACCATGGGTTAATGTATATTAATTCGTTAACAGTGACTTGACGAATACAGTTTTAATTTAGGAACTCAACTTGGTAAATATGCACAACTATCTTAGGTTTTACGACAACAATAGCAGATGTCGGTTATGGTTTGAGTTTACGGAGAAATAAATTAATTATTATAGCGAAATTATGCTTGGGAGAACGCAGTGTGACTCAAAATCAGTGCATTACACATGAAGTATTTAATTTATTTATTGGAATCTAAATTTGTGTAGCAGAAATTATATTAATTGATGACTATGAATTGCGTATGAGGAACAAGAGATTTATAAAAGTCTCAGGTAACGAAAATTTGAGGTATATTCCCCGCAGGAGGGATCGATTTTGATCGATTATGATCAATGTTGATCTACGGGTCTGACTACCCTGCGTACTCCAGTCCCTGCCATTGACATATGAGTTAGCGTGAGATATCACATACCACTGGCAATGGCAGGAGATGTCATTAGCCAATATGATATCTTAGGGTGCTGGCGGACGAACTTTAATTAGTCAACGGCAGCACTTCCAGTCTTAGCTGGGCAGCGTTCCGTAGCGGTACCGCTCATTAGCTCTTCCGAGGAATCGGACCAACACGTAGTTATGTGTGGGCTTTGTGCCTCGATTGAGGTGGTGGGCGGTGCTTCTGGGGTGCGCTGCATCAGCTGGATTATTGGCATTTAGTTTTGTTTTGTTTTCTGCAAATTTCTCACAATTTGTTTTTCACTTATTATTTTGTTATTGTTTCTTCATCTTATCATGAAATATTGGCATATGTCATATTTTGTAGTATGATAGGATTTTTTACTTAGTTATGCATTTTAAAATAAAACATAAAAAAATAAAATAAACATTTTGATATATATATATGGCAGTACAACCGAAAAAAAATAAGTCTGCAAGTGGTAAAGCAAATTTGCGCAATCCACCCGCCCATAAAGCGGCATGTCCACGGAATTTGCAGGGACAAAACATATATGAATCAATAAAAAATTTTAAAATACATGTTCAAAACATCTGCGGATTGAACGCTAACCATGACCATGTGCAACATCATCTTGAGCACGACAAACCGAACATTCTATTCCTTACAGAAACACAAGTTTCTGAAAATTTTCTCTTTATAGAATCGCTTAATTCCAAATATAGGCTCGAATCAGCTTTCAAACTCCATCAGGGCGTATGCGCATTCATTCATGAGAGTGTTGCGTACACGCGCTTTCCAAATTTTGAACTACACGGTGACGGCTTCAATACAATGGTTTTAAAGATTTGTCTTCCAGAAATGACTTTTTTTACAATAGCTTTATACCGGTCCCCAACAAACGTAACCCAAACTTTTTTAATATACTGACAAAAATTATGGACGAGATTAGAGCAAAGTCTCCTAATTGTGAAGTTATCGTTACCGGTGACTTCAACGTCCACAACAAATCATGGTTGGAATTCTCCAAATCGACCGACGATGTTGACAATAGTGGAAAACTGGCAGAAATTTTTGCCGCGTCTCAGGGCCTATTCCAAATTGTTAAAAGCCCGACTTTCACTCCCCGTAATGGCGGTGATAATAGTTTTCTTTTAGATCTCTATCTTACCACAATGCCAGATATTACGAGTGTCGATGTCGCGAAAGGTAGTATTGGAAATTCTGATCATTATTTAATCTCATCAGTTATCAAAACTGATTTACTTAAAACTACAGCTCCCAAACCCCGTAAAATATTTCACTACTCAAAATTTTTTCCATGGTTTCCCTTTCGACCGTCATTGTTTTTACACTGACAATGTAAATGTTTGTGCTCAAAACTTTACAGAAACCATCCAATTTGCTATCAATAAATTTGTCCCTTTCTCCATAGTAAAACCCAAACAAAAATACTTGTATTCGAAAGCTGCCAAAACGGCACTTAGAAACAAACGTAGATCATTTAATATTTGGATTCATAACAAAACGCCCACTAATCGATCCCAATATCTAAAGGCCAACAAAATATCTAATCAGATTATCTCAAACGAAAAGTCCGAAATTGACAGAGCGAAAGCCTCAAAACTTACGTCTATGTCTGTTTCTGACAAGAGTTTCTACAGTGCCATTAATTCTTTAAATTCTGGTACAAAATTTTCTATTCCCCCTATTATTAATGGTGATTTAATCGTCACTGATCCCGCAAGAAAAGCTAACTTGTTCGCTGAACGCTTTGCTCTGAACTCCACTGTTTTGGAAACTCCTAAAGAAAAACCCCAAATCCAGTCTTCAGGAGTTAATATGAATGAACTTCACTTCAAACCCAAAATAGTCGCTAAACTTTTAAAGGGGTTAAACATCAACAAAGCATCAGGAATGGACAATATTCCACCCATTATTTTAAAAACCTTTTCCAAAGAACTTGCACCAACTTTAACTAAAATATTCTACCAATCCTACAAATCTGGTATATTTCCCTCGTGCTGGAAGTTGGCAAATGTCCAGCCCGTCCCCAAAAAGGGACCAAAATCCGATATCTCAAATTATAGGCCAATAGCTTTACTATCGGTCCTATCCAAAGTCTACGAGCATTATATTAATACACATATTTCAAAATTTCTGGAAAAAAATCATTTAATATCCGACAGCCAATACGGTTTTCGAAACAAAAGATCAACTACCGATCTATTAAACTATGTAGCGCATTGTTGGAACAGCATACTTGATAAAGGTGGTGAAACATACGTTATCGCTTTAGACATCTCCAAGGCATTCGATCGAGTCTGGCATGCCAACTTAATCAACAAGCTCGTTGCGTACGGTTTTCATCCCAATGTTGTGAAGCTGATTCAAAATTTTCTATCCAACCGATACATTTCGGTAACCTTAGACGGATTTTCTTCTGAGTCCAAACTAATTAACGCTGGTGTACCCCAAGGCTCAGTATTGTCCCCAACCCTATTTTTGATTTATATCAACGAATTGTTGAAAATCACCAGTAACCCAATAAACAGCTTTGCAGATGATAGTACTCTGCACAAGTCGTTCGAGCCCCTTCCTTCAAAAGGTAAAATGCACGAACGAATTAATCCTGCCCGGAGAGACGCTGCCATAAACGTGAATAAAGTCGCCGACTGGGGTGACCAAAACCTTGTCAATTTCAACTCCACCAAAACACAGCTGTTGATTGTTTCCAGATTAAAGACCGAGTTCCCCAAAGATATTTTATTTAGTATTGGTGATGAACCAATAGGTGAATGTAAAAACATTCGTTTATTGGGTGTCACAGTTTCAAATGAACTACTCTGGAACGATCATGTAATGGCGATGGCAAAAAGCGCGTCTAAAAAACTCGGCCTCCTAAATAGATGCAAAAAATTTGTCACTCCATACCAATTGCTCCATGTTTATAAGTCCTATATTCGTCCCTGTATGGAGTACTGCTGTCAAGTTTGGGGTGCTGCCTCTGTTTCCATCTTGGCCCTCTTGGACTCTGTTCAAAAGCGAGCTATACCAATTGTAGGTGATCGAACTTTGACATCAAAACTTGATTCCCTACAACATCGTCGCACTGTTGCTGACCTCGTTGTTTTTTACAAATATCGTCATCAGCAGTGCTCAGATGAAATCAGCGGCATCATGCCTCAAACTTATTCTTACCCCCGTTCCACTCGGCAATCGGCTGCCGCATCCAGTGAAACGGTAAAGATCCCGCGCTGTCATACTGGCAGATCGCAGAGAGACTTCTTTGTCCGAACTGCGTACAAATGGAATAGTTTGCCGGAACACTTAGTCTCAGGTGGCTTCAACCCACAGATGTTTAAAAAAAGCGTTAATCTACACCTCAGAACGCCAGCTGTTGTGGGACCCAGGTCTAGACCTAGGTCTTAAAAGGTATTTATGTGTTGTTGTGACACATATTCTAAACCCTATTACACAACACATTTTATTAAAAAAAAAAAAAAAAAAATATGGTACAATAGTGAATCTACAAATCAGGGAATTTTACAACTGCGCCGTCGAGCACCAAGTTACTTCGTTACAGTTTACAGCGTATATTGTGCTCATTCTTGGTTCGTATACTTTTGCTGTATTACAATTGTACTGAGTACTAACGGACACGCCACAAATCCATCATGTGTCTTGTAAAATTGGATTGAGAAGAGGCGGAAAATCTCATATGTTCTTTACATCTCTGAACGATAGACCTACCCGTAAGCCCCACTCCAGTCACGTTCCATATGGTAGACACCATCCTTAAAAATAGGATCCGTCAGATATTTTACTTTATATAGAACCCTTTCCAATACAGAACTTGATGCGGGAGCCGTACAGTAGCAACCCCTAAACTGTGTCTATCTAAACATCTAAACTGATTACACACTTTATTAGATAGTACTGTGGAAAATGGGATATATACATGTGGGATCAATGTTTAAATAAAACCACAACTGCTTTGTACTAAATATTTATTTATATTTTCTCCAAAATGAAATATTGTCTTCGAATATGTTGGTATATTATTGTTAAACAATTATCGCCTTTCTGTCCAATTAGGTTTATCGCCTTTGATTGTAGAATCCAATTTAAGTAACGCCTTTGATTGTTGATCTTGAATATCGCCTTTGATTGTTGATTCCAAATATCGCCTTTGACTGCTTGTAGGATAAAGAGACTGATTGTAGAATTGTCGTTGGATTTATACTTCTTTTGCTATAATATTTCCCCTTTTGTTGACCATGTGATTACTTGTTTCACAGGGTAATACTACCAACTCGTGTGATTACCTTTTGCACAGGGTAATCCTACAAACTCGGCCATCCTGCATTCAGCCGCTCCTGCGCGCTGCTCTTCATCATTTTCATCTTCGTCGTCGGAGTCTTCGTCATGAAAACTGGCTCGCCATTCCTTTAAATTGTCAGCACTAACGCTTGTGTTAACTGGATGCTCGCCTAGCTTCTGCACCTTGTATCGATCATTAGGACATACCTCTAATGCTTTATATGGTCCTAGAAATTTCGGCATTAACTTTAGCCCTGATCCAAATTGAGTCCTTTTAATTGCCACAATATCTCCTTTTTTATAAATGACTGCTTCTTTTCGTTTTTTGTTATATAGTCGCTGATTTTCCTCTTGTACCTTTAATATTTGTGTTCTCGCCATTTCTCTAATTGTGTCTTTCTCTATCATTAGTTCTCCTAATAGCTCTTCTTCCACTACCTCTGCAATTCTTTGATCTTCAGGGTTCCTCATCCTTACTCCAAACAATACCTCGAATGGTGTTGTTCCGATGCTTCTTTGCCAAGTCGAATTTATATATCTTTGTAGTTTGTCTGTATATTTGTACCATAAATCTGGAGAATCGATTGCCAATTTTGCCAACGCTGGTATAATTATTCGGTTTATGCGTTCGATCTGTCCATTTCCTCTAGGGACGCCTGATGTTATATGTGTTAATTCAATGTTATTTTCGCTGCAGTAATCAAAAAACTTATTTGATCTGAACGATGGCCCCCTATCCGCAATGATTCTCTTTGGATTACCGAAATTAGTTTTTTGAACTTCCAGCTTTTGAATCACTTCCTCGGTTGTTGTTGATTTCATCGGGTATATCCAAACAAACTTGGCAAAGGCATCTATAATAGTAAAAATATACTTATATTGCTTGGTAGTAGAGTGCATTGGCCCTAAGTGGTCAATGTGGTACGTCGTAAGAGGATACTTATCTTTGTCTATCGGGTGCAGGAATCCTTCTTGTTTGCCCGATTTACGTTCAGACAGGATACAAGAAATACAATTTTGTCGGCAGCTATCACACTTTTGTTTTAGTTTTGGTATGAAGTATTCTCTGGAGATTATTTCTGTCATTTTCTTTGTTCCAAAATGACCAACTTCATGTGTGTTTTTAATTAACTCATTTTCCATCTTTTTTGGAACACATAATAAGTTTCTCCCTTCGTTGTCTACTTTGTATAAAACTCCCCTTTGAAGTATATAATCTTCGTAAGGTTGATGCTCCAGGACTTTAATAATTACTTGAAGTCGACTATCTTCATGTTGTCCCTTTTTGATTCTTTCTAAAAATTCGTTTTGAATCATACAAACTACCGGGCTTCGACTAAGAGCGTCTACATGTTTCATCTTTGTTCCAGCTCTATGTTCCAATACATAGTCAAAGTCTTCTAATTGTAACGCCCATCCTGCTATTCGTGGTAAAATATCTTTTTTCGTCATGGTAGACTTGAAAGCAGCACAATCGGTGACAATCTTGAACCTCATACCTAACAGGTAAACTCGTAACTTTTTCAGCGATTGTACGATTGCTAGGACTTCCAGTTCGTACGAATTGTATTTTTCTTGGCATGGCGTAGTCTTTTTACTAAAGTAGTAAACTGGATGAAACAAACCATCTTTCTCTCCTTTTTGTAGTAGAATAGCTCCAAATCCATGCTTGGACGCATCTGTATGAAGCTCTGTTTCTACATATGGTCTAAAAATAGAAAGAACTGGTTGTGTTATCAATATATTTTTTAACTCCTCAAAGGCCATTTTCTGTGGTACTTCAAATTTAAATTTAATATCTTCTCTCAGTAAGTTCGTTAACGGTTTTGCGATAACTGAATAATTTTCTACAAATTTTCTGAAGTAGCCCGTTAGTCCAAGAAATCTCTGAACTTGTTTGACGTTTTTGGGCTCTTCAAATTTTCCAACAGCCTTCGTTTTAATTTTAGATGGTTGTACTAAGCCTTCTGATATTTCATACCCCAAGTATTCTATTTTACTACACAAAAATCTGCATTTTTTCCATTTGAATTTTAAGCCATATTCACTGGCTACTTGTAGTACCTCGGTTAATTTTTGTAACCCTTCTTCTGCATTCTTTGATGGAATTATGATGTCATCCATGTATACCAAAATATGTCCTCTAGACATTAAATCTTTAAAAACAAAATGCACATACCTCTGAAAGACAGCTGGTGATGTACATAACCCAAATGGAACTTTTAAAAATTCATAGTGTCCAGTTGGTGTAACAAAAGCCGTGTACTTTCTACTACTTTCTTTAACTGGAACGTGGAAAAACCCGTTCTCTAAATCAAGAGTTGTAAATAATTTAGCATCATGCAGCTGATCTATTTGATCTTCAATTAGAGGCAAAGGATACCTATCCATCACAATTTCTCGGTTTAATTTTCTGTAGTCAATACATAAACGCTTTGTATTGTCCTTCTTTTTTACAAGCACAATTGGTGATGCATAATCCGAAATACTTGGTTGTATTATTTTCTGTTCTATCCACTGCATAATTTGTTCATCCACTTCTTTTTTCTCCGTGCTTGATAATCTTCGAGGTGGTTGCCATATTGGGTAATCATTTGTTAAAATTATTTTCATATTAACAGGGGACTCCTTGGGATTGCTCGTTTTGTAGCCATCAATAATACACTCAACTTTTGATCGATAGGCTTCAACACCACATACAACTTCTTCTTGGAAAATAGGTAGAGAAAACAGAGGATTTAAATTTTTTTCAATTGTTATGTTATTTTCATTTATTTCTATCTTCATTCCTTGTAAAACATCATTCCCGATAATACATCTCAAGCTTATTTTATCAACTGGCACGATGTGTATGGTTGCTGTGACTTCGAGGTTCTCTTCAAGTATTAATTTTGCAGTAAAACATCCTATTGTAGTAATATTTCCTCCACCAATCCCTAATAGTTTGGATGTTTTTTCTTCTAGAGGCGGTGATCCCATTTTGATATATTCATCTGCCCTAAGAATTGTCAAGTCACTACCTGTATCTATAAGAGCAAATAATGTGTAATCATTAATTCTTACTTGTTTGTGGTTGCTTTGCTTCATATGTTCTCCTTGGGCCACATTTGTAAGTTTTTCTTCCTGTGATTGTTTCATTATCCCGATATCCCTCCTTGATTTGCTTGGATTTGGACAATTACTGGTTATATGTCCATATTCGTAGCATCTATAGCATCTGGGTCCATCATTTCTCCTTCTGCACATTTTACCTATGTGTCCAGCTTTTCCGCAGTTGTAACACGTAGCTGCACCCTTTGACCATGGTTGTTTATTCGTCTCTGGACCAATATCCCTTTTAAAACCCTCATAGGTCCTTAACTTTACTCTAAATTCACTGAAATTTAACGCACCATATAGCATTGCCTTATTAGATGAACTGTCTTTAATTCCTTTGATTGTATAGGATATAACTCCTTGTTCATCTACATCTCCTAAAGCTCCAATTTCTCGCATTGCAAAAAAATAATCACTAATAGACTCGTTATAACCTTGTTGACGTGCCAATAATCTCGCATGCACTTCCGCACTGTTAAGCGCAACTGAAAATTCTTCTATTAAAAACTTTTTTAAATTTTCGTAGCTCGTCAGATCTTTCCGTGATCTAAGTGCAAGTTTTGCCGACCCGGTTAATGCTCGCTTTGCGTATATGAGTTTTTCTAAACTGTTCCAGGACATTAATGATGCGGTGGCCTCGAAGTCATCCAGCCAGCATTCCACACGGTAGTTAGCTTGTCCATCAAACTTTGGAATCGAATCTTTGACGTCGTTGTAGTGCCATTTTGATGAACTTGCTTTGGGTTCTGCATTTTCCTCTAAAACAACGTTTGAAACAGCGTTGGTGTCCGGTTGCGTGCTTAAACTTACGACCCGCTCTTGTTTCAGTTTTGCATTTTCTCGTCTCAACTGCTCTATCTGTAACTGGAGATTATTATTGCTGGATCCTGATGTACCTGGTTGATGCTGTCCTATGTTAGCAAAGCTGGATTGGTCTTGAGAAAAATTCTTCGGTGGAGAAACTTTCTCCACCTTGGTTTTGCTTTTTATTTTTCCCCATTAATAAAATTTAAAGATATTATAAATAAATAAAACAATTCAGTTCAACAATTCAAAATTTTCACAGAAAAAAATCAAAATAATTATAATATCGATTACGCAATAGAAATTCAAAAGTTCAAAAAATCAAAAAAAAAATCAATAATTTCAATCAATCACCAGTTTCATTCACAAAAATAAATGTTTTTCTATCACAAAAAAAATGTTTTTATCTTTCACACAAAAAAAATTCACCAATTAAAATCCTCAAAATATTATTAAATATTTCATCAAAAAAAATATTATGTTCACAATTTATAAAATAATTTCTTTAAAATTATATTTCATAAAAAAATCACAAAAAGTTCACAAAATAAATTCGCTTAAAATTATTCTATTGTTAAATGTTTTTATATTCACCTTATTTTTATGTTTTTATATTCACCTGGTTTGGTTGAGCCCCCAAATGTTGTGGGATCAATGTTTAAATAAAACCACAACTGCTTTGTACTAAATATTTATTTATATTTTCTCCAAAATGAAATATTGTCTTCGAATATGTTGATATATTATTGTTAAACAATTATCGCCTTTCTGTCCAATTAGGTTTATCGCCTTTGATTGTAGAATCCAATTTAAGTAACGCCTTTGATTGTTGATCTTGAATATCGCCTTTGATTGTTGATTCCAAATATCGCCTTTGACTGCTTGTAGGATAAAGAGACTGATTGTAGAATTGTCGTTGGATTTATACTTCTTTTGCTATAATATTTCCCCTTTTGTTGACCATGTGATTACTTGTTTCACAGGGTAATACTACCAACTCGTGTGATTACCTTTTGCACAGGGTAATCCTACATACATATATTGGTTTATATCATTATCGACTACATTTTGGGGATAAATTTGACTATTAACCAATTGGATATTTTTTAGTTGAATTAGTAACACTATTTTCATAACCATTATTAAACTTTATTATAAAACGGTATTAAAATGATAACAATACATTGTAAAAGTATAGTAAGTGATCATCCGCTGTAGGGCATCATGCTATACATCTCTCTTGAACAGTCTTTAGATGTATAGCGTGGTGTACTTTGCCCTAAACCCGATGATCGCTTACTACTGTTATAATGTATTGTTTTGTTAGGGTCGGTGGCATACGATTACGGCTATCCTCTGAAAATCACAATAAACATGTAACGATCGCAATAATCGCAAAACAATAATAAAACCAAATTCATCTTCGTTTTCAATTCAATAAAAATGCATTTCATTAGTTTCCGTTCATTTTTACATTAATAATAATTTTAAAATTTTCTAAAACTTAACTGCTAGTTAAATTTTGAATATACTATAAAAAGCAAACGAACGTACTAAATTTTTATTTCCAATACTAATGAACAGACGTCGTTGTTAATCATTTGCTGAATTTCAAGTATTACCCGATTTTGTTTTGACATCATAAGATGTCAAAAGCAAAATCACATTTTTGCAATTTTTAATTTGAAAATTATTCATTCCATTTTCTTCTTTTAAAAGAAAACGTTCAATTTTTATTTGTATTAAACATTAAATAAAACAGAAAAAAAGAGTCTATATAAAAAAAATATATATCCATGAGTGATGTTGTGATATAATAAATTGTAATTTAAAATTAAATAGATTTTAATAATAATATTTACATAAATTTGCCACAATTTAATAAATGAATGGTTATTAAAGTATCAAAGAATTTTTTTTGCTGAGATACAAGAAGAATAGCGCGTCTTTATATTTTTACTTGATTATGCTGTGTTTTTTGTGACTTCAAAACGCCATTTTATTAATATCAAGTAATAAATTTGTTTATTCGATTAATTTATAAAAAAATATCAATGGAAATATGGAGAATTATACAATTTAATTGATCCAAATATAGAATATGGAAATATTGTATATAGTGGCAATAATAATCAATCAGGAATTCATTTAATAAATCCACCGCAGACAAATTTGACAGAACATAATGAAGAAATGATATTGGAAAATCAAACAAATAACTTAAAACAACAGAATATTGATGACATCAATCAACAAAAATAACTTAAGGTATTTATTATAAATATGTATATTAATTTTAATTTAATTATTACTTGTGGAATGTCAAGATAAATTTAGGAAATAGTAAGAGATTCTCAAATTCAGGGTCCGTGTGGAGATAATCTGTATGGAGGGAGTGACCTCCTTTGCTTAACTATAATAAGATGTGTTTGTGATCTGTATAGATTTAATAGTATACTGAACAGAAACATAGTAGTAAAGGTCCAATGGTTATACGTAGCGCCGAACAAAAAGGGACCCGTTAGCTTAATTACAGTTATATTATTTGGTGGGAAAATATTTTCCAGTTTGGGCGTTGGCAAGCCGGTTTTTTTTTTGAAAAAAACTTTTTTTTGTGGAACATTTTATATTATTATATTTATATATTAATTGATTATTTCAATGCAGATTAATTAATATCTATATATAGTTTATTTTTCGCGTCGGTTTATTTAGCTAAATTTTGTTAAAAAGCTAGAGGGAAAAATAAAGGTTTAGTTTCTAAGGTGTTCATGTGTATATTTATCATAAGTACTCTAAATTTATATTTTCAAAAATTTAAAGAATTTCGCGTTTCTCTTTGTAAGTTTTAGGATAAACCAGTTGTGGTTTTTTTTGGTAATAGGGTGGTGGCAACCGGTTTGGGCCGTGGTTGTCAATCAGCTTTTTGTTTATCTTGAAATAAACCAGTTATTGGTTTCGTTTTGGTTTTGATTAGGAAATTATATATTTTGAATTTTGATAAGAATGTATACAATTATGAGGGGTCAGGGGTTGATAAGGAGGTGTCGGCCAGGTGGGTTTGAGCCCTGGATGAATGAGGTGGATGGGAGAGCGAATGAGGAGAGAAAAGAGAGAATGGTTGAGGCGAGGAATGTAGTGGATGGAATGATAAATGTGATTCTGGATGAAGTAAAACATAAAATATTTTTGGAATTGATGGATGATATTTACGAAGAAAAATATGATGAGTTTCTGGATGATTTGATTTGTGAGATAGTGAATGAGGAGTTGAATGGGGTGAATGAGGAAGCGGATGAGATGGATGAAGTGACTGAGGAAGTGAATGTGGGCTGGCGTGAGAGAAGGAGGATAAATAGAAATAGGAGCTCTCACCTGAAGAGGAAGGAGAGGAGAAGAAGGGAGAAGGAGAGTCGCTTGGTCGTGGAGCTGGGAGCTTCCTCGACCAAGAGTACTCAAACGGAGGAGCTGGTTGAGGAGGTCCCCATCTCACCGACCACGCGACAGGAAGAGGAGTGGTCTGGTCCACAGGAGGCCCCTGTTCCTCATTGTATAATTAGTTAAGACTAATAATTTTTTTTTAATTTTGAAAAAAACCGTTTTGGGACAGCAATTTTTTTGGAGATTGTTTTTTGTGCTGTCATTTGCTTTTAGTAATACTAATTGTTTTTTTATTTGGAAAAAAGAAAACCGTTTTGGGGAAGCAGTTTTTTTTGAAATTTTTTTATGCTACCATGTACATATTGTACATATAATTGTTTATATATTGTACATATTTTTGGATGATGCAATTAATTTATATATGAAATTAATTGTATGTTTTTTTGATTATGGTTAGATTTAGTAAGTGTTTAGCTGGCTTTTTTCAATGCACTCATACGCGATCCCCATATTCGTCATTGGTTTAATGTGAGTTACAATTTCGAGGTATTGATTTATGTATTATTCACACTATAGAATGGATGTCAATAGAACATGTCTCATTACAGTTCTATAAACTTTTGAACTTGTACGGAAATGTTGAAATATTTTTATTTTGGCTAATATAATGTTCATTTTTGGCCAAAACGACTTCTATTGCAATACGCCTTATTAGATTTTATGATTTGTACATGAATTATTTTGTGTATCTCATATATATATACAAAATAATTTATGTCAAACCTGGAAGTCTAGGTAGGTTTCCTATTGCAACACAATTCGTTTGGCGAAAGAATTTTTTGTGGTTAAGTCATGTTTTTGTGAGTTTTAGGATGTTATTGACGCAATAAGGGTTAACATTGACCAAACAGTTTTTCAACAATTTTATATAAGTTTAAATCTTTCGTCACTACTATCAAAGTATTATTGGTCTATGTTTATGGAAGTACATTGAAAATAATTAATTCCCATTAGCTTTATAGAGTGAGCCGGATCCAGATCAATATCTTCACATTTGTCATCATATTGATCCGCTGACGTAGGTATACATATCTCGTATGAGTCCATTTTAGTTACCATTTTTAAAATTATTTTTATTGCGATTAATTTAAAAAGTGGGATGGGTATGGAAGTAATTATTTTTAGCTAACATTTATTTTTGTTGTTTGTTTTGAATACAATAAGTAAAGCGAAAAATTTGACCTGAACAAATATATTAGAGGTAATAACCTAAAAATTAGTAAGCTTAGTTTTGAATTTAAAATAATCGTAATTTTTTTTTAAATTACCAATTTATTATATAGTCTGAAGATTAAATTTAATTAATTTCATGTAAAACTTTATTAACACATATTATGTATTTCATGTTTCGATTTAGCATTTTTAAATAAGAAATTATTTAGATTATGGATAAGTTATATAGTATTTAGGTTTATTGATTCACTTCTCTCAGCGGTAGGCCTAACAAGCCATCCATGGGGCTTATCCCCTTAACATTGATGTCGTTCTTAGATCGCCTATGGCCATCGGGGTTATGCGATCGAAGAACATTGGTTTCTTCTCTTCATTCGGCGAGGAAGTCCTCAGGGACGAGGAGTGGTGTTGCTGTGTTTGTACTTAGGTGCAAACCAGTAGTACCATTCTTTGCTCAGAGGCTTCTTCGGTGTAATGAAGAGAAGAACCAATTATACTTTGCTTTCAGGATCAGAGGCTTCACCTCATACAAATTCAAAAACTTTTCCATTTTTTCATTTAGCTTTTACAATAAAACAGTTTTTCATAGAGTTTAGGTTTTGAAGTCTGGTGCTCGGGAGCGTTCTTCAACTTTCGCATTAGGTTTAGTTGTAATTTATTTGTAGGTTAAACAAGCACAACTGGGTCAGTAGAAATGGACTTAGTGTCTAATCGTGACAGTTGTGATTGTTTTATTAGGTTGGGGAGAAACTGTTCTGTAGAATCTGGTCGTTAGGGGCTTTTCTAGTCGGTTCTCACATGCATTGTTGGAGTGGGCTCGCGAACGCGATATTTCAAATTTAAATGAAATGGATATTGTAACCATACTTACTTTTTAAATTGTCTCCAGACGAATCTTGACTTTGGGAATCTCTTATCTAATTATTAAATAAAAATAAAAATAAAATAAATCAAACAAATTTTTCAATTAACTAAATAAAATTTTTATTAAATAAATAATTTTTTTTAAAATTTAAGTTAATTTTAGGTAGCTAAATAAATAAATTTTCTTAATTAAGCTTTACGTCAAGATATAAATAAATATTCTTTGTTTTTTAAAAAAATAAATAAATATTTCAAAGTTAGGACGGTGCATCCAATAAATAAACATCCTTTCTGAATAATTTTCATTTCTTCAATTTTTTTTTAAAAATAAATAAATATATTTTAGGGGTGCTATCGTCAATAACTAATTTTAGGTATATATAGTTATTTCAGTATATCTGAAATTAAAATAAATAAATTATATTTTTACATATACAATATCTTAGGAATTTTTGTACAGATTCAGCAAGGATTGGCTACGACGGTCTTTCCTTTGGTTCCTTTACGAAGTTTGTTTTTTTTACAAAAATTTTCTGTTTTTTTTGGGGCGTTCGTTGGTTTTTTTTTTTCGTTTTGCGCTTTTTATTGTTTTCACTTTTACAGCATACTAGCTACATTTTTTTTGTTGTTGAGATTGGTTTTATTATTGTTATTTGTTATTGTGAATTCTGGATTCTATAAATTTTACCATCAAAATGTCAAGTCAAATAGACATTGACCATCCATTTTATGGATTGGAACCCAGCGAACTGCAAATTGAATGTCTGGTTCGAGGTGTGGATTTCAGAGGGGTCAACTGGGCAGAGGAACTTCGAAACCACGCGGTACAAGGTTCAGTTCCATTAACTGTATCTCACGCGAGAGATTTGGTAGCTGAGTCTCAAATGGTGGTGCAGGCAGCACAACTAATTGTGAATCAGATACGTAGACTTCAGCCACCGATTAATCAGCCATTCTTAGATGGTCTGGCTAATCGTGTGTTGCACTATACAGGGAGGATGAATAGGTTGGGTTCTCGCGATGAATTGTCACGCGCTTGGGATATAATAAGATCGTTGTCGACACGTCCAGTTATGCAGAGTAAACCAGGAGGATCATCTGTACCATCCGAATCGCCTGCGTTTCAGCCAGAGGAGAGATCCACTCCAATACCAGTACAGCCAATGACTGATACGATACACAGTTTAAATCGTGGGTATCAACAACAACAAAGACGGGCAGAACAATTACCACCATCGTATTTTCAACAATCAGGTTTAAGAGCGGAGGACTTCGCATTACCACAACTGGGTTCATCGTTCCAAGCTGGACAAAGATACATCAATCCGGCATTGGTACAGCAGCCTCTGAATTATCAACCGATACCACAGGAGCAGTTGCAACAATTTCAAACAAATTATCCACAAGCTCCATTAACAGCACCACCACCATACAACCCACTTCCTCAGGTATCTCGTGTCGTGGCTCCAGCATTGTCACCGGGAGCATACCGAGAGGTACGTAGGAACAATTTGAGTCGTTATGACTCAAATTGGGTTCCGAACTTCACAGGGGATGGTCACTCCCCTGATGTTGAGTTTATTCATCGAGTGGAGGCGGCTGCAAGGAGGGACCGTGTGTCCTGGGACGACCTGAGGTCGATCGTTCCACGGTACCTCAAGGCAGCTGCCGATAGATATTATTTGAATTTGACTCATGAATATGAGGAAGTGACCTACTCAGTGCTTAGGGAAGGACTCCTACGCACCTTCGGTACGCTCACCGATGATAAAGCGGTATTACGTGTTCTTTTGAACCGTAAACAGAAAGTCAAAGAGAGCGTTTATGAGTATTTAGTTGAAGTGGGTTCGTTAAATCGGAGATTAGTTCGACCATTTGCTGCAGCTGAATTATTAGAAATCGCTAGGGAAGGACTGAGTGTAGAACTGAAGAACGCTACACTTGCAGCAACAATTACAACTATGGACGAGCTTCGGACATTGTGTCAGAAGTTCGAACGTTTGTGGTCTACACCAGTCCCAACCAGAATGTCAAACTTAAGGATTAGCGAACTACAGCAAATGGACGACTATGAATCAGAAATAGATCCGGAACAAGATGGATATATTGAAGCTGTGGATACACAACCTAGAAGAATTCTGCAACGACCTGTGATATCATCTGGTAATACTAATCAACCTGGTCCATCAATGTCCAGACAACCAATTGTCTGTTTTAGATGCGGGGTAAATGGACATCGAGCTCCTGATTGTTCTAAAAACAGAATAAAATTGCACTGCTGGAAATGTAATAAGCCGGACGTTATATATGCAAATTGTTCATATTGTCACCCGTCGGTAAACTTCCGTCCGAGAGTACATGCTTCGGGGATGGTACCCTCGGTTCAGCATCCAACGAGCCCGAAGAAAACGACGAGAGATGTAGCAACGCAGGACGATCGATCACCACTCAGGAAACCAGAATAAAATCACCCAGTACATTTAATTTCCCATCATTACATCACACATATTTTAGACGTCTGGAACGTAACATCAGATATTGGAGGATGAGGAAATTATTTCGTAAAGCTTGTATTTCATCTATCCTTTCAGAAACAAAGGATCCTCGGCCGCGACTAGCAATAAAGATTTTGGACAAACATATTTCAGGTCTATTGGATAGTGGAGCGTCAATCACTATACTTGGAAGAAATTCCTTGGAATTATTGGAATCATCAGGTACAACCTACCGTAAGTACACTTCGTGTATTCGTACGGCAGATGGTACTGCAACAAAAATTTTGGGTTACATCGAAATTCCAATAACTGTGAATGGCTCCACTAAACCAATGCGGTTCCATATAGTCCCTGGATTACGAGAAGAGCTCTACCTGGGCATAGATTTCTGGGAGAAATTTGGTATTGTTCCTTCATTTGTTAGTGAACTGACTCGCACAGAGCTACAAACTTTTAATACACATAACCTCACCACTGATCAGCAACATGAACTGGATATGATCAAGGATTCTTTCCCGTCATTTGAAGTGTCTGGACTCGGAAAGACTTCTTTGGTTGAACATGTCATCGATGTTGGTGATAGTGCACCTGTTAAACAGAGGCACTATCCCACATCGCCGGCTGTCCAGCTAAAGGTCTATGCCGAACTCGACCGAATGCTTCAAATGGGCGTGATCGAAGAGTCTAACAGTTCTTGGTGCTCGCCAGTGGTTTTGGTACAAAAAGAATCTGGTAAAAACAGATTGTGTATTGATAGCCGTCGTGTCAATTCACTAACGAAAAAGGACGCTTACCCACTTCCCTTGATTGATGGCTTACTAGGTCGTCTAAATAGCACAAAGTACATTTCAAGTATTGATCTCAAAGATGCTTTCTGGCAGATTCCTCTGGCAGACGCATCTAGAGACAAGACAGCCTTCACAGTGCCTGGTCGTCCATTGTATCAATTCCGGGTTATGCCCTTTGGATTGTGCAATGCTCCCCAGACAATGTGTCGGCTAATGCACAAAGTGATACCACATCAATATCACGAAAATGTCTTTGTTTATTTAGATGATCTATTGGTAGTCTCTTCCACGTTCCAGGAACATATGGAATTGCTGTCCAAAGTCTCTTCATTGTTAAGAGCGGCTGGGTTAACAATAAACCTCAAGAAAAGTAAATTTGTTCTGAGAGAGGTGAAATACTTAGGATTTTTGGTTGGTGAAGATGGTCTTCGAACAGACCCTGACAAGGTAAGAGCTGTTGCTGAGTATCCAGCTCCGTCAACAGTGAAACAAATACGGAGATTATTGGGAATGGCTGGTTGGTACCAACGTTTCATACCAAATTATGCAAGCGTGGTATCACCAATTACAGATTTATTAAAAAAGAGTTCGGGAAAATTGAAATGGACATTGGAAGCGCAAGCTGCTTTCGAAAATTTAAAACGATTGCTGACTACAGCACCGGTATTAATTAACCCTGATTATAATAAAGAGTTCTTTATTAGATGCGATGCGAGTCTGACAGGAGTAGGTAGTGTGTTGTATCAGGTTGATACTGACGGACAAGAGTGTCCGATAGCCTTCATGTCGAAAAAACTTAATAAAGCTCAACGAAACTATTCTGTTTCTGAGCTTGAATGTCTTGCGGCAATTCTGAGTGTGAAGAAATTCAGGGGCTATGTTGAAGGTCACCGATTTACAATTGTGACTGATCACTCAAGTCTGAAGTGGCTTATGTCACAGAAGGACTTGAGTGGCCGTCTGGCTAGGTGGAGCCTAAAACTCCAACATATGGATTTTACCATTGTCCACCAAAAAGGTACCCAAAATATAGTCCCTGATGCTCTATCTCGTCTTTATGACGATACACACGAGGAATTGACGGAAGCATTAACACATCACATTAACGACATCAAAATCGACAATGAAGGTTATCGGCACAAGGAATATACGGATATGATAGCTAAAGTTCAATCATCTCCTAAGGACTTTCCATCTGTTAAAGTCGTGGATGATAAGCTATACATACGTATTGAGCCAAGATCTGATGCAATACCCAACGATGTTCCTGTGTGGAAACTCTGGGTACCAAAACCGATGACTTCAAACATGATTCAGAAACATCACGATGATAGTACTGCTGCTCATGGAGGTGTTAAGAAGACTTTAGAATTACTTCGACGTCTTTATTATTGGCCGGGCATGGCGTCACAGGTACACAACTATGTTGTGTCCTGCGACACATGTAAACAAACAAAAGCCACGAATCAGATATTGCGTCCTCCGATGCAATATCAATTCGAAACAGCACGTCCATGGCAGAGAGTCTATATAGATTTTTTGGGACCGTATCCTCGTTCTACACTTGGGAATACGGTATTACTGATAGTTCTGGATCATGCTACGAAGTTTGTACTACTGAAACCACTTAGAAACGCAACTTCACCGAAGGTGAATGCTTTTCTAAGGAATGAAGTGTTTCTCACATATGGGGTACCAGAGTTTCTACACAGTGACAATGGCAAACAGTTCACTAGTAGGAACTTTCAAAGTCTTTTGTCAGATTTCGGCATTAAACACATTAGGACCGGTGTTTATAGTCCTCAAAGTAACGCGTCAGAGCGGGTCAATAGGTCAGTCCTGGCAGCAATTCGAGCGTTCATTAAAGGTCAACATACCAAGTGGGATTCACAAATTGGTGAAATCGCTTATGCACTGCGGGCTGCAGTACATTCTGCTACCAAGTACTCACCGTACTATTTATTATTTGGTCAACATCCAATCTCGGATGGAAATACTTACCATTTGTTGAGATCACTACACAAGCTTGGTGAAGATGCTGGTGAGGAAATAGAACGCACTGATCATTTGACTCTGCTCAGGAACCGGGTTCAACAAAATTTAAAAGCAGCTTTCAAAAAATCGCAACATCAGTATAACCTGCGATCTAAACTACGGACTTTTCAACCACAACAACGTGTGTTTGTACGGCAACATCATTTGAGTGACGCTACCAAAAAATTCTCGGCAAAATTGGCTCCAAAGTTCTTACCTGCAATGATTAAGACTAAGATCGGAAATGTACTCTACGAGTGCACAGATATGAGCGGTAAGAATCTTGGAGTCCATCACGCGAAAGACATCAGGGAATGATGTCTTTTCGTTAGGTAGGGTTGTTCCTCTGGCTGATTGTCGTCTCTGGGGTTCACATCTTCAGGTCATACTTACTGGTTGTATCGGGGTGTCCGTGGTGCTGACGTTCGGATGGATGGTCGGTCTCAATACTCAGTGAAGTTCTTAAGGACTTCATGAGTGTTGGAACCGGTCATCGGTCTTGACGCCAGTGACTGTGGGTATCTCGATCCCAGATACAGTTTAATAGGTGGAAGTAGTTCGGTGGTTTTCTGTCATGGAGGGGATGGCGACGTTTTTGTGATTTCAAGAGTAAAAATCTTGGTTTCTACCTTGAATTCATGGTGTAACGATCGCAATAATCGCAAAACAATAATAAAACCAAATTCATCTTCGTTTTCAATTCAATAAAAATGCATTTCATTAGTTTCCGTTCATTTTTACATTAATAATAATTTTAAAATTTTCTAAAACTTAACTGCTAGTTAAATTTTGAATATACTATAAAAAGCAAACGAACGTACTAAATTTTTATTTCCAATACTAATGAACAGACGTCGTTGTTAATCATTTGCTGAATTTCAAGTATTACCCGATTTTGTTTTGACATCATAAGATGTCAAAAGCAAAATCACATTTTTGCAATTTTTAATTTGAAAATTATTCATTCCATTTTCTTCTTTTAAAAGAAAACGTTCAATTTTTATTTGTATTAAACATTAAATAAAACAGAAAAAAAGAGTCTATATAAAAAAAATATATATCCATGAGTGATGTTGTGATATAATAAATTGTAATTTAAAATTAAATAGATTTTAATAATAATATTTACATAAATTTGCCACAATTTAATAAATGAATGGTTATTAAAGTATCAAAGAATTTTTTTTGCTGAGATACAAGAAGAATAGCGCGTCTTTATATTTTTACTTGATTATGCTGTGTTTTTTGTGACTTCAAAACGCCATTTTATTAATATCAAGTAATAAATTTGTTTATTCGATTAATTTATAAAAAAATATCAATGGAAATATGGAGAATTATACAATTTAATTGATCCAAATATAGAATATGGAAATATTGTATATAGTGGCAATAATAATCAATCAGGAATTCATTTAATAAATCCACCGCAGACAAATTTGACAGAACATAATGAAGAAATGATATTGGAAAATCAAACAAATAACTTAAAACAACAGAATATTGATGACATCAATCAACAAAAATAACTTAAGGTATTTATTATAAATATGTATATTAATTTTAATTTAATTATTACTTGTGGAATGTCAAGATAAATTTAGGAAATAGTAAGAGATTCTCAAATTCAGGGTCCGTGTGGAGATAATCTGTATGGAGGGAGTGACCTCCTTTGCTTAACTATAATAAGATGTGTTTGTGATCTGTATAGATTTAATAGTATACTGAACAGAAACATAGTAGTAAAGGTCCAATGGTTATAAACATGTATTAAATTTATTAAAATTATTTATGTGTAAGTTGTTTATTCAATAGACAGTAAATGTAGAATAGTTTATATTGTACATAACAATTTCAGATAAGAGAATTTACTTGTTTTATTTTTTTTAGAGCGTGATTTTTCAGTAGTCGGGTTTTAGTTTTTGAACTTCCTTTTTTTTCGTTCTTCTGTTTCTATTTAGATTCTGTGTTTTTTTCGATTTATATATCAAAAAACCAATGACGCTATTATGCTGATCTGTATGATGAAATACAAAGCAAAATATATTAGGACATTTATCGCGTTGAAATGTTTTAAATGAATGTGTAAATTTTAGTTTACTATGTAAGAGATGCGTGAATAATGTTGTGGCATAACAGAGGGAGAAGTGCTTTGCGCTGGTGAATGATCCTTGTCTGACAGTTATTGACTACCAGGCATCATTCTCCTTTCCAAAACACTCTGCATAGTATTATAGTACTCTAATATTCTTGTATAAAATTAAATGTTCATTTAAATGGCAGGTGCATAACAAAATTTGAATATAATACAAAAATATATATGTAAAAAAATTTATCTTGGGAAGAGTTGACTGTTGATGGGAAGATCCAATAAATTGTGCCACTTCTCCAAAACCGAATCGACCTTACAATGGCTACAGATAATACACCATTCACTAATCCCTTGTCATGTGATCAAAAGCATCACCATTTGATAGATTTGCAATTCATCCATTGACAGCTAGTTTAGTTTTTCTTTCGGCAATATTACAAAACGATACGGCGAAATTTGTTGGCATTTAACAATTGTGATATATTCTAGTATTCAATGTTTTTATCAATAATTCCCTTTATTTAGACTGAGAAAATTTTAATTTTTTAATCGGCCGCCAAATAACAATTTCCACTCCATGAGCTTCCACCACATATACAGTAAAAACATAAGATGCCTTGTTTTAATTAAATAGTTTAATCCACAAAACGTTTAATTCTAAAATTAATAACATCATAAATTTAATATTCATTGATTCTTTTTGTTTTATTTTGATTAGTTAAGACTAAAACAATATAAACTATTTCAAATATTATTCACAGTTTTTGAAGCAATTGGTGCAAAACAAAATGAAAACAAAATTTTTTACATAATTATATTCTAAGTTTGAAACTTACCAATTTTAATTTTTATTTTCAATGTCAGTGAAAGTTAGAAACTTCACTCTTTAAATATTAATTTTTTTTTGGAAAAACAATTACGAAAATTAAAAACTAACTTCAAATTTTTTATTTCATTTGTATCGAAAGGTGCAACTTAACTTATTTCAAAAAGGGTTTTTTATTTTTAATTATCTTTCAAAAAACGAAAGCTTAATCAAATCTCTTTTAATTTTTATTTTTAGTTTCTTTGAGAGTACAAACTTAACTTTATATATTTATTTAACCGAAATGTAAAACTCAACTGATTAAAATGTTCCAAAACGTTACACACAACGACTTGGTAACAACAAGGAATTCTGTTCAGCTCTTTCATTGTTGTTGATTTATCTCATTTCAGTAAAACAAGGTACAAATAATTAATAATTCATAACACTGATCATGTTTTTGGTTTTATTGTTAGCAACAACTTACTGACGATTACTTACGTAACATGCGAAAAACATCTTTATAACCTAATGAAGGCTATAAATAAAAAATAAAGGAAAAATGTTTGACAGATGTTTAAATCTGAATTTCAATGGTGATTAAGGTATAATGCAACTTAACATTATGGACGTTAGTAAAAAAAATCCTTAAATTTAAAATATTTTATTTTTATCAACTCTTAACTTATTTAAATCAATCAATTTAAAACGGATTGTATAGATGTTGTTTCTTCTAAACTTCAAATCTATCTACTCCTAATATCATAAATTTCAAATATTATAAAAAAAAGGAATCCGAACATAACAAACATCAATAGCAGCAAAAACATAAAGATTACATCACTAACAAAGCCACCAAACCACTATATGAGAATAAGTGATCTGGAGAACTGAAAGTGATGCCATGTATCTTAAAAATTGGAACATGGACATTGGTATGTCAATTTGAAAATGTTTGTGATAGTTACACACTTTTTGTGTTTCATTAAAATTTCGTACATGCTTAAATAAAATATGTTCGTGTTACTAATGAAAAAAGTTTATCAACAACAGCTGATTTTCTGATTCAAATACGGAGCATTGTTTGATTTAATTACAAACGTATTTACACACCCCGATTACTGAAGTCGTGTCACATCAGGTGACATGACTATAGTCAAGTGCCGTCGCTTAAAAATTGGTATTATTGAAGTCGATAAAAACGGTTACGACTAAAACTAAAAATTCTGAAACGAAAAAACTCCAAAACTAAAAAAAATATTTACATATACGTTCTTCAACTTCTTATGTTCACAAAAACAATTAAAGACGTTTGAAAAGATTATTGTCACATGAAAAATTGAGGCAACTAAAATGGCATTTAATGTGAGATCTGTCGTATAAAATGACTTGAGGCGTATAAAAACGACTTCAACAATACGAAAATTGATGCGATGTGACTTTAGTCATTTAAAGCGACATGACTTGCCTTCGGTAATCGGGGTCTTAATTCTACAATTTTCACTTAACAATCCAACATGATTGAATGAGCCAAATTGTAAAGTTACCTTTCAAGTTCAGGTTGTATTCACTTTTATTTTTAAGTAGTGGTTCTTTACCTGTGGATGGTTCTCGAAACTATTAAAAACTTTTAACTAAAATACTTATTAAATTATTAACACTATTTTTAATTTATTTCTATATTTATTTTATGTAATTTTTATTAGAATTTTAAAATTACTCTCAGGTTTAAAATTTCACTTGAATGGACTTCCAATCCAGATGGACATCCAAGATTTTTTCTTTTCTGACACCCTCCAAATACAGTGCAGCATATATATGCATATATATATATATATATATATATATATATATATATATATATATATATATATATATATATATATATATATATATATATATATATATATATATATATATATATATATATATATATATATATATATATATATATATATATATATATATATATATATATATATATATATATATATATATATATATATATAATATATATATATATATATATATATATATATATATATATATATATATATATATATATATATATATATATATATATATATATATATATATATATATATATATATATATATATATATATATATATATATATATATATATATATATATATATATATATATATATATATATATATATATATATATATATATATATATATATATATATATATATATATATATATATATATATATATATATATATATATATATATATATATATATATATATATATATATATATATATATATAATATATATATATATATATATATATATATATATATATATATATATATATATATATATATATATATATATATATATATATATATATATATATATATATATATATATATATATATATATATATATATATATATATATATATATATATATATATATATATATATATATATATATATATATATATATATATATATATATATATATATATATATATATATATATATATATATATATATATATATATATATATATATATATATATATATATATATATATATATATATAAATATATATATATATATATATATATATATATATATATATATATATATATATATATATATATATATATATATATATATAGTGCGGGTAGCGAAATCCGAAATTCGACGTCCACGCCGTGCTGCCTAGGTAATGCTGACAGAATTAGGTTGGTGTATTGGAGACAAGCAGAGTAAAAACTGCTTAGTCAATGACGCTACATCACGGCGAATTGGCGCTCTACAACCAATGCGACTCAAGCGTCTGTTCTCCATGTCAGGGGCGGCTTGGAGCGGGCGTCTGTCTTGAATCAAGCGGCTCGCTATATAAACGTGTAAAAAGGTTGTTTCTGGTGACCCTTAATATGCAGAACGGACCCATTCACGACAATTTGGGTTGGGCCTAAGGTTAACACCATAACCCCGGAAAAAAACTAATATGTTAAATTTGGTTATCAGAAAGAGAAAAACAGACCCGGAAAAAACAACAGAATTTTACCTGGACGTGAAAAAGGACCCAGACTACCGAATCGGAACGTGGAACGTGCGCAGCCTGAGCGCTCCTGATGCTCATAAGTCTAGAAACAGAGGCTGAGAGGTATAGGATGGATATTATTGCTCTACAAGAAATTAGACAGCCGATAATCGGAAAACAAGATTTGGATAGTCATTCTCTATACTGTAGTGGTCATCCTTCTCGAAGAGAATTTGGAACTGGCTTTCTTGTTGGTGCACGCATACAAGAAGCCGTGATGAAATTCATCCCGGTCAGTGAGAGGATCTGCTACCTACGTGTACGCGGTACATATAACAATATTTCTCTTATTGCCGTGCATGCACCAACTGAAGCTAAGACCGTCGACGAGAAGGATAATTTCTACATAGCACTGGAAGAGGTTATGAAACAAACACCAACACGCGACTTCATTATGGTTCTTGGTGACTTTAATGGACAGGTTGGAAGAGATATCTCTTATGGAAATGTGGTGGGTCCCAACAGCCTGCATTTGAATTCGAATGATAATGTTGAGAGAATGACTGAGTTTGCATTATCAAATAATTTGAGAATTGCCGGTACGTTCTTTCCGCATCGATCGATTCATAAGCAGACTTGGGTCTCACCGAATGGAAATACTCGAAATCAAATTGATCACGTTCTAGTAACAACACGTTTCTTTTCGAGCGTTCTGGATGTGCGATCCTTTAGAGGTGCATACATTGGAAGTGACCACTTCCTTGTATGTGCAACGATAAGGTTCCACTTCCCAAATCCAGGTATTCCAAAATTCAATCAACGGAAACGTTTTAACATCTCAACATTAAAGAATGCTGAAACAGAAGAGAGATATCAAATCCATATTGCCGAAACATTGGAGAAACCAGAAACCATTAATGGAGACGTCGATAAGTCATGGTATTTGCTCAAAGATGCTGTTTTTAAGCGCTGCTGAGGAATACTTGGACGACCAGAGAACCACTCCCAGAAGCCATGGATGGATCAAGCATGCCTTGATGCTATTCAATACAAAAGAGATTGCTATCTGAAGTGTCTACAAGGACGCAACACCAGGTCCACGAAGGAGAATTATAAACTGGCAAGACAAGCCGTTACAAAGCTATGTAGACGAACGAAGAGAGAATGGTGGAAGAGACAGTGTGAGGAGATTGAAAGCTTCAATAAGGAACATCAATCGCGTAACTTCTTTCAACAGGTTAAAACCTTAAAGAAGGGCCCTCAAACTAGATCGACTGCTATTCAAAACGAAAATGGGGAGCTACAAGTAGACCTTAAAAATATTTTAGATACTTGGGCCGCTTATTTTGAGAATCTTCTCAACTTAAGTGACCAGCAACAAGTCGGGCGACGAGCTAAGCTTATTCGTGCGTCAAAGGTACATGTAGAAGAACCCACCAGAGAGGAATTCGATGCGGCGCTGTCAAAATTAAAATGCAATAAAGCACCTGGTATCGACGATATAACATCCGAAATGATTGTACATGGTGGCGAAACTCTATCCTCAAGATTGTTTGAACTTGTTCAAATGATCTGGAGGACTGAAACCATGCCACAGGACTGGAACAAAGCTATGCTGATACCAATCCATAAAAAAGGTAATCGTCTACAATGTGCAAACTACAGAGGAATCGCCCTCTGCACAGCATATAAGATCTTTTCCTACATTTTGCTATCCAAAATCAATCCTTTTTCTGAACAACTGTTTGGAGAATATCAGTGTGGTTTCCGGCGGGGCCGAGTACCACCGATGCACTTTTCTCGATAAGGATGATTTTGGAAAAGTGTCGAGAGTTCAACATACCTGTGCACCAACTTTTCATTGATTTCAGGCAGGCCTATGACTCTTTCGAACGAGAGACTCTATGGTCTGCTCTGGTGTCAATGGGAATTCCTGGTAAACTGGTATCACTATGCAAAATGACAGTACAGAACTCTCAATGCTGTGTACGAGTAGAGAACGAAATATCAAAGTTTTTTAAAGTCGACTCCGGTTTAAGACAAGGTGATGCTATCTCTCCTATACTTTTTAATCTAGCCTTGGAATATGTGTGCCGTCAAAAGAAACTACCGACTAATAACAATATCTTGTCAATAAACTCAGTACAGATGATTGCTTACGCTGATGATGTTGTCATCCTCGGCCGAAGTGAAGCTGTTATGAGTGAGACTTTCAAGTCGCTTGAGAGTGGTGCTAGGAAAATTGGTCTGCAAATTAACTACCATAAAACCAAACATATGAATGTTTCAAGAGAGGCAAAGATTTGATGTGCGGCGTTGAACGAATTGAGGGAGTTGAATCTTTTAAATATTTGGGATCAATGCTTGACTCAAACAACAGCATACTTACAGATATTAAAGCTCGAATCGCTGCAGGTAATCGAACTTTCTACTCAATTAAACCTCTCCTTGGATCACCGTATGTATCAACTAACACCAAGCTCAAGTTATACAAGACATTGATTAGACCGGTTGTGATGTATGGGTCACAAACGTGGACCCTTACACAAAATGACGAATCGCATTTATCTGTATTTGAGCGTAAGATCCTACGCTACATTTTTGGTCCGCTTAAGACAGACGATGGAGAGTATAGAACCCGGTATAACTTTGAGATCAGAGACCTTCTTGAGGGTCCTGATATAATAGGTTGTATCCGTTCTAATAGGATTGCTTGGTTTGGGCATGTTCTACGAGCCGATTCACAGTCTGGAATGATTAGAAAAATGTACGTTAGTACCCCAGGGAGTGGTAGACCGCGAGGTAGACCACGACTACAATGGGAGACTGACGTAATAAACGACCTTAAAAAAATCGGCTGCCATGGTAATTATGTCGCTGTTGCGAATGACCGTGGTGAATATTCAAAGCTGATTAACCTGGCAACGCTCCTACATGGAGCATGAACGCCTTAAAAAAAAAATATATATGTATATATATAATTATTATTTAACGGAAGATAACTTTACGGCAGCACGAGTCAAGCGCGTAGATACAGATTTTAAAAATCCTTTAATAAAAGTTTTATTTTTGTGATCCGTGAAATCCGGCATTTTTTTTTTAACACCCATCATAATAACATTTTTTTAAATGGTAGATACGGCTTTTTTGAACTGGTTCCACCCCAAGAAGGGGATACAAGTACCACTGTCTCATAACATCCATTTCATTTCCAAAAAATTTGATTGAAAAAGTTATGAAAATTTTCATAACTTTTACAGGAAATATTAATTTTTTAACAATCACTTTTTTGACGAAATTTCGGTTTTGTTTTTTTTGTACAACCTGGAAAATTACCAAATACATCGCTTGAAATAAGCGCAACGATTGTATGGTAAAACTAATGTAAATTATTTCAAAGCTTACCAATCGGATTTTGAACTCGGGACAACTTTTTAGTTTTAGCTCAAAATTTTCCAGCTCAAGAAGCGACTGAACTGTTAAATCGATTTCATTTGGTTTATCATGCGTATTTTCGGATACTGATTGAATATTGGCAGGAATCTTTTCGGAAAACATCTATTGCGCCTAAGCAGATATATTTGCTTGGTTTTTGATTAGTTTTGCAGTTTGGTCTTTAAAATCTTTAATGAATTTTAACACGTATTTTAGTTTAGAACTTAAAGGGTGATATTCATCGTAATATGGTTTATTTTAATCATCTAGAATAAAACAAAGTGTTATAAACAGTTATTCTGTTTATATCGGGATTGCAATTCTAGTTAAATTAACAAGTGGCCTCTGGCCCAGGAAAATCTCTCTAGGCTATCTTTTAATAGTTCATCTGAACAAGAGAATATTATCTAAAATTAATTAAATGAAAGAAATATATGTACAAACAGAAAGATATAATATAAAAAAACTTAACTTATGAAGTCGACTTGACTCTTCATGTGTCCAAAGGTTAGATGTCAATATTCAATTTCCAATATATATATTTATATATGATTGTTCCAGAGTGTTGAATTAGGTTCCAACATTATTTCTTCTCATCGTAAAAAAGGCACTACACGTATGTACGATTTCACTGGTATTTTGTCCTAGTATCCATCAATAGATTAACAGTGACTATATACTCTCAATGTTATAAGAACATTATATCAGATTCCATACACAAAACTGCATATAAAAAGCTTTACAATTTCATCTTTATTTGACCTTTATTTTTGTTTATATTTTTACCTAATACAACCCACACCCTGAGTGCAATACTATCGTGTATACGTTAATAACCGGTACCAAAACCTACAGATTTGTTTATTTTATTTAATGTGATAGTTAATGGTTTATTTTAATGGTTCCGATAAAACTTCCCTTCCAACAAACAAACAAATTATTCCTACCTCATTCGAGTATGGTCCCTACTGGGGAGTAGAAGCCCCCAATCCTCAACTTACAGTTCTTCGCTCCAAAAGCTTTTGTAGTGATGATACTCAGTGATAATAGCTATGATAGAATTTACAAATTAGCCTAAGCACATATAAATATCTTTTTTCCGTTTTTTTTTGTTAGAATTAGTATCCAGAAATGTGGAAATATACCGACAATTCGGGCAGTAGTTGATTCAATAACGAGTTGTTGCGATTAGGAATGATTAGGAGATTAAACTAATTCAAATACAAATCCAGTTTTAAATAATATAAATTTTATTATTATGGTTCACTTATTTTTAATTTCATGTTTACAATATTAAATTGAAAATACTTCTGAAATCAATGTATTAAAAATTTAGAGGGGAAATTATTTAACCAGTTATTTAATTTTATTTTATGAACAGGTTCTTGATCTTATTTTATACAGGGTAGGACTATATATTCATAACACCTTCAGTCTTCACCGTTAATTTAAAATTATCCTGTGATTATATTTGATTAAAGAAAACTATTAATATACATGTAATGAAGAAACTAAAAATAAAAATTTTGTTATTAAAGTAATAATTATAATGCAATATTTAAAAATATACTTTTTTAAATGTTTATTTTAATTTTTTTATTTTATTAATAATAATATAAACTTCCTTATAGTAACAATTTTGAATTTTATTTTTTATTTTATTGAATATCGATTTCGACTTACGTCATCCTCAGTTCTTAGATTATTATTACCCTATTAAGAACTGAGGATGACGTGTACATTAAGAAAAATGATAATTTCACAGTAAAGTGCTGTTAACAATAACAAAAAAAATATTGAGAGAAAGGAAAGGCAGGAATACACATTACAGCCCCATACGAATCCCACCGGATCTGGACACTGACTATTAATTTCAATTTACTTCATTACACCTATATAATCGCGATAAAAACAAACTTTTAAAATTTCTTGTTTTTCTTAATAAAAGAATTTTTGCAGAAAGAAACTTTCATAAGTAATTATACATTGCGCGAATTATAGGTTGTAGCCTGCAGTTGTGGAAAAAAATATTTTATTAATTTAATTTTTTCACTGGTTACAATCTTTTTTACTATAATATATTTATTTTATTTTAATTCACAATAAAAATTGAGAGTAAGTTCTTAACAAGTCGAAAGTTACTAATAATCTAAAAAATCTGAAGTCAAAATCTACAATATATAATATTCTTTGAATAAAGGAATTATTGTATTAGTTTAATTAAAAGTTTTGATTTATCTTTAAACAATATGAATCATAAATTGAACAAGTGTTCAATGTTAAATTAAAACAAATAAATAATTATATTATTTCAATTAAGAATATTTCCTTTAAATTTATCTTAACGGTTTTATATAAACAAAAGTCTTAACATAAACATATTTCAAGTTTTAACATATAGACCAGGGTCGATAATTTTTGAAAACAAAAAAAATAATAGTAGGATGAAACCCATTAGAAAAGGAGGAGAATATTATACAAATGAAAGGAAAAACAATTTACGGGCGATCTGAGGTCGGGAAGGGGAAGGGGTGAGTTTTTAAGGGTAAAAAACGGTTTATCTCGATTTCCGGCAAAACTAAAAGTCATATGGAAAAAAGTCATATGGCAAAGTTGTAGGTAATAAAAAGATCTAAAACTTTTATATCAACACTTTTTTCACATAACCTCAAAATTTATGTGAAAAATTCAAAAAACCAAGTTTTTGGTTTTTTATTTTTATCTTTTACAAACAAATTTTTTTTTTCACGAAATTTGGTGAAAACTTACCTTTTTATGTCCCAAATACGCTGTAATTTATTTGATTTGAAATTTTTATTTGGTCACCTTATTTTGAATTAATATCGAAAAAGCACCCTAATTTTCAATCGAAAATTCACCCGTCAAAATATCAGCTTTTTTCAAAAAGTTGGTATGCTTTCTGTTCGTTGAAATCTCTACTTTCCGAAGGTGAAAAAAAAATATATATTACTATAGTAAATCTTCTCAGAAAATGCAAAAAATGAATTGAATTTTCGATTGAAAATTAGGGTGCTTTTTCGATATTAATTCAAAATAAGGTGAAAAAATAAATATTTCAAATCAAATAAATTACAGCGTATTTGGGACATAAAAAGGTAAGTTTTCACCAAATTTTGTGAAAAAAAAAAATTTTTTTGTAAAAGATAAAAATGAAAAACCAAAAACTATGGTTTTTTGAATCGAAAATTCAATTCATTTTTTGCATTTTCTGAGAAGATTTACTATAGTAATATATTTTTTTTTCACCATCGGAAAGTAGAGATTTCAAGGAACAGAAAGCATACCAACTTTTTGAAAAAAGCTGATATTTTGACGGGTGAATTTTCGATTGAAAATTAGGGTGCTTTTTCGATATTAATTCAAAATAAGGTGAACAAATAAAAATTTCCAATCAAATAAATTACAGCGTATTTGGGACATGAAAAGGTAAGTTTTCACCAAATTTCGTGAAAAAAAAAATTTGTTTGTAAAAGATAAAAATGAAAAACCAAAAACTTGGTTTTTTGAATTTTTCACATAAATTTTGAGGTTATGTGAAAAAAGTGTTGATATAAAAGTTTTAGATCTTTTTATTACCTACAACTTTGCCATATGAATTTTTTCCATAGGACTTTTATTTCTGCCGGAAATCGAGATAAACCGTTTTTTACCCTTAAAAACTCACCCCTTCCCCTTCCCGACCTCAGATCGCCCGTAAATTGTTTTTCCTTTCATTTTTATAATATTCTCCTCCTTTTCTAATGGGTTTCATCCTACTATTATTTTTTTTTACTTTTTATTATTTTTAAAGGCTTCTACCCTGGTCTAATAAACATATTTCATGATATAAAAATGATTTCATCATTATACTGTCGATTATAGTTTTTTATTTTTACTCTCAAAGATAAGTTAAATGAAAAAACGATTACAAGCAATAGATCATAGACCACTGAATCCAAGTTAGATCAGATCTATGATACACAAAAATATCATAGACGCCCATCACCAATTTGATTTCATCATTTTAAGAATGATGTAAAAGAGAATGAAATAACATAATTTAAAGTAACATGACAAATGATATGACATATAGCATATATAACTTAACTAACATTCTGTATTGTTCTGATTGTTGGGTATGGTGTGAATGACGGGACGTAACTCCTCCCTCCTTAGTGGTGTCCAAAACCTACGTTTTTGGGCAACTGGTGGCTGTTGATTACTGCAAGTGTTTTCTGAATTTTTTAATTCTATCTGGATAGGATGTTTCTTATTTTTCTTGAAATGTATTAATTTTTGAACTGTAAAATATAAAAGAACTATTATGATTATTGTGATGATGGTGCCAATTATGGCATTCTTGTGATGGCGATGTTGTTTCATTGAATTGTGAAGAATCTGTATATCTTCCATATTTTGTAAAGTCCAGTTATGAAGTGCTGGTAATTTTATTGGTGTTTTAACTTCTAAAATATTCATATCGTTATATGGTTGAAGTACTATTGATTCTTCTAGAGATGTCATCAAGTTTGTACCAGTGTAGATTTCATTGTTAAGTTGTATTTGACAATTTTTAATTTTAATTAATTTGATTCCTTCGACGGATTTCTGATTTTGTGGGCATGTTGAAATAATGATGATTTCTTGTTTTGTCGCTGTATATATGTATCCAGGTAGTATTTGTTCAATTTGTTCGTAAAATGTTGTTTTTGATAAATTGCAAGATGCTGGTTGATTATTTATGATTTGTGGTATACATGAAGTTGAGCTTTCTCCAATTTTTTGTTTATTGCAGTAATAAGTTGATTCTATTTCGTTGCAAGGTTCGGTTATAAACTGATATATATATATATTCATGTTTAGGATAATTTTTGGATTGGGAATTTCTAGGATATAGGTTTTATTTATTGGAATGGTTTTAATCATATACATGGTTAAAGGTTCAAAGTGGAAATTTGGAATGTTTATGGAAAAAATGATTTTACTTTTATTGTAGTAGGGTTGAAGCCATAAGAGTTCGTAAATGTTTTCATTGGTTTTGAATTTAATGTTATATTTACTGAAATGATTATGAATGTAATCGAATTCATTATGATTTAAAATATGTCTAGATATTACTTTAAGTTTTGTAAAAATTAAGGATTCAGTTATGTCTGATAAATGTTTGTCTAATAGTTCTATGTTAAACTTTGATTTATGAAAATATTGATCTAATTTTAAAATGTTAAATACATTTTGGGTGGTATTTTGAATATTTCTTATTTCAAAGTTTATTTTACGCGTTTGATCGTTAATATATTTTTGAATTTGATTAAATCGATCTATCATTTTGGTGTTAATTGTGATTCGTTCAGATATTTTTTTTTTAATAATAGCTTCGTTCTTATGTATTTCTGATATAGCGTCTCCTAATTCTAGGTAGTCGTCATGGTCCATGTTTCCGGTAATGGATTTGATTATTGTTCCTAATCCATCGATTGTAATGAAGAGCTTTCTCATTGGCGAACCAATGAGAATGGCATAGCAGGATGCGTTCCTAGATTTGTTGTAATGCCGTTCGGCTAAGTCTCAGCCACCGTGAGTAGGAGATATTATAAACCTGCTGCTTCAGCACAAATGCAGAAATGTACGCAATTTTCATCAAATAAACGGAAATGGGGAAAAAAATTACAAGTGGAAAATGGAGACTCTGACGACCCCGTTTGCGAAAGACCCACGATCAGCGCGTCCAACCCCCACAGTCACTCTCAGACGCCCACACACTCACACTTCACACATAATAACATTCACCCACACAACGACTAACACGCCCCCATTCAATCACTAATACGCCCCTTCACACACATTCACACTTCTACGTTAAACTAAGAAAAGAAAATAAAATAAAAAAAAATATAACGTCACTCACCCCATTAATTAAATCCGGCCGGCCACAACGTCCTACAGGCTCAGCCCTCCATCAGTAACAGCTGTGTCCAAATAAACAGGTAACAGGTTGGATATACAGACGTAGAACAAACTTCCAATCTCGTTGAACACGTGATAAATTAAATGCAACAAGTGGTAACAATAGTGGTTGAATAATTAGCAAATTCGGTTGAATAAGTTGAAAAGCCGGTAATAATTTGTTTCCATGAATGTTGAATAATTTGCAAATCAGTTGAATACGTTGAAACCACGCGGCCACAGTTTGTATAAATAATCGTTGACCAAATTCGTAAATATAGTTGAAACAGTTGACGATACAATGCAATACTTTGTTGAATGGTTGAATATGTAGAAACTTCAATATAATACTTAGTACAAACAATCGCTGAACCAATATAATACTACAGTTGAATACGCCAGAACAAATATGCCGCAGTAACAAGCAAATAATTAAAATCGTTGAATAAATAATTGCAATCGTTGAATAAAAATTTATGATTGTAGTTGAATAATTTGGATTAAATTGACATCGTTGAATAAAATTTATGATTATAGCTGAACAAGTTGAAGTAAATACCAAGCAAATAATTGAAATCGTTGACAAATAATTGAAATCGTTGAATAAATAATTGAAATCGTTGAATAAAAATTTATGATTGTAGTTGAATAATTTGGATTAAATCGAAATCGTTGAATAAAAATTACGATTATAGTTGAATATCTTGGATCAAATTGACATCGCTGAACAAAATTTATGATTATAGCCGAACAAGTTGAAGTAAATACCAAGCGAATAATCGAAATCGTTGACAAATAATGGAAATCGTTGAATAAATAATTGCAATCGTTGAATAAAATCGTGAGTACGGTTGAATATGCTGAAAATTTGATGGAAATATTTGTAGTTATAAACGTTAAATGAATTGCCGCTATAGATGAACCCGCTGAGAGTACAATACAATAATTGGTGTCGAGGAACGTTGGCTCAATTTGTAAATACAGTTGACTATATGTAAAATATCAGACGAAAATTTGCGCATACAACGTTGACTAAATTGCGACTATTGCTGAATATGTTGAACTCTAATGCAATAATAGATAAAAACAATGTTGAATAAATTTGCATATATAGTTGAATATGTCGACAATACAATGCAATACTTCGTATCAATAAACGTCGAATAACTTTGTAAGCAATTTGTATAAATGAACGTTGAATAAAATTGTAAATATGGTTGGAAATACAACGTAAAATTTCGTATACATAAACGTTGAATAAGCGTGTAATTATGGTCGAATATTTTGAAACTACGGTATGACAATTCAGACGATAACTGGTACGCACTGTAGCCAATGTTGACTAAACACCGTAGAAATATGGTATCCAAAATAAAGGTTGCGTTGAAATATCGTAGATGTTGTACCGCAATAACTCAGACGGTTGCTGTAAAAATTGTATAATTATTGTGGTAATGTTGCGCCACAATAACTGGGCGATTGATGACCTCCTGACCCACAAGGTCGTGTATGTCCACAACAAACTTCACCAATATGCAATGCCACAATCGTTTAGGTATTCGAGGTTCGATCCTGATCAATATCACACCCATAGACGGTTTGTCTGGTTTTATAATTTGTAGATCTCCTCTGCTAAAGCTAGAACCATCGACACTCGTGTTGCTCTACGATTCATTACGGTAATTAACAACAAAGAAAGCTTAAACCGGTCCTAATGGAATACGGAAATGAAAACACATGCCTTCTAATCGATAACGTTTAATTATTATAAGTTCTTTTAATTTATTCCAGCAAAAGGAATTATTTGTATTTAGTTTCTAAACATGCCTAAGATTAATATATCTTTTTCCTTATTTACAAAACGGTGACGAAAGAATAAATTATTGTATCATTACACTAATAGGTTGCAAACGATCACAGAAAATAACTTCTAGGTACAATACAGTGACGAACAAATAAATTATTTTCGTATAACACTAAAAGTTTGCATTTTATGATGCTTTAACCTTATTATGATTTAAATGATCACAGAGAATATTTTCTATTTACACTACAGTGACGTATAAAGAAATTATTTTCGTATTACACGAATAGTTTGCATTTTATTATGCTTTAACACTTATTATAATTGAAATGATCACAGAGAATATTTTCTATGTACAATACGGTGACGAATAAATAAATTAATTATGGTTACACGAATAGTTTGCATTTTATTATGCTTTAACACTTATTATAATTTAAATGATCACAGAGAATATTTTCTATGTACAATACAGTGACGAATAAATAAATTAATTATGGTTACACGAATAGTTTGCATTTTATTATGCTTTAACACAGAGAATATTTTCTATGTACAATACAGTGACGAATAAATAAATTAATTTTGGTTACACTCATAGATTACGTGAATTTGTTGTTTTTTTTGGTTTCTATTGGGACAAATACAGTACACATATTATTATTTTCTCTTAGATTAATTATCTTCTTTTTACTATGAATTCCCGTGCCATTTAGTTTTCTTTTAAATAATATTTATAGCCCTTTTTTTTTATTAAAATGGTATACCGACTATGTCCATATTCAATACCAAAAACACGAATTAAAGCAAAATCTACTCACAAGAAAATGAATCCAGCGAATCAATATGGTGGTTATTCCATGTATCCTACGTCATATTTCTAAGTACGGCATTATTTCTTGCAAGGGTCTGGCAACGAACTTTTTCCACGTACTGGAGAAATCTGAACACAAAACACATAACTTCGAACCAACCCCGAGCTATATCTTAACATCTGCACACAAGTTTTTGGTTGTTTAAAGCACCAGCCATCATAAAATAATTATAATTTTACCATGCCATGCGATGACAGCTGCTTTTTAGGAAATTTTATCTATTCAACACGAAAGACTCCACGTCACCAACACAAAAATGTAATAGAAAATAAGAGGAAAAGGCTAGGTTACACTCAGTATATATAACAAAATTCAATGCCGAAAATGGTAATAAAACTTTTCGGAATTTCGAAAGGATGGATTACACCCAGTAAGAAAATACGTATTGATAATAACGTTTCGAAGACCATTTCAATGCTGATTGCGAGATATAATTTTAGGATAGCAAGACGAATTGGCAAATATGCGCAGCTGTTTGGATTTTGAAAGATTCGAATAAGGGTTCCAGATGTAAGGAAATTAATTATGTAAATAAATGTTAGGATCTTTTTTTCGATAAAACGAAACGGGTGGCTACTTTGTAATACTGACCATTGCAAAAAAAGCAAGTTTGCGAAACAAATTATTTCCGACACATTAATAAGAATCATCAATGATTTAGCATGAATTAAACGTAAGTTTAATCGATTTTTAGAATGTTTATGTAACGCGAAACAATAATCTACACCAGTATTACAGGGAAATTCAGATCCATAACGGAAAGACAATTTGATAAGAATACCCATACAGGAAATCGAATGCATAACAAATTGTAGGATATCAATTCTTTTTATTTTGACGGTTGGACAAATACACACAGCTGTTTATAGGCTTGAAAACTTCGCTGAGAAAAAAAACGGTAGTGTTTATACAATCCAAACTCAGGTAGTATGATAAAATTATGAATCAATTTTAGGAGGTTGCAAAATTAAATAGTAATGTTTATATAGATAAACTAAAAACTATGGGTTACGGAGACTATAAGAAAATATGACTATTGATGGTGGATGGATGAGAAACTATTACGAGCTACACATGTTAATAAAAATGACAACTAATGAATCTGAGACTATAATACACTACGTTCGGGCGTCGTCCCAGGCTATTCATTACACGATAAGTCCTCTTTTACTTCTGAATTTGGGTCGTAGTTGATCTAGATTTTCTTCTAGTTTTGAAAATTTGGTTTGGAGTATCTCGATTCGAATTTTATAATTGTTTTTAATGTCGGGGTTATCTTTAGTAAGATTTTTATGGGTTATTATATTGTTTTAAATAATGTTTAAATTATGTTCGTAAGTTTCGAGATCTATAATATGAATTAATCTACTATAATCAGTAATAAGTCTTGCTGATCCTAATCGTATAGATATTATGCCTTGTTATCGTCATAGTCCATTATTGTCATTTCCTGGGCTAGGGATGTTGTTGCGTACCTGCAACAAACGTTTTATTTTAGATTTATGTACTTTACGTTTATTGGTAATTACGGTAACTTTGTCATTTTTCTTGACTTTATGTTTTTTGAATCTGGGGCTTAATTTATTTCGTCTATTGTCTTGTTCGTATATTGTGTCGTTTTCTAGAAATACTGATGGTGATTTACGATTTTTGTTTAATTTAGATATTATGTGTTGTTTTTGTTCTTCGTTTTTTGTTTTTATAATATTTCGTAACTTTTCATATGTCTTTATATGGTCTTGAAGATGTTCGTGGGGTTTTTTATTATTGGTTTTGTCTGGAAAGATTTGTTGTCTAGTATAATGTCCGTTTTTTAATCCAAAAGGGGTTAGTTTTGTGACTGAATGAATTGAATTGTTGTAGGTAATTAAAGTTTTATTCATTATTTCGTTGGAATCTTTATTTTGGTTTTGTGAATATATAATTCGTTAGATTTCTATTAATGTTGAATGAAAACGTTCAACGGGTGAATTACCGGTGGAACTTTTTGCTTTTACTTCATTTGATTTACGTAATTTGATTTTATATAAATCACAAAATTGTTTGAATATAGTTGATGTAAATTCTACACCTCTGTCAGATATAATTTTGTTGGGGGATACCGTGATTGGAAATGAAATCTTTCATGTAATTTACAATTTCTATACTGTTGGATTTTAATAAGTAATATGATGTTCCAAATTTTGAAAATTTGTCTAAGATTGTAAAATATTTATTATCGTTTATTGAGAATATATCAGCGTGAAGAATCTCTAGTGGTTTACTGGGTGTTTCTGAAATTTCGAATTTAATTGGTTTTTTGTTTCTATTGTACTTCATTGTTTGACAAAGTTCACATTTGTTAATAAATTGGTTTATTAAATTTTTCATTTTTGGGAAGTAATATTTTAGTTTGGTTTGTTCTAGATTTTCTAGAATACCACGATGATTTCCATCTTCGTGTAATTTAGATATGATTTCTATCTGTCGGGATTCATCTTCGATGTCTTCGACAAGAATTTTACTTCGTATAAGTTTTGGTTTCGTTTCGGAAAAATGCTTTCTTATGACAGCATTTAAAAGTCTAAAGGTATTGGCGTTACAGGCAATTCCAGTAAGTTTTGTAGGGTTTATGTACTCTTTGTACAATTTAACTAATTTGTCTTCTGTAAACTCTTTACATTTGACATTATAACGTTTCTTTTTCTGGAAAAGAGTTTTGAATGTTATATTACATTCAGGGAAGTTATCGTTTTGTTCAAGAATTATTTGGGTATTAAATTCATTTAAAACGGTCTCAGTCGTTGGAATTATGTCTTTTGTTTCAGTATTTTGCGTACTAGTATTTTGAGAGAAATTATTTGAAGAGCATTCGCTTGTGGAATTAATATTAATTTCTATTTTTGGATCTAGTCTAGATGATGCATCTGCGTTAGTATTTTTCTTTCCTTTTTTATAGACTATTTCGTAATCGAATTCTTCCAGTTTCAATCTCCATCTGATAAGTTTAGAATTGGGTTCTTTTAAAGAAAAGAGCCAGGTTAGAGGTTTGTGATCGGAAACAATTTGAAATTTTTGTCCGTATAAATAAGGTCTGAAGTATTTTGTAGCCCATACGATGGCTAAGTAAGAGTTATTTTTCTATTGTGGAATAATTTTGTTCGGTTTTGGTTAGAGTTCGACTAGCATAACATATAGGTTTGTCCGATCCTATAGGTCCTTGTGATAAAATAGCACCTAATGCTACGTTACTTGCATCTGTTGTTAAAACGAAAGGTTTTGAGAAATCGGGATATTGAAGAATGGGATCTTTGCAAAGTAATTGTTAGCAAATTTCGAATATTCTTTTGTTAGAATTATCTTTTTGTCTTTTCTGAGACACTCAGTTATGAGTTTAGTAATATTAGCGAAATTTTTAATGAACTTTCTATAATAACCTAGAAGTCCGAGAAATGATTTTATTTGTTTTTCAGTTTTTGGGATAGAAAATTTTTTGATTGCTTCGATTTTATCGGGGTTGGGTTTGACTCCGTTGGAAGTAACTATGTGTCCTAAAAATGCTACTTCTTTGTGTAGAAATTCTGATTTATCAAGTTGTACTTTAAGGTTGGCTTTTTCTAATTGTACGAAAACTTGGTTGAGGTTTTCGATATGTTCTTGAAGCGATGTGGAAAATACAATGATATCGTCCATATAACATAAACATATAGGAAAAATCTTTTAGAACATTGTCCATTACTCTTTGAAAGGTGGATGGAGCATTTTTCAGTCCAAAGGGCATACGTACGTATTCATGATGACCATTGTTAACTGTGAATGCGATTTTCGGAATATCGCGAGGATTTACTTCAATTTGATGAAATCCTGAAGCTAAGTCAAGTGTTGTGAAGTACATACACTTTCCTAATTTATCTAATATCTCGGTGATATTAGGCAAGGGATAACGATCAGCTATCGTTTCCTCATTTAGTTTTCTATAGTCGACTACAAGTCGCCATTTCTTTTTTCCGCTAGAATCGATCTTTTTTGGCACTATCCAAATTGGGGATGACCATGGAGAATAACTTGGTCTTATAATACCTTTTTCTAACATTTGATTTCTTTGTTTCCTAACTTCGTCTTTGTGAATATATGGATACCGATAGGTTTTTGTAAATATAGGTTTTTCCTGACTTAAATTGATTTCATGTTTTACCTGGTTGGTAAAAGAGAGACTATGCGTTTCTTTAAAAAATACATTTTCATGTGTTTTACAAAATTTTAGAATAGCTTTTTTCTCTTCACTATTTAAATGTCCTATCCTTATTAATTTTGTGATGTCAACTGATTCTTTAGATTCGTTAGAAGTTACTGATGAATGATTTAATTCGACATGATAATTATTATTTAGATTTTCAACTTTTAGAGGTTGTTCTATTAAACAAGTTTTTGGTTGGTTAGAGAAATTTACAATTTCTACAAGAGAATACCAATTTTTTGCTAAACAAATACCTTCTGGTATGACCAATTGTTCTTGTACGTGTTCAGGTTTTATATAGATATTACCGTTTTGAATATCGACTAGTATACTAATTGTCATTTTTGTTCTGGGTGGAATAGTTTTGGATATAAGATTAGGTTTAAAAATTAATGGAATCGAAGTTGTATTAGTTTCTAATACAGATTTTTGAAAGTCTAATTTAACGTTGAGTTTTTGCATCATTTCAAGTCCTATTAAACCATCGAAATAGTTATGAAATTTGAAAATTAAGAAATCTAATGGTTCTTTAGTTTTGAATTCTGTTAATCCACTTATTGTTATTTTACTAGTTATTTCGTGAGTTTGGAAAAGAGTTTTTACTATAATGGGTTTGATTTCTTGTATCCGTGAAGGATGAACATATTTTGGATCTATGAATGATTTGTTGGCTCCAGTGTCAATAAGCATTTTAAGGGTTGTATGGAGATTTAATTTTATATGAATGTATGGTAATAAAAATGATTGATGGGAATTTAAGATGATGAATCCAATTGGGTTTCCGAGGCTGATTCCCGAAAATTTTCATCATCTATTTCTTGAATATTGGGAGTGATTGTTTCTTCAACACAATCATCTAAACTTTGACAATAATTTTCTTCAAAATGTCGAGAAATGTTTTCTTGCCAATTATACTCTTCGTAGTTGAATTCTAATTCTGGGTTTTCAATATTGTGTAGTTCTCGACTATAAAATCTAGGAGGTCCAGTAGATTGGAAATAATTTGGTCTATTATAACCGAAATTGGGATTTTAAAATCTTGTTGGTTGTTTGAATTTATTTTTATCTGAAGTTGTATCCATTGGTTCAGGTTTTTTATAAGGTAAAGGTGGAATAGATTTTGTATTAATATTTTGAGGTATATTTCTGTTAAAATTTTGAATAAGGAATGGTTTATGATTATAATATTGGTTTTGAGGTCTGGAATAATTGGAACAATTAAATCTTGGTTGTGAGGGAATTAAATGTCTCTGTTGATTTAAAAATGGTAAAACTGGTGATGGACGTATTAATTTTGGGTGGTAATGCAGGGGTGTGTAAATTATTCGATTTATTTTTGATGTAATGCATATTTTGTTCACTTAAACAAAGTGATAATGCTTCACCGATAGTTTTTGGTTGCCAGGTCCTAATCATGGATCCTAATGGTTCCTTTAGTCCTGCTAAGAATGTAGCTAAACACATTTCTCTATACAAATTTTGTTTTGCTATTTGAATTGCAGCTAATTTTTCGTTTAATTTTATGTGATTTAAAATTGTTGATTGTATGTCTATAATTCTAGAAAAATATTTTTCGACTGTGTCTTGTCCTTGATAAATGAGATGTAAGTCTCGAATTAAAGAGGTCTCGTTTCGTTTGTCTGCGTAATGTACTGTCAGATTTAATTTTATGGTAGCCCAATCGAGTGGAGTTCTATACATAGTTAATATTTCATCGGCTTCGCCGGTAATTTTATTGCGAATTGCTCTAAGAAAAGTGGTTGGAATTTTTCCATTTTCTAAAATTTGAGCAGAATTTGTTAAGATTTCGTCGACATTGTCTATGAAATCGAAAAGGGTATGTCTACTACCTTCATATTTTGGTAGATCCTTAATAGCGTCTGGGATTTTTAAGGCGTTAATTAAATTAGTCACTTTTTCTATTGTCGTCATTTTAGAAATATTATAAGAATAATTATTATTATTAAAAGTTTATTATTGTGATTAGTATTATTTATATTATAATTGTAAAAATATTGGGATTTTCTAGGATAATTTTATTTTTATTTTCATAAATAAATATATTTTTATTAATTAAATTTTCATTTATTTCAATATTATTTTCAATTGAATTTTTATTTATATTTGTTTCAATATTATTTTCAATTATATTATTATTTGTTTTAATTAAATCTTCTTTAATTTTATTTTTTATATTATTTTTATTTGTTAAATTTTCTTTAATTTTATTTAAATTTTCTTTAGTTTCAATTAAATTTTTATTTGTTTCAATACTTAATTTTCTTAACCTATTTGCAATATCATCGACGTCCATAAACCGTGGGGTCGAATTGCAATCAATAATATTTTTGTTGATTCGATAAACCGTCGAATCTATATTATTGTTTACTATACAATATACTGTTGATTCCATTAACCGTGGAATCGATGTTATAGGAGATTATTAGATTTATATTATTTGAAGTTGGATGGGATTTTATCACTAAACACGAAAATTTTTTATCTAGTTTATAATGAAATTGACTCACCAAGCAACAAACAGCATGTAGACTTGCATTTGTGAATTTATCGCTCCAGCAACAGCACATGATGAAAAAAAAATTTTTCACTACACTTTTTACACTATTAATTTAGTGTTCGTTATTAGGCAATTCAATCCAGTATCAACTGCGCCAATTATAGGTTGTAACCTGCAGTTGTGGAAAAAAATATTTTATTAATTTAATTTTTTCACTGGTTACAATCTTTTTTACTATAATATGTTTATTTTATTTCAATTCACAATAAAAATTGAGAGTAAGTTCTTAACAAGTCGAAAGTTACTAATAATCTAAAAAATCTGAAGTCAAAATCTACAACATATAATATTCTTTGAATAAAGGAATTATTGTATTAGTTTAATTAAAAGTTTTGATTTATCTTTAAACAATATGAATCATAAATTGAACAAGTGTTCAATGTTAAAACAAAGAAATGATTATATTATTTCAATTAAGAATATTTCCTTTAAATTTATCTTAACGATTTTATATAAACAAAAGTCTTAACATAAACATATTTCAAGTTTTAACATAAACATATTTCATGATATAAAAATGATTTCATCATTTTAAGAATGATTGTAACGACCGTTTAGGCAACGCTAGTCCTAACTAAGCCGTTATCAGACATCTCACAGTCCTCACTTGCAGCTAATGCCGGCTATACAACAGTCTATGAGTGAGTTCTATTAGTGAGGCCTCGTAAGACTTAAGATGCTGCTAAATTACAATCGACCTCATCCATGACACATCAGGCCTTCATCCCCTGAGTATTTAAAGAAAAAAAAATTAATAAATCATCATCATTTCCTGGCACATATTATGAATCTAACATTTATTAAGCTACTATTATGCATTACAGTATAATTAACAAAACAAATTATTCCTAACTGAAAATAAACAATTTATGAATTACAAATCAAAACTAATTTTTCATTTATCTTCTATTGGTTTTACTCCTTTTTTTTTGTTGTTTGACTCGAAATTAGTTATTTAGAACTTTTGAAACCCGTCGAATTCCTACAGCAGGTACACGTAGAGCTCTCCGCACCGCTGCAAAAATCTGGAATCAGAGAAAAGAAAACGGAAACCCGATCTGCTATTCGCAGATTAAAAAAAAAGAATATAATATCAATAATTAATGAAACTTGGTTATTACTAACTACGAGTATATAAATAAAACGAACAAAAGTAATATCAACAATCAATGAAAATTTGTTATTACTACCTACGAATCTATAAATATTATCCAGACGATGCAACCCTGGTTTCAGGTGGCCGCCGCTTACCATTACCACTCTCCAATCCCCTATGATGATAGAAGATTAACCCTACAGCACCTAGCCTTGCCTTAGAGTATCCTTTTACTTAATATTACGGCACTATAAAGTTTTATTCGTAGCACATCAAATCTCTTAAGCTGGTGCGTCACAGCAATTAGACGATTGCTGTTGATAATAATCTTGGTATAAATGTTGGATCAGATACGCTGCTGTTGATAATAATAGTGATTTAAATATTTGATCAAACAAGGTGTTGTTGATAATAATAGTGATTTAAATATTTGATCAAACAAAGTGTTGTTGATAATAATAGTGATTTAAATATTTGATCAAACAAGGTGTTGTGGCGTAACAATTTTCACAAATTAAACTTGTTATCTCCCTTTCAACGTCCAAATAATTAACGAACACAAACAATTAATATTTTTTCTAATCTAACATTTTTAAAGTTTTGTGTGTAATTTACGTTTGATTTTTGGTTTACTTAAACAATAATTCAAACCGTTTAATTTATTCACAATACTTCATCTTATTTATTTTCACAACAAGTTGAAACAGTCAAATAATAAAAGAATTAACTTAATTTAGTTTCCTTCAGAAATTAATTGTTTTTTTCTTTAAAAGAAATTACATTAAATATCTTGTTTTTTTGCACACCAAACCATCAGTCTTTTTATAGATTTTATTTTTAAAACAAAGTTTATAATATCAAAACTTTTTCACCTGCATCCAGAAATCCGAAAATAATAATCCCGCTTTAATTCTTCTAGTTGTAATTTATATTTTTTTGATAATGGCGTTCAGTCTTGAAAATTGGATTGCCACACCTCGTCGTTCGCCGTTCCAAAACAAAAAGGAAAAGTCTTCGTTGCAATCATTCAGTTTCGCTTCGTTGAGCGTGGGCAGCGCTAGATTTTCTTCAACGGTGCTGAAAAGAACTAATTTACCGCATGAACTGCCTGGTAGATGGAATTTGATTTAGGATAATAAAACCCATTCACAGTTCATTGTTAGTACATTTTCCTCTTATTTTTGTATTGATTCGAGGAAATGTGAAGTCCATAACGACCTGATCGTTATATGATGTGAAAGAGAATGAAATAACATAATTTAAAGTAACATGACAAATGACATGACATATAGCATATATAACTTAACTAACATTCTGTATTGTTCTGATTGTTGGGTGTGGTGTGAATGACGGGACGTAACTCGCACAATATTTAGCAAATTTTTCGTCAAGCCTGAATAAAAATATACGAAGATCACTATGTTTATATACTAATCAAGTCATAGTAGGCCAGTAGTTTAACGATTCGGTTCTTTTTTCTTTCGTTTGAAAAAATATTTATCGTTATTTTAATAAAATAATAATTCTGAATATTAAAATATTCCAATTATATACATATTTATAGTTTACATAAATATTTTAAACTAATTATCAATTAAACGGTGAAAAATTTACGTAAATCTTCAGATGCAGATTTTTCTCGAACCACCGTGATGAAAAAACACAAAAGAGCAAGATCAGCTTCGGTGTCATCCAAAATTAAAAATTTAAAACAGCTGAAACAAAATAACACCAAAATTCTGCAAAGCAGAACTACAAATGAAAGTAATGAAATTGAAGAAGTTACAATGGATACTGGTACTATAATTCAATCAAACATTCCCATTTCAAATAGATTTGATAGTATTGAATATATTATTGATACCCCATCTTCTTCCAAATCAACTAAACAAGGTATGAAAATTAAAAATAATATTCCTTCTATTATTATTGGAAACCATAGTTACTCTAATACTGTTGCTGTGCTAAAATGTCTAAATATTGTTGCTTACGACACTAAAATTATAAGTATTGGATTAAAGTTGATTCCACATACTGAAGACAAGGTAATTGCAATTATTAATAAACTGGATCAATTAGAAGTGGAACATTTTACTTTTGAATCAACTGCTACTAAGCCGATAAAAGCAATAATATACGGAATACCTTCTGTGATTGAGATTACATCCATTAAAGAAAGTTTGGTTGAATGTGGTATTGTAGATAAAGACATTTTGCAAATTATTTTAATACATTTCAATGATGATAGAACAAAAACTAGGTTTCATATTATCAAATTTAACAAACAAAATGTTTCAAAACTTCAAATATTGAATATCAAAAAAATTTCAAATGTTATAGTAAATGTTCAACTATCCTTCAGAAATGATAATACACCTACCCAGTGTCGCAGGTGTCAAATGTATGGCCATGGCACATCTTTCTGCCATAAATTGTATAAGTGTTGCAATTGTAGTAGGAATCATCCAACTGAAAATTGTCAAACTCCTGCAACGTTAAAATGTCCGAATTGTCTAGCTAAACATTCCGCCAACTCCAAGGACTGCCCTAGTCTTCAGGTCATATAACCTTATTAGAAAAAATTCTAGTATTAGTCATAAAATAAATAAATTAACACTGAATAAGCAATCTGGTTGGAATCGTTCAAAAATGGTTCTAGGTAACTCCACCAACACTGTTGCTAAAACACTACAAAACTTTGCACGACTTAATCCACCTAGAAAAACATCATTGCATTCCAAATGGGAATCTATTTTTTCAGCTAATTCTAACCAACATAAAAATCAGTTTACATCTAATACTAATAATGTTTATCAAAATGGTGGTAATAACAATACTCCTAATAAAATCGATGATAATAATTTATTTTCGCTTGATGAAATCACAGAATTAGTAGAGTAAACTAAAGTATCAGTTTGCAAAACAAGAACTGATTAATACATGTGTATTACAAGTTTGTCGTTTAAATATTTATACAATGCTAAGTAATTTAGACTCTCTAAAAGTAATAATATGGAATTCTCAATTCCTCAAAATAAAACAATTGAAACATTCGACATTTTAAATGAAAATAATATAAGTATATGTCTTGTAAGTTGTAACTGACACTTGGCTCTTAAATTCTGACAAATTATTCCATCCTGATTTTATTTTTCAAAGACTTGATCGTCCTGGTAAAGTCAATCGTGGAGGTACATTAATTGGACATGGAGGAGTTGCTATAACAATTAAAAAAAAAATTCATCACACATTTCTTTACTCTTTCAATTTAAAAATTATTGAAGTTATTGCTATAAAAGTTATAACTTCTATTGGAGATCTTTGTTTTGTTTCCGCTTATTTTCGTTCAACAAATGACCCTAATAAGTTAGCCCTATATAAATCAGATATCCAACCACTATCAAACATTTCTACAAACTTCTTTATTGAAGGTGATTTCAATTCTAAGCATATGTCATGGATCTGCAGTCGCAGAAATAGTGCCGGCAATATTCTCTATAATGAACAGCAAATTAGGAATTTTTATATTTTATTTCCATCGTATCTAACACAATTTTTTAACATTTCCTCAGTTAGATCGACCCTAGACATTCTACTATGCAATAATATTAGCGTAGTATCTGAATTAACTTCACTTCATAAATTAAGTTCTGACCATCTTCCAGTGCACTTCGAAGTATTACACCACTACCGTAACTATAAAGAAGCTGATTGGCGTTCTTTTAAAAACATTCTTTCTAGTTCTATTGATCTCAGCGTCTCTTCTTTGTTACATAACGTATCATCAAAAAATGATAATGATCTGTGTGTTTCATATATAAGTAACGCAATTATTGAGGCTGAAAATTTGACAATACCAATTTGCACTGTATCGAATACCAGAAATGATCAGATCCACATTTAAAACGATATACTAGATCTTATAAGATTGAAAAATTTAAAGGGCAGAATTTGGCAACGTAGTAGAAATCCTGTTCTAAAAAAAGAGGTAAATGAACTAATTAAAGAAATTGGCTGGAAAATTCAAAAGATTAAAAATATACGTTTTGAAGCCCATTTAATTCACATCTCGAAGGATTCTACTAACAAAAAAATGTTACACCTTTTTAAGATATTACGTAAAACCAGACATTCAATTCCTGCACTCTATACGGAAGCTACTACGGATTCACCTCGTAAAATTTCAATTACTAATGCTGAAAAAGCTGAATTGTTTGCAGAACATTTTGCAAAAATTCATCAAAGTAATCAATCGTTCATCCCTGAATTTAATGTACAAGTTGAGGAAACTCTTAATAATTTTGAAATTAATGCTATAAACAACCTTCAATCTGATTTTTTAATTAAACTTAAGGAAATCATTCAAATTATTAACACACTATAAAAATTTCCAAGGCTCCAGGACTTGATAAAATTAACAATCGATTGATAAAACATCTTCCTAAAAAAGCTATAGTATTCCTCACGCAACTTTACAATGCGTGCTTAAAATTTTCATATTTTCCTATTGAATGGAAAATTGCTAATGTTCTTCCTGTTTTGAAACCGGGCAAAGTTAAAACAAATATTGAGAGTTGTAGACCTATTACTTTACTAAATGTCTTTGGTAAAATCTTTGAACGTACGATATTAAAGCGTTTTGAGCAGTTTGTAGAACAAAATGCTATTATTCCTCCTGAACAGTTTGGTTTTCGAAAATTCCATTTCCACTTCTCACCATAACGTTTGATATAGAAAAAGCGTTTGATAAAGTTTGGCATAAAGGTATCATTTTTAAATTACTTTATTTAAATTTTCCTAATTATTTGACAGTTTAGACAGTTTTTAGTTACAATTAACTATTGTAGTTCAATGCCCGAAATAGTTAGTTGTGGTGTTCCACAAGGGGCTGCCCTTTCGCCTGCAATGTATTTACGGTTGATATTAAAAATCAATTTAACAACAATACAGATTTTGCTCTTTATGCTGATGATATAGCTATTTTCGCCCCTTCAGCTGATATTAACGTTATTTTATCTAAATTGCAAACGTCAATTAATAATCTTTCTTTATATTTGGCCAAATGGGGCATAAAAACTAACCCTAATAAGACCCAATCTATTGTAACGGAACTAGTGTTCTGTTACGCCAAGGATAAATATATATTATATGTGTATATGAACAAAAGCCAGTATGGCCTTCACCCAGAAAAGATCTCCAATAAAATTTAATCTATTTAGTTATTCATTAATTTATGGAACATGAAAAATCTAATAAAAATAAATATATACAAAAAATGGACTTAGCTTAAGCATTGATAGCTGCAGTGCTGGCAACGTCGTCTGAGTTTTGTAATATATTTGGTGTTGTTGTTTCCACTTCAAAGTTCAAAATTACACGAACGATATCCTGATTAATTGATCAATATTCCGATTTAATCCAGAGACGCAAAGTATATCTCACGCTGAAAATCGAGAGACGCAAAATATATCTCACGCTGAAAATCTTAATTTTTTTTCTGCACTATAGTTTTTCCTTCACATGGATGAATTTCGGTTTATTTCTTAACTTTTCCTGTTTTTTTTTCACGCAATAAGAAACCACTTGAGTATACAAGAAGTAATATTTATTAACATAGTAATAAATTATGATTTAGACATGAAAACTGTTTCATTATTTTATAAGAAATACAATGTTAAATATAAATGTTTTTATGGTTAAACCAAATTTTGCACCTGCACAAAATATGTTCATATAAAGAAAGTTATAATTTAAAAATTGCCGAGTGTTTGCGTTTTACCACTCTACCACTATTTTTTGAAATTTATTTTAAATAATTTCATAGTAAATCAAAATTTAATTTATTTGATTTCATTTTCATAATACTGTAATAAACTTCGTCCAGAATGGGTTAATTTAATTTAATCATAAATAACCAATACGTTCCGCCTAAATGTTTTCTACATTCTATGACAAAGATGAATTAAAAGTTAACTCCCTTTAACTAATACAAGTTGCATAAATTAATGTAAATTAAATTTGTTTACATCAATGAATTAAAAGGAGGAGTGGCCTATTGTTTCTAGAAACAACTACAGTGAATACCAGAATATTCTGCTTATTTGTTTTTGAATATAAATAAGCGAACAAAAATATCAGATAGTCAGTTTTACTTTTGCAATTAAAAGTGTTTATAAATATTCGCAAGTATAAGGAATAATCGTTGGTACTTGAGCCTGGGTACTAATAGTAAAAGAATTTGAACTTAGTGGAATAGTAAATACAGATTTTACGATTCCGAATATTATTGATTCAAATTGTGGAAAAGCGGTGAAGTTTATCGTGCATAAATTGGAGATCCTGGAATTTATTGCAATTAAAATTGGAAGTTGCTGTAACTGATTGATAAATAAAGTTTGAGATTTTGTTAACTAAAGATCTGTCTTTTTACTGTCGTATTTGCTCAATAATCGAAAAGAACCAACGAAGAGTCGTTACAGTGGTGTCAGAAGTGGGATTATTGAAACAATGGTCAGGACAGTAAATATTAGTGATCTCAGCCAGACCCAGCTGAAGGATGAGTTGAAGAAAAGGAATGCTCCAATCCATGGAACGAAGGCAGAACTTGCATTCCGGCTGCGTAAAGTTTTAAAAGAAGCAGGCCAAAACACAGAGGTCATAGAAGTAGAGCCAGAGGAAGCTACGGTCCAGAATGCCCCAGCAATTGATCCGATGATGGTGTTGATGAAAGAAATGATGGCACAGCAGCAACAACAATTCGCTGATATGATGGCCAAACAAGGAAACAACCAACAACAACAATTTGCTGATATGATGACCAAACAAGGAAACAACCAACAACAACAACTTGCTGATCTGATGGCCCGACAAGAGAAACTGGCAGCAGAACAAAAAGCCCGACAAGAGAAACTGGCAGCGGAACAAAAATTAGATCAACAACAACTACGTGAAGTAATCGAGTCACGTATATCCAGTGCGGAGGTTAAAATCAACAACATGGAAAGGGAGCTGCGGACAGTTACCGAAGAACAAGAGAAATTACGCAAACTTTCGAGTGAATTCCGCCAAGAAATAGCACAAGTGAAGTCTGGTAACATAATCAATCCATCAACTACTTCAGCTCCAGCTAGAGTGAAAACACCCGTATTTGATGGATCTACATCGTACCAGATATTTAAGATGCAATTTGAGATAGCAACAACTGGGTTCGATCACCAGCAAAAAGCAAATGCGCTTATATTGGCATTGAAGGGACCTGCTGCTGAAATTTTGCAGACACTATCATCGACAGAGCGTGATTACAACAAGCTAATGGAGGCCTTAGAAGTAAGATATGGGGAAAGTCATATGCAAGCTCTCCATCGCATGCAGCTCAAGACACGAAAACAAGGAGTCAGCGAAACTTTGCAAGAATTAGAGGCTGACATTGTGAGACTGGTTAATCTATCATATCCGAATTATAACGCTGAACATCGAGACGAACTGGCAGCTGATACATTTATCAATGCTCTTCGAGATGTGCAAATGAGAAATCAGCTGTATCTAAACGGGAAGAAATTACCTGCGGAAGTCTTAGCATTAGCCCTTCAAATGGAAGCTGGAAAAAGAGCGTATGGCTCAGATAGGGTACGTCAGATCGAAGTTGCTGAGGAACCACTAAAAGCAGCGCTTGATGAAGTGATCATGCGTGTCAAAAGTTTGGAAGATAAGCCTGAACGAAATCAACGAAGAAGATCTAACAGAGTAAGATGCTGGAATTGTGGGCAGTTAGGGCACATCAGACAAGAATGCAAAGCACGAGTAGCAGCAAAAGAAGGAATAGTTCCAGGCCGGTTGATGAACCTTTCAAACAAGCAAGTGGATGTCAAAAAGGAAGGAGATTGCCGCGTCGAACACCGGAAGAGAAGGATACATTGTAACGCTGAAGAACTTTCAAGAAGGCCCTGTGTTGAGGAGCGCAAGTCATATAGCAAGACTGAGAGAAAGGAGGCAAATGTCAAAAAGGAAGAAGATTGCCGCGTTGAACACCGGAAGAGAAGGATACATTGTAACGCTGAAGATCTTTCAAGAAGACCCTGTGTTGAGGAGCGCAAGTCATATAGCAGGACTGAGGGAAAGGAGGCAATGAAAGTGAATCAAATTAAGTTCCAAACTCCTGACGATTGGTGTACCGAGGCATTTAAAAGAGAGCAGCTAAAGGATCCAGCAATGGCTCCAATATTGAAATGGAAAACCGAAGGAAGGCGACCGGAGTGGAAAGAGGTAGCACCTTTAAGTACGGAGGTGAAATGCTACTGGGCGCAATGGGACTCACTATTGATGGATAACGGGATACTAAAAAGAAAATGGGAGTCCGCTGATGGAAAGAAAGTGTTAGAGCAACTGGTGTTGCCATCAAGTCGAGTAGAAGAGGTACTGGGAAAGCTGCATGGAAGTATTTCTGGAGGACACCTGGGAGTCAATAAAACCCTGGCTAAAGTAAGGGAGAGGTTTTATTGGGTAAGGTATCGAACCGACGTAGAGCAATGGTGTCGGCGATGTGATACTTGTGCGGCGAGCAAAGGACCAAAGACTAGAACTCGAGGAGAGATGCAACAGTACAGTGTGGGAGCCCCAATGGAGAGAATCGCTATAGACATCGCGGGCCCATTTCCGGAAACTACAAAAGGTAACAAATACATCATTGTGCTCATTGATTACTTTACAAAATGGCCGGAAGCTTATGCAATACCGAACCAGGAAGCAGTTACGGTCGCTGAAACATTAGTCAATGAATGGATTTGCAGATATGGAACACCGCTCGAGTTGCATACGGACCAGGGAAGGAATTTTGAATCGCAACTGATGGAAGAGCTGTGCAGAACACTCGACATTAGAAAAACACGAACTACAGCTATGAATCCACAATCGGATGGCATGGTAGAACGATTTAACCGAACCATGGAAGAACATCTGTCGAAGGTAGTGGAAGCCAACCAAAGAAATTGGGATAAGGATCTTCCGTTATTCTTGATGGCCTATCGTAGCGCAGTGCACGATACGACATGTGAAACGCCAGCGAATATCATGTTCGGGAGAGAACTACATCTTCCTAGTGACATCGAGTTCGGCATCCCTGGAGGTCTGGTATCTACGAAAATAGATTATGTGGGACAACTAAGGGAGAAGATGAATAAAATCCATCAACAGGTTCGAGACCACATTAAGATTGCCAGTGACAAAATGAAAACCAGGTACGACATAAATGCAAATAGTGGCGGTTTTCAAGAAGGAGAATTGGTATGGCTATACAACCCCAAGAGAACTAAGGGAAGATCACCCAAACTGCAGCCAGATTGGGAAGGTCCATATAAAATAATCAAACGAATTAATGATGTTATCTACCGCATCCAAAAGGGACCCCGTACCAAGATGAAAGTGATACATCTGCAAAGGTTGACACCGTACCAAGGTAACAGTACCATTGCAATAGTTGATATTGTTCGGGACAAACAAAACTAAATGGAGGGCAGTGTAATAAACTTCGTCCAGAATGGGTTAATTTAATTTAATCATAAATAACCAATACGTTCCGCCTAAATGTCTTCTACATTCTATGGCAAAAATGAATTAAAAGTTAACTCCCTTTAACTAATACAAGTTGCATAAATTAATGTAAATTAAATTTGTTTACATCAATGAATTAAAAGGAGGAGTGGCCTATTGTTTCTAGAAACAACTACAGTGAGTACCAGAATATTCTGCTTATTTGTTTTTGAATATAAATAAGCGAACAAAAATATCAGATAGTCAGTTTTACTTTTGCAATTAAAAGTGTTTATAAATATTCGCAAGTATAAGGAATAATCGTTGGTACTTGAGCCTGGGTACTAATAGTAAAAGAATTTGAACTTAGTGGAATAGTAAATACAGATTTTACGATTCCGAATATTATTGATTCAAATTGTGGAAAAGCGGTGAAGTTTATCGTGCATAAATTGGAGACCCTGGAATTTATTGCAATTAAAATTGGAAGTTGCTGTAACTGGTTGATAAATAAAGTTTGAGATTTTGTTAACTAAAGATCTGTCTTTTTATTGTCGTATTTGCTCAATAATCGAAAAGAACCAACGAAGAGTCGTTACAATACGAACACGGTTCTATATATAATTTCTTTAATTTTTATTTTTAGGAAATATCCGAGATAAATATCTATTTTTTTCTTTGATTTAATATCAAAGTTTCAACTGTCTATAATTTCAATGTATTTTCTTTCGACAAACTATCACGAACTATCGTTTGATTTTTAATCTTAAAGCCGGACTCGATTTTAATTTTCATTATTATTTTGATTTAATATCCAAATTGAAACTGCCCAAAATTCCGCAAATATCTCGCATAAATAATATTTTATTCTTAGGAGTAAACGAAACAAAAGTCGGTTCATTGCAATTCCGTCTCTTTCTTTCGTTGTATTAAAAAAAATGATAAACAAGTTTTTGTTGATGCTTTGAAGCATTCGTTGTATAAAAACAAATGTAAGAGGAGAGATTTAATATTCTTGTTTCATGTTTTCTGATTTTAAATATTGCAACAGATTTGCAATAAAAAAATTCGTAAAGGAAAAGTCGTTTACGCCGTCGGTGTATTAGTGATTACGTTTAATACAAACTTTAGCTATTGCAATGTGCACCGTCGATTCATTATTTTTGTATTCGATATAAAATTTAGCTATTGCGGAGTGCACCGACGATTCATTATTTTTGTCTGTACATTCAATAATAATTTTAGATATTACAGGAGGAGTGCCCGTATATGAAAGAAAGTCACTATAATATGGTTGTCTCAATGAAAGAATTGCCGATCATTAATATAGTATCGTCGATGGCGATGCAAGAACCATTTGTATGTTGATCTCTTGAATGACAAAATTAGGACAATGCACAACATGTAGATTGGTAGATCAAGGATGGAATGTACAGGATGAATTAACTAGAGCCCAATCTTTGCTGATAATGTGTAACGTTTTATTGTCGTTATCATATTAAAAGAATAAGTAACGTTTTATTGTCGTTATCATATAAAAAAAGTCTCAGACAAGGTTGGTTGACTGTATTGTTGTCATCTTCACCCCTAGCTCTAGCGGGAGGTATATTCGAGTGGGTTTTTTTTATAGTCAACCCCATTGATCTGCTGGTTATGATAACACATAAATGAACCATTGCTTTTCACAAACTCACCAACACACAAATAAAAAAAATTAAATTAATACATCTTCAAATCAAAAAAATTCAAGTTCAATTAATATATTCGATTATTTATAGTAGTTTTCTTTTGTTAAAACAATGAACCAATTGATAGAAATAAATTGTTAACTTACCTTAATAAAATGAACGTCAAATACCCGGTTTTTTTGTGGTTTTGATGAGCCTCCAATTCAGATCCAAAAAAAATACAATAACGATAGAATGAGCTGCCTCCTTCGACACCAGTTTAATGTTGTATTATGCCCTGTTTCTTTTTCTTCTTCTTTCTTTTTATAATTATCAATAACGGATTTAAAAAAACTCAAAGAAGCAATACACCCAAAAAGTATTTTGATTTCATATTATTATTTGTTGCAAACTTTTGTTACAATTTCTTTATAATGTTTAATTTTTAGAAATAACTTTTGAAATTAAGAGATTTCACCACCTGTGTTTGGTTTAATTTTAGTTTGTATTAAGCAAATGTATTTATTACTACGTATTCAAAGTTTATTCTAAACCATTAATTTTTAATTGAAGCTTTTTTAAATTATCACTATATCAGTGTTGCACAATCAATGTTTTCTTTAAAAAAAAGACATTTTTATTTTAGAAATAACTTTAAAATTAGGAGTTTTCACAACCAGTGGTGACTCAAAACTTTTAACCAAAAATTGTCACTAGATCTATATCTACACATCACATTGATTATATCACGCCATTAATATGGCTTTTGGTTACAATATATATTTTTTTTAAAATGTATTTCTTCACCTTTTTGGTTGAAATCTTGTAACTCAACTAAAATTTTATTGATTTAATCAATATATAGTAATAAAGCGGAACCGAACAACTCACTCTCTCACAATTTGCGTTTCTGTTCCTCTCCAATTCTTTTTTTTCCTTTTCTTTATTTTGAGAACAGCAAAAAAAAAAAATAGATAAAAAAAATTACAGCAGTTTTGATTCAACCTAGATACAAGATTGAGATAGAACGTGTTACAAATGCAGCCGGTCTAGCTGTCTGATCTGTCAAGCCTTAGATTCTAGTTAATCCATCCTACACAGACCCAAATGGTTCTGAGTTGGAATCTACCACCACCACATGCTGGACCGCACCAAATTGCGAGCATAACACTATTTTTCTATCCAAAAAGAGTGCTGCAAGAAATCTCCCCAATAATGAATCCCTTTCAATGGATGGAATTGCATTACAATGGTCAGAAACTATAAAATACTTAGGAGTTATAATAGACAGACGATTAACATTCAAACATCACATTAATTCATCAGTTGAAAAATTCCAAAAAATGATACTAATGCTCTACAGTATTTTACATAGAAAATCTAAATTATCAATTTCAAATAAAAGACTTGTATATACATCCATTTTACGTAGTACCTTTTTTGTATGCAACACCCGTTTGGTTTACCAGTTCCAACGTTCATCTAAAAAAACTACAAACAACACAAAACAAATGTCCCAAACTTATTTATAACCAACCTAGATTATTCTCAACACAAGCTCTTTCCAATCTATCAAAAGTACCTCTTGTGATTGACTTCATCACTAAAATTAGAGAAAAATTTATAAGTAAGTGTTAAATAATTGAAAATAATTTAACCAACTAAGATTTTGATAAACATTTGCAAACTCTAACACATTTTTATATAATCTTTAAGAATTCCAATTAAGCTTTAGGAAAATATTACATTTTAAATTACCTTGGTAAACTGTACAATTATTTAAATATTAAATAATTGTATACACTTTTTTAATATAAACATAACGTTTAATTTTAGTTTTTAAGTTTAGATTTGGTTTTTTGTATTTTTTTTTTAGTTTAAGTTAGCCACAACCATACACAGCGTATTTTTGTTTTAGATAACTTTTTTTCCCCGGCATAGCATTATAAAATATAAAAATAATTATAATAAATAAAATAAACCTTTAAATTGAGAAATCAAAAATGTATAATAAAGCTGAAAAATAATTATTTTATTGAACTCTTAATTTGTATAATATGTTTTTAAACTATAATTGTAAATATATAATAAAAATAAATTGAATTGATATACTAATCAAAAAAAGTTATAATTATCATAAAATTTTAAGTAATTAATAATAATGAAATTGTGCTTACACATAATATTACATCCTAAACATCATTTCCTCTTCACTCGAATATTGCTTTCATCTGCTCCCCTTTCACAACATGGATAAAGCTGAATCAATCCAACCACTCAGATAGTATAACGAATTTTCTTATTTCTTGTCACTGCTTGACTCACACCAATTTTTCCGCCAATTATATAGTAATCATGGGCTACTCCTAATTATTTTCATTTGCACCCGTAACTTCCTCAGATGTACTTTCTCAATATGGCGTCACTCCACATGTTTTTCATTTAACTATTTGCATACTCCAATACAGATAACTACTTTTACGAGACCAATTAGTTAGCTTTACACGCATACTATTTCAGCCAAATCTTATGTTCCTCAACCTTGTTAATTCCTTTTTATTTACAAAATAAAATATTTACACAAATTTATTTATAATGTCTATGCAATTTATTTCAATATTTCGGCATAGGGTTAGTTACAATTTTTATACATCTTTATTTCAACATTTAAATCTAGATTCATTTGAAAATGTTTATACAACTTAGTTCGACATTTTTAAAACAGATTTATTTTCAAATGTTTATACAGCTTACACTTCTATGTACAATTCTATGTACAACACACTTCTATGTACAACACCTGTGGCACAGGCATAAGGCATTCCTATATTAGGATGACTAAATATCACTAACATATTTACATGTGAACTATTTACAAAGTTATTATTTCTATATATATGCAAAATGACAAAATGAATTTAATTACAGATTTCATTATATATATATTACTAGCAGGACCCGGCGTGCTTTGCTACGCTTATAAATAAAGTTTGTGCACAGACATTTTGTTGACGTAGTAGCAATGACATGGTGTTCACCAGGTATGGAATTCTGGAAAGTCAGGGGATTTTATTTTGGTCAGGGAAAGTCATGGAATTTTTGTTATTTTCTGGAAAAAAATTTATTTTAACAAAAACTTTTTTATAAAAACAAAAATTATATCGCATGCATTCTTAATATTTTAATTATGTCTCCTTTATACAAATTTAAAATATTTTTGCAAGCGACATAGTTTATAATACAATCTATCTAATGTTATATTTTGAATTTCAGTTCTTAAAAATTTTTGGATACTCTATAATTTTACGTAAACGTTCAAATTAATATTTTTTCGTCAATGTACAAAAAATCCCTTTGCATTTTTGGATCTCAAGTCTCAACAATTACTAATCAGGCACTAACTAACTGATAAGACACAGGGACGCATATATTACTTATAAAATATATTAAGTCATTAATGTGGAGTGAAGCATTTTTTAAAATTTATGGAGGAGAGTGAGTTTTCTACACATGGTCTATGTTATTGCTATTAAATTATCGTTTCATAGTAAGTCATCTGCAATGGTGACTCCCAATAAACGAATGCTTTCGCATTAATGTACACATATTGATTAAAATATCGTTGGGAAACTCAGTTTTCAAACTAGAAAAAATAGCTTTGTTTTTAGAATTAAAGTTGATCAAATTTTGATTACCACAATCGGAATTTTAAGCTACTAGTTTACTTTTAGTGCTGCACCTATCGGGGACGATGTATTTTATCAGTTGAAGATTGGCAAAACTACATATCGGGTTACTGTGGACTTACAACAGTTCGTTTATATAAATTAAAAATAGAGTGGGGACAAAGTTAGGACTAGAGTGCACCAGCTTTAATTAATTTAGACCAAAAAAACCATTTTAGTAAATGTTGCAAATTTCACAATATTCTACAAATACTTTATGGATGATCATTTTTCTAAGGAGATCAAATCAATCTTAATTGAGCTTGCTACATTGTTTCGTCCCACCCCAATAAATTCCACTGGCCACCCATTCACTGTTCACATAGCTAAATGTAGAACAGTGACATGTTAGCGTGATTCTTCAACAGAATTTCACTTTTTTTCTTTTTAACAGAGTTTTATTTTTACGTGATTTAAATGCCTTGCTTTTTAACCTCAAATAAACCCTACAAAAAATTCTTCAAATTCTTAATCCACTAACCTTGTGTAAAGAAAAACCAATCAACGCACTAACGTAGGAGTAGGGTACACCATCTTTTTCAAGTACGCAGTTCCAATAACGGTTTACAAAGCTCAGTAGTACGGCTGTTGATGTTTTGTTTCGAAAACCGCATTAGCTATCAGATATCAAATGATTGTCTTCCAATTTGATATATGTGAATGAATATATTGGTCATATATTTTGGATAGGACTGGGAGTAACGCTGTTGGTCTACCACATCTTGTTTCTTTTTTGTAGATCGACTGATATTGGACTTCTTCTAGCACGAAGAAAAAAATACTATAGATTTATAAAATCTGTAAAAAATTTTAGTTAAAGTGAGTGCAAGTTGTTTTTAATTTGTTCGGAATAATAGGTTGGATGTTGTCCAGCTTTTTTGATGTTTACCCCCCCCCCCCCCTAAAATTTTTTTGACAATTTTGGGTTTGAATTTTGAAATGAAATTTTTTCATATAAACTCTTGAAGACTGAATTTGGGGTATTTCTTCAGGAATTTTCAGAATGGTGGTGTTTGAAGCAAAGCGTTTCAAAGCGTCAAGGTCAAAAGATTTAGTACAAGTAGTAGTAAAAAGTAGTACAAATAGAATAAGAATTTATGGCATTGTCAACACTTTTCAAATCGATATATTCGAAACCCAGGTAAGAATGAGCTAAGGGACCAAACTTGGGCCAAGCCCGCGCTACAGCTTTTGTGGTTTGGGCCAGGTTTAACATTTTTAAACGGCCCAAGTTTGAACCAAGTTTGGACTGGTTTCCTGGAACCAAGTCTGGCAAATTAGACTTGGACCAATGGTTTACCAAACGAATGTTTTCCCCAGACCTCCTTAAAATGAGTGGAAAGAGGTTGTGGTATCCAACCGCTTTCCACACTTATGTTTATATTTATTTTTATGAATGTTACTCTGTAGCAACATTCATAAAAATAAAGATAAACATAATATCACTTTCACATGCTTACAATGCATGCATTAGACAGGTGAATAACGCAGAATATAATAAACTAAATCTTGGTTTAGTTTATGCATTTACAACTGGCCCAGACTGAAACCGAAGTTAACTAACCAAGGCTTTACTCGCTAAAACGGGCCCGAGTTTGGTTCGTTGTAGTGTTGCATCGATTAATCGGTAATCGCCCATATCGACCATTTTGCCGATTAATCGGTATCGGTTTTTTGTCCGATAAATCGGCCGATTATCAACACATGCGTTTTTGATTGTTTATTGCGTTTTAAAGACAAAAAATTCCAAATTCTAAAACACCATAGTCAGCTTTAAAAATGTATAAGATTAAGGGTTGTTTAAAAAAAATCAAATCTGTTTATGTATTTCTGCATTTTTTTGATAACTTGACAGTTCTATCTTTTGAAAAACTTAATTTAAAATAATGCTGTTTTTAAATAAAGTCACTGCCATCGACCTATGGTTTTTTTTTAAATTTTACCAAACTTCTTGACTAGTTGTAAATTTGTTCAAATTGTTTTACACATCAAGTTCGAAAAAAATAGAGGCGAAAAAATACATATCCATGAAATAGCCCTTTTTTGAATTTAATTTACGAACTGTGTAGGCAAAATTTTACAAAAAATTCTGATGTTTCTTAAATTAGAGCTCTTTCAAATGGAACTTCTTTAAACTGGGTTATGAATGTTGGTTTCATCCATTCTAAAATTCTTACTTGAGACAACATTGTATTTTTCATATTAAACTTAGTAATTTTTGCGAACTCTAACTTTTTAAAATAATGACAACGAATTTGTTGTCAAATATATGAATCCACCAAATGTGGCACAGTCAACCTAGATATTGGGTAAAAAATAAGCTGAGGACTGCAGATTGAAAAATAGTTGCCAGAAAAATGTAAAAAGCGCTTTCAACAGTTACAGAAATTTTACTATTTGCCGAACTATAAATTAAAAAACTAAAAGCGACATTTGCATAATATTTTAAACTGAAGTTGCAAAGTGTCCCGATTTTGGTGGAACTGTCCCGACTTGTGAAGAAAAGTCCAACGTTCTAATTAATAGTAATTCTTTGCACATATTTATTTAACTCATTTCCATCAAATAATCGGCAGTCGATTAATCGGCATCGGCCGATAAAGAAAGCCGATTAATCGGTTTTCGGCAAGTTTGCTTATCGGTGCAACCCTAGTTCGTTGTTTAATATTGGCAGCTCCTACCCGGGAAGTTATGCTGCTTTCGTTGTCAATTTCGGCTTATTCATACTGTTAGCTTTTAGATACAACGAGTATTTTCTTATATATTCAAATGCAAAACAATCTACGTTAGTTTCTAATAGTCAATTTGGCCGCCTTTGAACCCATTTTTAGTTGACGTTTCTATTGAAAAGGGAACCAATTTATTAATCCCGAATTGAATGGTTTCAGTAAATTTTGGAGCAAAAACGTTTACATCGTCAGTATAAAACAATGATGATTGAAAGGGAAACCTTGGAAAACTTCAAAAACCTTTGATTTTTATTTTTGAAAAGTGAAACATTTTATCGAACTTCAATGCTGTTGTTTTTAGTAAATCGGTTTAATATTATTAATTAGTTAAACATGTTTAGCACACTATTCACTTCACCATATTTAGACTCTTGAATAGCCGAAGATACCATGTCAACTAGAGAAACAGATGGGGAAAATTCATCTGGAAAAACAAATATTGAGCATCGAGCAAGCATTTAGTTCTACAATTTGACCACGCTATTAAAATAATCGGTCTGGAAAGCTATATGTACAGCTACACGAAACACACAAAAACTTTTCTAGAGAAGTTTTTCTGAGAAATGAAAATAAAAAATGCTGTCAAATTGCAAAATTCAAGTGAATTACAATAATTACTTTGATCTTAATCACTCACAAAATCTCTCAAAATTTTTAGGGATGAGCATCGAGACAAAAACATCGATGTTTACCATCGAATAAACATCGGGAGCCCAACATCGATGGTCGTGAAACATCGACCTCAAAACATCGATGTTTTTGAGTATTCATTCCCCAAAAAGTAAAAAACCACACAAACAAATATTAAGGATAACATAAGTATTTTTCTTTACAAAAAAAACAGTATTTTTATTCCCACATTTTCTCTGGCACAGAATTTAAAAATAAAATTTTAGAAGGCAACTTCCCTTCTAAACGATTTCTTGTTCTCGATATTATCTGGCCAGCTTTAGAAAATAATCTTTCAGAGGGAACGGAAGTTTCTACAACAGCCAGATATTCAATTACAACTCCCGATAAATTTGGGTAGGTTGGTTTTAAATCCCTCCAGAAAGACAGGGGATCTTGTTGACATTTTTTGACATTTAGAAAAATGTGTTTGCAATAGCTGTATTGTTGGTAATTGGTAAAACACAACACATTTTATCTTCAAAAAAACCTTATTAATATAAATTAAAAACTAAAATACACAATTGTTGTTATATATACTTTATACTAATAAATATTTAAATTTATTATTATAAGGTTGGCTACAAGTAGTAAACGTCAAATAAAAACGCTGTAAATCAACAATGCGTTCACAAATTTGACAACTGCTAACTCTCAACTGTTGAGAGCTTGAAGTTAGCTGCTTACGTCGGGTGAACGCACCCAATACTATCAAGTTCGAAAAAAAAAACATCGATAGCCAAACATCGACACATAACCATCGATGGTGAAAAAACATCGACACTGTAACATCGATGGTAAATACATCGAACATCGGGCCCCTACCATCGATGTTTATCAAACATCGACCATCGATGCTCATACCTAAAAATTTTATTTTTACACCAAATAGCGTAAAAGTTTTGTTTATTTAACATTGATCGCATATTGCCGCTATCTCATAAGAAAGAAAACTCGTAAAGATAACATTAAATTAACATTGTGTCATTTTTATTGCAACTTATTTATTTTTATATGGAACGAATTTCAAAATGTCGTTTTAATTCTATTTATTTATTCAAGTACTCGAACACTTTAGGCACACTTTATTTTTTGTTTTTCCGTCTGGTGCGTACACCAATAAATCAGAAGGTTTTCTTAACGCGCCAGCCACATATAGTTGTCCATGTCCATGTGAGAAGAACGGATTTTCCAAACCTAGTCCACATACTTACTGTAACTGTCCGTGTGCTTTGTTGATGGTAATTGCAAAAGCGAGTTGCACTGGAAACTTAACATTTGAATCTGTTGGGATTATTAAAATATGTGGCCTGTCTGTTGTGGCAGAACTACATCTTCCTCCTCGAATTTCCCACTCAAAATTGTAGCTTCAATGACATTGTGCATCTTTGTTTTCACGGAAGTTCAAAAAAGTTTGTGCAATTTCAAAATATGTGACATATTTGGAATTATAATATGTGTCACCACAACACATAAAAACCTTTTAAGACCTAGGTTCTACAACAAAATGCTTTTTAAGATGTTGATGGACGCAAATTTTTTTTTATATTCTTCTTAAAAAATGGAAAAATTAATAATAAATCCTTTCACATAATAATTTACGACATAGGGCAATATTTCATGATAGGATGGAGGAAATAAAAACAATATACTTTTTTTCCAATTTGCAGGAACAAAGCTAAAATTAGGTTCCTAATTATCCTAGTGCTAGAAGCATATACCAAGATCATATAACGCATTGTTTACCTCAAGCCAGCATATATAATAATTATATGGAAGCTCATTTATTCGAGCAAGCAAAAAGTTCATTCTTTTAAAAAATAAAAAAATTACATCCATCAACACCTTAGAAAGCATGTTCTTATGTGTTGTTGTGACACACATTGTAATTCCTACTACCCAACACATTTTATTTAAAAAAATATTGCGACGCTGGTGCATAGGCTGACTTCACCACAGCTCTGGAAACATAGTGTTCTGGATACATAATGAGCTAATATCCATCAAATACTTTAATTAAAAGCTAACCAATATTATGGACTTCGTAGTTCTAATAATAAAAATATTAAAGCAAGCAGTAGTATCCCAATAAACATAAATTCTGTTGTACGAGAAAAAGTAAAAAAAAGTTTTTATCGGAAGTGACAAACCGGAAGTTAGGATGCAGAACTGTTGTAAACCGAAATGTGTATGTACCAAATTTCATCCAATTCGATTATCAGGTACAGAAGTTATTGAGCTTCCAATAACAGGTGCTTGGAGGACCCCCAACCACTTTGTTCACTATCTCTAAAAAAACTAATCAGTTCCTTGTCATACATATTTGCATCTTTTTGCAAAGTGTAATCAAAATTACTTAACGAACGAATGTTGTATACATCTAACAAACATTGAAACAATAAACAGGTGTTCGGGAGGACCCCACCACTTATCCCAATATTGTCCAAAAACTAATCAATTCTTTGTCATTAAAGTCTTCATCTTTTTTCAAAGTGGCATTAAAATTGATTAATGAATGAAATCTGTATGCTCCCAACAAACTTTAAAAACAAAGTGTGAAAAGCAGTTGTATGGTAGACCCCCCGCCACTTTGATCAAAAGATAAGTATTTTCTTATACTAATTGGAACCTTTTCCATAATTTGTATCATAATCACTTCATTATTGTAGGCCGTAGTGTGCATAAAGATAATGAAAAAACTGCCAACAATTAAAAATTTTTTTTTTACCGAAAGTAAAAAACCGGAAGTTGGGATGCAGAACTGTTGTAAACCACACCAAATGCTTATGTACCAAGTTTAATCCAATTTGATTATCAGGTACAGATATTGAGCTTTAAAAAAAACAGGTGTATGGGACACCCCCCACCACTTTGTTCACTATCGCTCAAAAACTAATCAGTTTCTTGCCATACATGTTTGCATCTTTTTCCAAAGTGTCATCAAAATTCGTTCACGAACGAATGCTGTGTGCTCCCAACAAACATTGGAAAAGTGTGACACAGTAAACAGGTGTTTGGGAGGACCCCCACCACTTATTCCAATATTATCCAGAAACTAATCAGTTCTTTGTTACATAAGTCTCCATCTTTTTTCAAAGTGTCATTAAAATAAATTAATGAATGAAGTCTGTATGCTCCCAACAAACTTAAAAAACAAAGTGTGAAAAGTCAGCAGTTGTATGGTAGACCCCCCCACCATTTTGGTCAATGTGTCCCAAGAGATGATAATTATCTTCTCACACTAATTGGAACCCTTTTCATAAGTTTCATCATAATCACTTCATTATTGTAGGCTGTAGTGAGCATAAAGACACTGAAAAAACTTCAAAAAAGTACAAACAAAAATGTTTACCGGAAGTAAAAAACCGGAAGTTGGGATGCAGAACTATTAGAAAGCGTACTACATACTCATGTAGCAAGTTCCATCCAATTCGCTTATCAGGTACAGATGCTATAGAGCTTTCAAAAAAACAGGTGCTCCATGGACCCCACACCATTTTGTTCACTATCGCTCAAAAACTAATCAGTTCCTTGTCATACATGTTTACATCTATTTCCAAAGTATCATCAAAATTCATCCACGAATGAATGTTTTATGCTCCCAACAAAAAACCACCTGTTGTATGGTTGACCACCAAACCCTTTATCCAATGTGCTCTAAAAGCTGATAAAATTTTTTTCATGTTATTTAAAAGCTTTTACCAACGTCTCATGAAAATCGATCGGTAATTGTAGGCTACAGTAGGGATAAATACTTGAAAAAAAAACTTTTTAATCGGAAGTGACAAACCGGAAGTTGGTATGCAGAAATATTGGAAACAGTACTAAAACATTATATACTAAGTTTCATTAAGATCAGAGTCCGGGATCAAAAGTTATTCAAGATTTAAACTTAGAGGGGTTCGGGAGACCCCCCGCCATTTTGTCCAAATTTAAAATGAATCCAGATCTTCTATTTTCAAGTGAACCTGTTTGCCAAAGTTTCATCAAGATCCTATGCAGAAAACTCACTATTGCAAACGTGTTGCCGGCTAAGGGCCACATTTTTAATTAGTTTGTTTATCATACTTGCTATCCATGTTTGATTATACATAAGCTATGCTTCTTTGTATAGTATTTGTGCGAATTCCATATCGTAATTTTAATCGATGTTATCAACTTTCTTTCTTAGTCGAAGAAACATGCATTATATATACAATTGCAAACGAATAACATATTTAGTTTATTACCAATAACAATAACACATTGTATAGATGATAAAATTTGTAACATCATTATGTGTTTAATTCAAATACATATAGTTTTGATATACAAATGTAATTGTTTCAGATTATACTTTCATTTTTCAATTTCATTAAATTATGTTCAACAAAAAAATTGATCAAAGGAATCTAACCGTATAAAACGATATTTAAAGAAAAATCAAATTAAATTATTATCAACATTTAGGCAGAACCCCTTAAGATAATTTTAATGGCCCTGGGGTTCCATTCAAGAAAAAAATTTGCCTGTTACCTATGCGCAAGTGTACACAACAACTTCCCAAAGTTTCATGATGATCGGATGAATGGTTTATTAATGCATAAACGACAAACATACATCCTTCAAATTTTATATATATAGATTTGAAACCACCAGCTAATTTACATAAAATTATTCATAGACTTCTTTATATTTGATATCAACAACATATTTTAAATGAAACTATTAACAGAATTCTTTATGTGTAAAATCACAGAATGTGACTACAACAATGGTTCATGATGTCCAAAAAGTAACTTTCCGCGTTAAAAAAATTAATCCTCTCATATACAGTCAATAGAAATTTATTACTTTTCGTTTTCAATAAACAAAGACTTCCGGGTCAGAACATTCTCGAGTATCACATAGTACTTTTTCTCTTACTTTGTACAAACAGAAATCAAAAAGTCGAGCAGTTACATGATCGACTGTCAAAAATAGATCAAATTTTCTATTATGAGCAATATGGAGACTGAGCAAAATCCCAAAACAAAACAATTCAAGAAGTGCTATGAAGTGATCTCGATTGGAATTAAGCTTCTCAGTGAAAGTGTTATAAATTTATAAATTAGTTAATATTCAAATTTCAATCGAGTATAAAAGATTGATATCAGAGAGTTGATAAATTTGTTTGTTAAGTTTATTAAGATTTAATTTAAAAATAACTTAATTCTTTTGTTGTGCACTGTTTTTATTTTACCATTAATAATTATAGTTGTGGCGAAGGAATCTCCTTTATCTCAAATGGCCTTAGCCACAGCGGTGATAATTTGTTTTTTCGTACTTCGTTTTTTAATAGGACATGATCACTAACGCTAAATGTTCTAACTCCAGACTTGGTATCGTAATATGCTCTTGATCTTTCTGACGTACTAAATTTTGTCTCGCCAATGTAAATGAATTTTGCATGCGGTTTTTTAATTCATAAATATAATCGTCGTAGTTGTAAACTATATCTGGTTCTTGTAATAAGGAATTCGGTATAACCGGTTTATATCCGAACAATAATTCGTAAGGCATAAATTTAGTTGCCGTATGTGGCGTTGTATTAAAAGTAAAAATAGCGAAATGAGGCCAGGTGTCCCAATTCCTTTCATCTTCTGTTGTATTGATGCGCGCAAATATTCTGTCCATGTCCTATAGGATCGCTCTAATGCACCGTTTGTTTCCGGATGATAAGCACATGTTAATAAATAAGTGGCTCATAAAGTTCGCTCCCTAATCTGTTAAAATTTGTTGTGGAACACCAAAAATACAAACTATCTTCTCAACTAGGACACGAGCTACCGTCTCTGCCTCCTGGTTATTCAACGGAAAAGCCATCGAAAACTTCGTACTGTAAGAATGTATTTGTTATCTAAATAAGATGTTGGTAGGGGACCGACTATGTCCAATAATATTTTTTCAAAAGGTTGCGAGGAAGTTGACGTTATCTGCATAGGAATCTTATTTAATCTGAAACTTTTGTTTTTTTGGCATAACTCGCAAGAGAGTATAAATTTTTTAATTCGGGAATATAAATTTTCGAAATGGTAATACCTTTTTAATCTTTTAGCTGTGCGATAAACTCCTTGATGACCCCCAAGAGGTTTTGAGTGGAAATCTTGGATAACCCTTTCAATTTCTGCATCATCAGTTAGTCGAACTATTTTTGAACATGAATTAGCATTTGTACTATAATCCGGTGCTTGTTGATCTGAAAAAGTTTTTCCTACAACTAACTTATTTTGTGATCGTGTAATTGCATATACTTCTTTATCGTTTGTCTCAGTTTTTATTCTGCTCAATGCGTCGGCGTTTAGATTCATGTATCCTGGCTTATAAACAACCTAATAATCGAAATCATCGAGTCTAATACGACACCGCATCAATCGGGAAGATGGATTTTTTTAGATTAAACAGCCATATTAACGGTTTAGGGTCCGTATTAATTGTAAAGTGACGACCATATACATATGGACGGAAATGTTCAACCCCCCATACCATCCCCAAAAGCTTATTTTCAATTGTTGGACAGTTAAGTTCAGCTTTGTTAAGTACGCAGCTTGCATAAGCAACCGGCAAATCGAATCCGTCTCTTGATTGTGAGAGCACTGCACCAATAGTCTTATCGCTTGCATCAGTTGTTGTAATAAATGGTTTGCAAAAATCCGGATACTGTAGTTTCGGAGGATTCACTAAGGCGTTTATTAAGTTTATGAAATGACTCATCACAAAAAGCATCCCAATTAAATTGCTGTCCCTTTTTTAAAAGATTAGTGAATGGTTTAGCGATTTTTAAATATTTAGGAATAAAGCGTCGGCAGTAGACAGATAATCCTAAAAATGATTTGATTCCCTTAGGATTCGATGGTTGTGGATAAATTTGAATTGCTGTTATTTTTAATTCATCAGGCTTAATTCCTCCAGGGTGACCAAGGTAAACAAGATGACCAAGGTAAACAATTTCTTTGGATAAAAACTGACATTTTGATAAGTTTAATTTTAAATGATGATTTTTGAGACAATCGAGCACGGATTCCAATTTTTGGTTATGGTCTTGAAGGTTGTATCCTGTAATTATTACATATTACATCATCTAGATAAACTAAGCACTTTATACCTTTTAATCCCGTAAGTATGTGATTCATACAGCGTTGAAATGTAGCTGGCGCACCCTTTAAACCAAATGGCATCCTTTTAAAATGAAAGTCTCCTACAGAAGTGCTGAATGCTGTCTTTTCTTTGTCAGCTTCTTCTTAACAGATCTGATAGTAGCCATTTGCTAAATCAATCGTAAAATACTTAGATTTTCCTAAGTGATCTAGGATATCAGAAATATTTGGCAAAGGGAATACGTCGTTTACAGTGATATCGTTTAGTTTGCGGAAGTCTACAACTATTCTCCTCCTTTTTATCTGTATTGTTAGATTTTTTTTGGAACCAAAATAAGAGGAAAATTCCACGGGCTTTTACTATGCTTAATGGTTTCATCATTTAACATTTGTGAAACCAACATCTGTTTTAATTTTTGTTGATTCAGGCAAACGGTATTGTTTAATGTAAATTGGATGAGAATTAGGCTCTGTTCGAATTTTGTAAGAGTGAGCTTATCACCCGGTAAATAAAATAATTCCGTTGTATTTTCTGCAAATATTTAAAATAGAATTTTTCTCTTCTTTGTTAAGACGTTCTAAATCTAAAGATGATTCAATTATTTCTAAACGATAGTGAACATCATTGGACCATGAGTTTATATGAAAAACTTCAATTTCTTCTAATTTGTTTAATGGTAGTGCTAGTTTTTGTATTTCTATATCTTGATCCTTGGTATTGACAAGACTAATGGTTGATAAACCATTGTGAGATCTAACCAGAGAGTTAGCACTATACACTCCATCCGAAATCTTGCTAGACTGACAAACAAAATCAATATCATTGGGTATGGCTTAATGAATATTGACTACCTTTTCTAAACGAGCTGGTAAAAGAACATAAGAGTTTGTTGTTAAATTTAGATTTATTTGACTAGACTTAAAAGGAATTTCTAACATATAGTTATAGAAATCAATTTTACATTTGTGTTTGGATAAAAAATCCTTTCCAATTATCACAGCACAAGAAATTGGAAACGAGTTTGTTACTATTTGAAAAGAATGTTGAATTACCACTGAATTTGGAAAAATAATGTTTGCGTTACAACTTGCTGAAATTTCAATCATTTCTGTTGTGACACCTCTAACTCTGCATTTTCTATCTGGATAACATAATGTATCGTCACTTATAAAGTCTCGCTTTAGTATACTAATATCAGCTCCACTGTCGAACAAAAAGAAGTAAAAGTTTGGTTTAAGTGTATCAAGTTCAAGCTGAATATATTTTTTATCATTGCTGTCGAAACTAAGGTGAATTGAATAAAGATTAGGTTCTAAAGAATTAGTTATTTCACTTGATTGTAATTTAGAATTATAAGAATTTGTAAAATAAGAATTGGAATTAAGATCTAAATTACAATCAAGAGGTCTCGACTGTGTAATAAAAGATGTTTTAGGCGTTGGGCACTCTACTTTGTTAAGTTCTGGATCCGGAGTGTTCATTGTTGTTGCTGGACCGGATCCTGAAATGTTTCCAGAAGATGTTGTGTGTTCAAGTGGTTGTGAGAATTCGCATACCGTCGTTTTCTACAATCGTTTATATGATGACCAGGTATTTTGCAATATGCACAAGTTGTGTTTCCAACAAGTCTAATATTAGGCGGTATAGTTGATCCTGTATTTGTTCTACCAAATGAATTTGAATAATTCGATGAATTTCTGTTTTTGAATGGCGATTGATTTCTGTTGAAACATATATCTGCGTTATGACCATTCCTTCTGCAAATTTGACATCGTATGCTATAGTTTTTGTTTGAGTCAAACTGCTATGTGCACGATTGCTTAATAGTAATTCTTCCTCACATGCTTGGCTGAATGCTTCTTGAAACTTGATAAACCGACAAGCTTTGATTATTAATTTGATTGACTCGTTTAGTCCTTCTTGAAAAGTTTTAAGAGCAGTTTTAGAATTTAGAATGATGATTGTTGCTGTAGATTCAGCTCCTTCTGAATTGATACATACTTCGTTTAATTCTGATAGTATCCGTTTAACCCGACCTGCATATGTAGTAACATTTTCACTTCGATGTTGACGAATATTAATTAATTTAAATTTGCAATTGTTCGACCGTTTTAGAATATTGAAATTTGTTTTTGAGATCTCGCTTTAATTTAGGCCATAAATCAAAATTCGTATATTTAATGATGTCGTACGCTTTACCAAAAAGTTTTATTCTAAGCTTATTTAAAAATTTTTCGCTCTCTGCAGCCGACAAATCTCCATCAACTACGTCGCAGCATGATAAGAATTTATGTAAGAGATCAGGATTTCCGTCGAAATCCGGGGTTAGTTTTAAGGCTAAATCGATATTTAATTATCTATGTCTCTATACTTTTAGCTATACCAATATTATCATTTCCCTGATCAAGATTATCTAAGGAATTCAGAGACAAAGATCGTCTTTTATTTATAACACGCGTGCGTAATGTTAGTTTATCTAGTTCTTGTATATTTGAATATTGATACATTAATAATTAATTTATCGCAAAAATAACTTTATCGTATAACTGATAATTGAAATATGTAATGTTATTTGAATGGTGATGTTACAAATCAAAAAAAATTGTTGTCCCGCACAAAAATAAAAATTAAAATATTTATTAATTAAAACAAGAATAAGCACTAATAATTTTTTTTTTAATTATTTTTATTTATTTTTGAAATTTTTTATTTTTGAATAAAGAATTTAAATCGATTGAAAATTGAGTACTAACCTTGTACATAAAATATGTTTATAAGATGAATGGTGGTGATCCATTTGAATATATATTGGGCAATTGTTGATTGTTGATTTGATTAAACGACATAAAATTTTGGTTTGATTGTACGTGATGATTCCTTTGAAAACAATTCTTGATGCATTAGATAATTTTGAATGAATATTTTTAGAAAATGAGAAGATGCTTTTTGATCCTTGTAAGTAAATGATGAATGGATGATCCGTATAAACATAATAGTAATTGTTCAGTTTGTTTATAATTATTCCGTTGAAGCAATTGTTGATGAAAAAAAATTTTTTGTTTCAATATAATTTTTGAATGTAGAGATGATATTTCTTGTTTTAAATCAACCGTTGTAGTTGCATTTGATTTTTTTTGTGTTTGTATTTTAGTTGAATACATAAATTATTTTAGTGAACACATTTTTTTATTGGATTGCACTGATTAATTTGTAATGAAAATGTCTTGCAATACATAAACTATTTTTGAAACACCATTTTCTTTTTTTGAATTGCTCTAAATTTGTTATTGAAATGCCTTACACAAACAGTTTTTTTAGTTTCATATTATTTATTGAATCAAATTATTTTTCAATAAAAATGTAAAAATAAATCATTCCAAATCTTTAAACGCTCTTTGTTGAGCATCCCACCGCTGTCACCACTATTTTGTTGCGATTAGGAATGATTAGGAGATTAAACTAATTCAAATACAAATCCAGTTTTAAATAATATAAATTTTATTATTGTTGTTCACTTATTTTTAATTTCATGTTTACAATATTAAATTGAAAATACTTCTGAAATCAATAGACGAGGAAATAAAGCACTAAACCTAAGCAAATTGGCAGAGTAAGATGGATCGAGATGCGGTTTTTTGCATTCGATTCAGGAAATCGTCAGGAAAGTTTGTGAACATAGCCACTTTTCGGCAAAAATCCTCTGGAGTACCTAGGGGCCAGGGCGGGTTATATAAACCTCATCTCTTTGAACTTTCCATAAATTCAGCTCGAAATTGATCGAAGCTCGTTACTCGGGGGTTTTTGGGGTCGCTGAACACGAATATGATGTCGGCGATGACCCTCGGAGTACCTAGGGCCCAGGGCGGCCATGTCTAACTCATCTCCTGGAACTTTAATTAATTCAGCTCGAAATTGATCGAAGCTCGTTACTGGGGGGGGTTTTGGGGCCGCTGCACACGAATATGATGTCTGCGATGACCTTCGGAGTACCTAGGGGCCAGGGTGGGTTATATACACCTCATCTCCTGGAACTTTCCATAAATACAGCTCGAAATTGATCGAAGCTCGTTACTCGGGGGTTTTTGGGGTCGCTGAACACGAATATGATGTCGGCGATGACCCTCGGAGTACCTAGGGCCCAGGGCGGCCATGTCTAACTCATCTCCTGGAACTTTAATTAATTCAGCTCGAAATTGATCGAAGCTCGTTACTGGGGGGGTTTTGGGGCCGCTGCACACGAATATGATGTCTGCGATGACCTTCGGAGTACCTAGGGGCCAGGGCGGGTTATATACACCTCATCTCCTGGAACTTTCCATAAATACAGCTCGAAATTGATCGAAGCTCGTTACTCGGGGGTTTCTGGGGCCGCTGAACACGAATATGATGTCTGCGATGACCTTCGGAGTACCTAGGACTTGAACTTCAGTATATCTTATTTATTCGACGAATATAATAAAGGAAAAAAGCCGCTTTAAAGTCTTTATAATACAAATGTTTTATTTATTTTGATTTACACAATTTATTCATTTTCTTCGAAGTACGTGCACTTAATTTCTTCATCCAGAAAATCTTCGTCCAGATTTTCTGAAGATTGTGATTCCGTAAATTTTTCCATGTTCGTGCAGTTTGACCCTGCACAATTTTTACATGCAATATTACAAGCTAATCCATGCTTTCGGCATCCACAAGAATTACCTTGGCTGAATTTATGGAAAGTTCCTGGAGATGAGTTAGACATACCCGCCCTGGGCCCTAGGTACTCCGGGGATCATCGCCGACATCATCATCGTGTTCAGCGGCCCCAGAAACCCCCGAGTAACGAGCTTCGATCAATTTCGAGCTGTATTTATGGAAAGTTCCAGGAGATGAGGTGTATATAACCCGCCCTGGCCCCTAGGTACTCCGAAGGTCATCGCCGACATCATATTCGTGTTCAGCGACCCCAAAAACCCCCGAGTAACGAGCTTCGATCAATTTCGAGCTGAATTTATGGAAAGTTCCTGGAGATGAGTTAGACATACCCGCCCTGGGCCCTAGGTACTCCGAGGATCATCGCCGACATCATCATCGTGTTCAGCGACCCCAAAAACCCCTGAGTAACGAGCTTCGATCAATTTTGAGCTGTATTTATGGAAAGTTCCAGGAGATGAGGTGTATATAACCCGCCCTGGCCCCTAGGTACTCCGAAGGTCATCGCAGACATCATATTCGTGTGCAGCGGCCCCAAAACCCCCCCAGTAACGAGCTTCGATCAATTTCGAACTGAATTAATTAAAGTTCCAGGAGATGAGTTAGACATGGCCGCCCTGGGCCCTAGGTACTCCGAGGGTCATCGCCGACATCATATTCGTGTTCAGCGACCCCAAAAACCCCCGAGTAACGAGCTTCGATCAATTTCGAGCTGAATTTATGGAAAGTTCAAAGAGATGAGGTTTATATAACCCGCCCTGGCCCCTAGGTACTCCAGAGGATTTTTGCCGAAAAGTGGCTATGTTCACAAACTTTCCTGACGGTTTCCTGAATCGAATGCAAAAAACCGCATCTCAATCCATCTTACTCTGCCAATTTGCTTAGGTTTGGTCTATTTTTGTGCTTTATTTCCTCGCCTACAATGTATTAAAAAAATTCTTTTATATCTTAAATTTAGGGGGGAAATTATTTAACCAGTTATTTAATTTTATTTTATGAACAGGTTCCTGATCTTATTTTATACAGGGTAGGACTATAAATTCATAACAGAGTTGCTCTGGTTTCTAGGTTTCTTATTTATTCTTACGTCCACTTCTTATGTACAGCAGTAAAAAATTTGTATATACATATACGTAGAGATGTAAAAATACCGTATTTTATATTTTTTGTATAATACAGGGTATTAAACATTGTATAATACAAAATAAAATACCGTATAAAATTTGCTTCTTTTACTATAATGTAAATTTACTACTATAACCAAATCATTTTAAATATATTATTAAAATACATTTCATTCATAATTCATTCGATTTTTATTATGTACAAAAATGACACAAATAAAATTTGAAAATAACTAATATTTTTATGATACATAAACATATCTAAACACCTTCCTCTTCGTCATCATTTTCATCATCACCTTCATCTGATTCAGTTTGTTCTGATTCTAATTCATACGTGGTCTGATACTGATGAGTAGTTTCAACTTGTTTTCTCCCTTCAGCAATTTTATCTATACTTTCATTTAGATTGGATTCTAAACATTTTCCATTGAAAAGTTGTTGAACGTGTAAATTATGTTTAATATAGACTAACTTTGCGGCTCGCTGATTTGTAAGCCGATTTCTTCTTGCGGTATGAATTAAACCATAGGTCGAAAAAGATCTTTCTGTTGCGGCGAAAGATGCAGGACATTGCAATACAGCAGATGCTATTTTCGATAATTCTGAAGAACCACAAATACCTTTCCACCAAGTAACACTATCGATAGAACTTCCATCAGTTCGTTTTTGTAAACTGTTCCATACAAAATCCCTTTTCCATAGTCCCTCACAATTTCGATATAAAGCTAAATCGCTAAGAACATCTGTTTCATTTGTTGATGGAATTGTTTTAGTTATTTCAGATATATAGGATACTGCTTCAATGCTCTCTTCGCCACTAAGAAGTTTTCCTTTAGTGTATGGATCAAGCAAATGGGCTGCTTTATGAATGTCAGTGACGGCTAGGTTTTTGCGATCTTGTAATAATTTCATTATTTTTTTTTCTTCAGTTTTTGTTGCTGGACAGGTTTTTATCTTTTCTGTAAAAAGTTTTTCTAATTCATGAAATGCAGGAATAACTGCAGAAATAACATATTTGTCGGTCTCCAAATATGTTATTTGATTAAAAATAGGTTCAAGTAGTTCATGCACTTCCTTAACTTTTATCCAGAAAATGTCGTTATCTAAAATATCTGTTGTGGTTCTTTTTTTAAGAATTGATGATGCTTCTGGACAAATTGCAAGACGTTGCAGTACGTGTTTATTTTGTAATAAACTATGGAAACAACGAACAGTTGAACCCCATCTTGTGCTAACTGGTAATTTCAAACTATTAAACTTTTTCCTGCCTTCTCCTATTTGATTTTGGTATTTTTTCAACTTGTTATTTAGAATATGATAATGTTTAATCTCCTTTACAATATTTTTAGACTGATTCTCAATTGAGGTGAAAGTTGGCAGTTTCATGATATCTTTTATCAAAAGATTTAAAATATGTGTAACACAACCATGGAATGCAATAACTAAATTAGGTTTTCTTTCTTTAATAACATCCCATGATTTCTTCATATTTGCCGCGTTGTCAGTTACTATTGATATAATTTTTTGTTCACCAACTTCTTCTATAACTTCCAACACTAGCTTTGCCATATAATCGCCTGTATGCCGATTTGTTTTAGTGTCAATAATTTTATAAATTACTGGTTCTGGTGTGCAGAGAATTATATTGACTATAGGTTCATACCTAAAATTAAATAAAAGTGTGTAATAAAAAAATCATGTCTTAACCAAAGTATGTTCAATCAAACATTTTGAAATGCATATTTTTCATACCTGGTATTACTCCATCCATCTAGTTGAATGGATATATGCTTTGCAGACGAAACTTTAGAAATAACCGTTTGCTCAATATCCTTATACTCAGAATTTAATAATGGTGTTGACATTTGATGCCGATTTGGTAATTTTAAACTAGGTCGGATTCTTTTAAATGCGGCTTTCCAATATTTATAATCCGTGAAACTTAATGGCGTTCCTGTTGCAAAGCATGCTCTTGCCAAAAGAATCCAAATCGCGTTCTTAAATATATAAATATATATACTTTAAACAAATAAAATAAATACACAGCAAAACTTACTTGTTCATTTTCACTTACTCTGTCGATAAAATTATCCATCATATTTCGCTCAATTTCATTCACACTTGTAGTTGCATACGTCGCAGAGTTCTTGGAAGAATTTGGTGGTCGCGGTCGTGTAGTATTTGCAGCCTGTAATTCATTTGAACAATCTTTTCTTGTTGAATCATTACAATGTTCCCCAGATTTTAAAACGTCTTCATTGAAATCAAACGATGTGATTCCCCGTTTTGATGATTCTAATAATTGTTTTATTTTATTACGGTCTGTAATGAATTGTCGACCGGATTTCGGGCATGTTACTAAATGTTTTGCCATTCGCAATGGATTTTTTGCGTAGATTTTTTTGCAAAATACACATTTAAAACTAACACATTTAAAACTAACACATTTAAAACTAACACATTTTTTCCCGTTCATTTCAAGATTTACTGAAAAGTATTTTTTTATAATTGTTATATATTTTTGGGGTCTCCCCATTTTGCAATCACTTTTCTTGTGAAAGTGTTTTCTTAAGCGTTATTTTGTTCCAACGTTTTTATTTTCTTAAGCGAATTAATTTTGATTTGAGTTATGATTTTCTATTGAGGCTAGCTGAGTTATAAAAAAATATTTAAATTTGTTTCAATAAATTTATATAAATAATTAATAACAATAATTAAATTATATTATTCTATTTACCTAATTCAATTTTCCCTTTGTAGTTTTAACAACACAAAACCTTTTTACTTTAACTACTTTCAGTGTGAAAAAATTTTCGGAAATAAATACCGTTGCTAAACGTACTGTTAGTTGTTGATAGATGTAAAATAAATATGGATAAACTATTTAGTGTTGACGTAGTAAAAATCATTTTACTATTCTGAGCGCCATCACAGTAAAACAAAAAAAAATTATGAAAAATTAAAATACCCGGTATTTTACAATGTTTTGGACAATACGGTATTTTACGTATTATACCAAGGTTTTAAACACTTTAACATCACTACATATACGTGATAACAGTAATGAACACTTAGTTAACACTTAATTACGGTTGCCGCCCATCTAACTGTTCGATAAGCATACCGTTCAAAACGTGCAATCAAAAACGGTGGTAATGAAATATGAAAACAATTCGTCCAATTTATGGACCAGCTCTATTTTTCGAAATAATATACAATATAACTTTGTTTTTGCCTCTCGACCTACTATTATAACTGGATCAACGATACAGTTATTATCCGAGATATATTCTAGAGTAAAAACAAACCACGATATGGCCCTTGCCCAAAAAAAAACCTCTGATATTAAAACAACTTAGACGATCATAATGGTCTCCTAACAATTAAAAAAAAAAAAATTTAACAAAGAAAATTAGTATAAAAAAACCTGGCTTATGTGTTGATAGCTGCAATGCTGGCAACGTCGTCCGTTTTCGTCTCCTCGATGGATCGCTAGAACAGCAACTCACAATAATCCAAAATCACGTTAAACCAGAGACGCAAAGTATATCTCACAATAATCCAGAATCACGTTAATCCAGAGACGCAAAGTATATCTCATAATAATCCAGAATCACGTTAATCCAGAGACGCAAACTATATCTCACAATAATATAGGAATCCAATTTTTCTTCCGTCCTATGACATTGCCCCTACCCGTGTAGGGTTTGGTTTTCGTTAAATAGAAATAATCAACAGTCAATACAGAATTGACTGCGATTTTATTGCTAGCACACAAATAACTGATAACTCCGAACAACTGTTTATAATTTTCCCCAGTTGCTTAGAAAATTTTTCTTTTTTATTTTATTTCATCCTTTATTTTTAAAGCTCACTTTTTTCCATTTTTGTTTGTCACACAATAAAGTACAACGTGAGTACACACGACATAATAATTATTCATATAGCGATAAATTATGAGTTTACATATAAAAACTGTTTTGCTATTTTATAAAAAAATTACAATTTTAATTTTATCTATACTTAGGTTAAACCCAAGTTTGCACATATTCCAAAATCATTTTCACAAAATATCGACGTGTTCTATATACAAATGTTTTTTTTTCATTTTCTTAATCTTAGATTTAGAAACTATCCGAACTAATCATCAAAAAAAAAATGTTGATACAATTTTATTTATTTAGCGTATGGTTTTTATGACTCATTAAAAAATAAAACTGAAAATAGGTAGATTTTTCTTTGACATCTACCTAAAACAAAACCTGAAAACACATTAAATGAGCTTACAATCAATTTGATTGCGCGTCTTTTAGTTAAAAAGTAAAAAGTAAAAATATTTGAACATTGGGCAGTACATTTGAACATTAGATGTTTACATCGAGTGAGTCTATCCATGCTACTACATCGGGCATTAAAAAATGGATGTCTGCTATGTTGCCATTGTATCGTCGAATTGGACACACAGTTGCTATGTGCTTTATGGTTTGTTGTGGAGCTCCGCAGTCACATTGCGGGGATTCTGAAATGCCCCACTTGTAGAAAGAATCAGCACAACGTCCATGATTCGTTCTTATTCGGTTTAGTGTAGTCCAGGTATGACGTGGCAGATCGAAACCAGGTTGGGTAGAAGTCGGGTTAGTAATAGAAAGCCCAAGTGTATTGTAATGATGCCAGGAAGTGTCCCAGGCATCCAAGATATTAAAATTAGTTGCCAACAGGTTGCTGGCAGTTTTATGTGGAGGCTTTCTTGACTTCAATCGGCAATGAGTATGGTCACCGTAACATTCGTGCAAGGGCAACGTGATGTTGTTGGTTACCTTTTTATGTTCACGCACAAGCGCATGTGAGCGTCTGAGTGCAGGTGGAGCCATTTTGCTAATTACAGGGAGCCAAGGTAAAAGAGTAGACCTGATAGTACCACTTATAGAACGCATCGTGGCATGCAGCTGGCAGTCAACTTTTTCAGTATGTGAGCTATTCAACCAGACTGGTGCGCCGTACTCAGCCACAGAGTAAACCAGACTTAGAGCAGTTATGTGGAGGGTAGCTGGAGTAGCACCCCATGTCGAGCCTGCCAGTGCAATATATTGTTTCTCGTTTTAAGTTTTTGTGACGTATTCTCTAGGTGGAGTTTAAAAGAAAGAGTTCTATCGAGAGTAATGCCCAGATACTTTGGCTTTTGATTGTATTTAATGACAGTGTCGACACAGTGTCGTTAAATGACACTGATAGTTCGTGTTTTGCCAGTTTGTTGTTTAAGTGGAAACAAGAACTCTCGGTTTTACTTAGATTAGGAAATAAACTCCACGTTCGAAAATAGTCATTCATTATCGCCAGGTCAGTTGAGAGCAAATCTTCCAAGACACCCATGTCTTTATTTTGAGTGGGCAGGGTCCAGTCATCAGCGTAACCAAATTTCTTTGATGTTGTGTCAGGAATGTCATGGATGTTCAAATTAAAAAGTAATGGCGCCAGAACGGAACCCTGTGGTAAACCATTATTAAGCATTTTCGACCTACTACAGGAATTATTTAGATGGACTTTGAATACACGATTACTCAGCATGTTGTTAATTAAACGCGATATGGTGTTACAAGTTATTGCATTGAACAGCTTATATATCGATGGTCTAGCGCACAGATGTGGTAAGTGACATTTTTTGAGAAAATGAGTTAAGTACTCTATAAAATTCTCCATTTCATTTTGCATATAATGCATAATTTCATATAATGTTAATTAATTCATATAATGTTATAACATTTAATTTCATATAATATTACTAATAATGTGTTATAACCGTACATTATACTAAAAATAATATGAACAATGTGGTAAGTACTTATGGTTTGCATAAAACTAAATATTATTCATGAAACTCTTAAGTTCTAACATGTAAAACGACATAATTAAAATAAAGACTAGATAACTAATATAAAAGGCTATCGAATTCAACCATATAATATTTGACATTGAAATGTAAACTTTCAAATGCCTGTACTGAACAATTTGTTAAATGTCACTTACCACATTTGTGCGCTAGACCATCGATATAATCCCAATTCGCCAGACCGTGTCATATGCTGCAGTGAGATCGATGAATACCTGCTTTTAATTGTTTTTGATACCCAGCTTCGATGTAGGATGTTAAAGCGAGCAGTTGGTCAGTTCATTAGATGGTTTACCTGGCTCATTAGATGGTTTACCTGGCTTAAGTATCGTTATCACTTTTGTAGTCTTAAAATGTTTTGGAAGATTGCCGGTTTCTAGGATATTCGAGAAAAAAATTGTTAGCCATTGTTTTACATTTTTTCCAGCATTTCTAAGAAGTTCTGGAAATATACCATCGTGCCCAGCTGCTTTTCCATTTTTCGTTTGGGACAAAGCTGAATCAAGTTCTTCGCTACTAAAAACGTTCGCATACTCTGATGGAGACGAGCAATTGCGCTTCATTTCTCTTAATTTACGTTTAATTGTTCTTTTATGAAGGCGATTGATAGAAGAACGAGATTTGTTTACGATATGATTCGCAATGTCCTCTGGATTTATTTCATTGTTAGTACGAGCAATTGAGTTTGAGCCACCCAGTTTCCGAAGGAGACTCCAAGCTTCCCTGCTTGAACGGGAAAAATCTATGTTTTCAACAGCGCTAATCCACTTTTGCTTTCTCGCGGCGTCCAGTGAGTAAATTAAGTCATCAGCCATGTCTGCCTCACCACTACTAAGGTACTCCTCATATATCGCTCTCTCTACTCTAGCCAGGAATGTATTCTTCACGGAAGCCTCTTGGGATGCATTTCTTAGCAGTTGAGATGATGGCTCCAACGAACCTATCGTAGTTTTTAGGAATGGGTTGGATACAATATCAAATAATCACTCGGAAACAAAGTTTATTTTATTAATTTTAAATTGATCTCAGATCAAAACCGAACTGATTTTTTTATTTTAATTACTATTCTTTGATTTAATACCAAAGTTGAACTAACTTTCCTTAATTAAACATTTTTTTTTTCTTATTTCGAATTATCGATTTAAAATCAAAACGTCAACTGCCTGATTTTTGGAAAAATGCCATCTAAAATAAGGAATTTTTTTCTAAAATCTAAACGAGACAAATTCTGTTGATAACAATCTGTTTTTTTCTTTCGTTATATTATAAAAAAGCAAAACAAGTTTTGTTGATACTTTGAAACATACGTTATATGAAAACAAATGTAAGACGAGAGATCTAATATTCTTGTTTCATTTCTTTCTTATTTAAATATTGTAACGACACCCTCAATCTTAGCTGTGAAATAGTTCTTGAGAATGAGACGCTATTGCTCCCTTGAAGAAACGAGCCTTCATATAACTAAATGTGGGCTTTAATCTATAAGAAAGACAGTGCGTCACAGGATCAAGGAATATGCAACCGGCTGGATTATTGGCAACTATACATTTTTGTTTTGTTTCAGCAATTTTTTGTAAAAATTTGCTGTTTTCTTCTTAATTTACTTTTATTTTCTCTATTATATCATAAAATATTGGCCTATGTCATATTTTATCAGTGCTAGGATTTTTTGTTTAGTTATCCCTTCTTTAACAAAAAATATAAATAAACAAAAAAAGAAAGATTTACGTCCATCAACACCTTTGAACGTATGTTGTTGTGGAACCTTGGTCCTAAAAGGTTTTTATGTGTTATTGTGACACATATTGTAATTCCTACTACACAACACATTTTATTAAAAAAAAAAAAAAAATTAATTTTATGAACAAAACTGTATTTCAAAATCTCTTAACCGCGTTTCGGTGTTTATTTAGTTTATATATTTTTGAAAAATTAAAACATAATCAGTAATGTTTTAATTTTTCAATAATATATAAACTAAATAAACACCGAAATGCGGTTAAGAAATTTTGAAATACAGTTTTAAAATTGGATACATTTTATTAAGTAAATTTGATGTTTAAATTCGATTTGTGTCAATTGCATGTGTTAATGCTCGTGCACAACAGTATGATGATAATTTGTTTCTGCTAATATAATGTACAGTGAAACGACGGAAAAGCCGATTTGAATTTCAAAATTTGATATTCATTATAAAATGGTGCAGACAAAGTCGTAACAGTGTATTTTAACCATGTATTGGAATAATTGTTTCAAATAATAATATAATAATCCATGGATCCGGCTTAAAGCACCATGTGGTTAACTTTATAGTTCTTTGCAATAACTTGAAACGTTTAAGTCAAATCATTATTATCGTTTCAAGATAAATTATTTATATTTTAAAATGATGAGCGAGATACCACATCGTTCATTATATTTCTGATCCAAAAGTTTCAATAAATCAACCATTTTTTGTATTCAATTTCAAAAAAGCTAAGTTTGTTCTTATTTACAATGAGTTCTTACAAAGCAGTATATTACAACTAACTAACTTAAATTAGTCCTTTTTTATGAGAAGAGCAAGTAAGATTATTGTATTTATTTAATTTTTAAGTATTCTCCTATCTAAGCAAATATTATAAAATATTAATTGTTATAAAATATAAACAATAATTTTGATTTGGTTGGTTTAAAAAATTTCCACCGGATACAAAAATTTAAACTGGGAATTTCAATAATAAATTAATTAGACAAAAGGTTAGAATAAAAAAAAATTAATCAAAAATACGATATAAACAAAATAAATTTAATCATACAGTATATAAGATCAAACTTGGTAGACCTTATGGTAACCTTGAACAACAAATAAAATAAAATATTAGCAAAATAAAAATTAAAACTTATGACTTACAGATCAAAACAAAAAATGTGTTAATTTTGAAAGCTATGAATTGTCTATAACATCTTTGATGACAATGAAATCTAAACAAAATATAAAACTTGCAATTTAATCACATGGAGTTAAATTACCAGCAATAATGTTAAACTTGTTGTTCCATTAGAATTTAAATAGGTCACATATGGTTACACTTAAACAGACGAAATAATCAAAAATAATGAGAAAACTGATAGAAATAAATATATTTAATTTTAACTAATCATCAAAATTTATATCTTTTAAGAAATATATTTTAAATGTTTTAAAAAATTTTTTTCTATATTTAAAAACCAAAAAAACAACAAAAACTATTAATTAATATTGATTAAAAAATTAATTTTCTTCTTTTTCAGAAGGTTGGTGGTAATTTTATATTTAAAAGTAATAAAAAATTCAATACAAATAATCAAGATTTAAATTTCATTAAATTTAAAATGTAATAATAATTGTATAATATTTTGTTTTAAAAATATTAAAAAAAAAATTTCATTAATTTGATCTCGTTTGTTTTCTTTTTGTTGTTGTTTATGATTGAATTGAAATGTATTTATTTGAATTGAAATGAAACAAATAATGGAAAAGCAATTTAACTTGTTTTTTAATTTTAATTTAATTGATTTTTTTTCTAATACGATTTATCAAAAACTGACAAACAATAATTCTATCGTGATATTTACAAAAACTTAGTTTTAATTATTTTATTTTGGAAGAAATTATATCTATTTTTGAATCAACTAAAAATATTGTAAAAAATTTATTATTTTTATATGTTATTCAATTATTGTTTGATTTAATTAATTGACAATACATAAGAGTAGAGTTATTATTTATTAATTATAGAGTTAATTACGTCGATGTTTTGACTTTGAAATTAAACGTCCATAGAAGCTTTACAAGGCTAGTCCAAACTGTTCCATACTACGGTCATTTATGAATAAAATTTATGCCTGGTTGCTTGCTTGAACATTTAAATCTTCAACTTTGCATAACTCTTCATCGAACTGGTTTTGAGTTTCTTGACCGCTATTGGGCCTTTAAATCAAGCATATAGGTAATTCGCCAAAACCGTAGATTTAAATCATTAAATATAGAATAACTTGACATTTACACAACCTATAAAAATAATGATTTATTTTTAGAATGTTTGGTTGTGGTGTCATAAAAAAAAATTTTATTATAATTTATTATATCAATTAATATTTACGAAGAAATAAAAAAGTTTATCAAAGATGTTCAGTTCAATTCCTCGGCTAAGATTTTATTCCTCAATACTTCAACCATCAACCAACTGCCGTTTACATAGAGGTTCTTATAATACTTTTTCAAAAGTGTGCATAGTAAAATTAATTCACGTTCATTTATAGTAACATATTGTAATGGAGAGTTGGATACGTTGGAACTACCAACGCATCAACATAGCAGGCCGCGCACCTAGTGAGGTTTTTATTTTATACCCTAAACTAGCTTTAGCTTGTGGGCTCGAAAAAACGAAAACCTGCTGCTCCAGCACAAATACATCAGAATGTGCGCGTTCGAGACAAAACGGGTCAGAAAACAAAATTTAGCAAAGGTGGAAAAGGAGACTGGCGGCCTCATTCTCGAAGAAGCCACGACCGTCACGTTCCCCGCCCATCCTTAGTTTCACATTCACACGCTCTCGTACTTCATACACTCACACATACACACCGACGCTCACGCTTACACACATACGCACACGTACACATTCATAAACATACACACACAGACATAAGCACATCTACATATATACACCTACACCTCGGTGGTGGCGTAAGGGTACTAACCCTGGAGACATAATTAAGGTTCGCTTTCTTGACAGGTGGCCGTAAAAATCGATTGGTATCTTAAATAATTTTGATTTATATGTGGCGAACATCCAAATTGAAAGTTTAAAAAAAAATCTGAATGGAGCAGGCTAGGATCATTCATTCTAATTGTCTGGAAACAAACAGTTTTTGTTTGTTTGAATTTCTCGTTTTAGAAAATATAATCGAAGTTGCTTTAATTTAAATTTTTCAATGGTACATAAATTCTATATGTAAAAAAAATGTTATTTTAAATTAATTATGTCAGAAGTGGAGTCAAGGTTATATTCTTGATGATTTAATAAGTAGTGTTAGTAAAAACTTTATTCTTTTAATTTATTGGTTCATTTGAACGTCAGCTTCTCTTTTAAATGACAATGTATTTAAACTTGAGATTATTGCCTAATTATGGGGCTTATGATTGAAAACGAGTGGAAAACGTAAACGTCGATGAAACGTGAAACGTTGTCTATTGGTATGATTGAAAACGCGTGACAAACGTTTTATTTCGAACTTATTTTTTGTATGATTGAAAACGCGTGATACCCGTTTCTTGTACAAAATTGAAACGTTAGATTAGGCTTGCGTTTAGAATAATTTTAAAACTTAAAAATGTAAGTTTATCTTTTTATTTATTAATTTCGAGTGAAAAATGAACAATGTTTTAAATTTTAAGCACATTTATTATTTTAAAATTTTAGGAGAAAGATTATTAGAGTAAAAATAACAAACCAAAAGTAGTATTGTATTAGGAATTAGTAAGAAGAATGAAAGATAGTCCTGATGTAGCTAATTTTTATTTTTATTTTATCCAAATATTTGAATTTTTAAACTTAGCACTGAACACAATGTTTTTTTAACAAACAATTTTTTTTTTTTTTAACGGCGTTCATGCTCCATGTAGGAGCGTTGCCAGGCTAATCAGCTTCGAATATTCACCACGGTCATTCGCAACAGCGACATAATTACCATGGCAGCCGATTTTTTTAAGGTCGTTTATTACGTCAGTCTCCCATTGTAGTCGTGGTCTACCTCGCGGTCGCCCACTCCCTGGGGTACTAACGTACATTTTTTTAATCATTCCAGACTGTGAATCGGCTCGTAGAACATGCCCAAACCAAGCAATCCTATTAGAACGGATACAACCTATTATATCAGGACCATCAAGAAGGTCTCTGATTTTAAAGTTATATCGGGTTCTATACTCTCCATCGTCTGTCTTAAGTGGACCAAAAATGTAGCGTAGGATCTTACGCTCAAATACAGATAAATGCGATTCGTCATTTTGTGTAAGGGTCCACGTTTGTGACCCATACATCACAACCGGTCTAACCAATGTCTTGTATAACTTGAGCTTGGTGTTAGTTGATACATACGGAGATCCAACAAACAATTAGATCTGACAATTAACAACAAATTATTTTGACAATCTGACAGTTTTTTAATTTCGAAAAAAATTCGAACTAACTTTTTATCACGCGTTTTCAATCATACCTACATTAGGTAAACGTGGATAATCTCAACCGCGTGATGCGTTTTCCGTGCGTTTTCCATCATAAGCCCCTATATTTAAAATAAACAATGGAATATATTTAAGAAAGCATCGCTTTCGATAAGTATAGATAATTAGGACGAGAGAATAATCTTTCATGACAAATTGTATTTAAAATATCAATTTATGCAAAGGTTTGCTGTTTACACACACCAATTTAATATAATCTGCTGCACACCACCCTGATCTACATTACTCAGCAAGATATTACAACACAGAAGCTTTAAACCAGATATAATCAAAGCGCGAATCATATTAGCAATAAGCATAATGGAATTTGTTATGAATGATCAAACACAATTCAGGTGTCCCTGATATGTGAGGAATCGGGGATATAATTTGGTTTATACATATATATACACACGTCCACACATTCACACACATATATTAAAAACAAAGACACTCACCCCATTATTGGCCTGGATCTACCCAATCTTCACTCCTCCATACCTGGTCCCACCTAGCCCTTCATGAAACTCTGGTCCGCTCGTGTCGTGGTATAATTTTTCTTCTAATGTTTTATTTGTACTAGGTATCAGGTGACGTATTTCGTTGGCTCACCAGACGAATTATTAAAGTGTATGGTCGTGGTTAAAGTATAATTCAAAATGTCGTATTCCAGCTGGACAGTAGAATTATTGCCCTTACTATCGTCACTACTATGAGAGTAAGTTGTATGAACGCCTCATAAAATAGTAATAGGGCAATTGTTAATGTATATCTTACTGCCAATTACTAAGCTACGCCGTTTTCAACCCAAAACTATATATATTCAGTTTTCTTTCTTTTTTTATGTTAACACACATATTTGTCCTATCTGTTACATCCTGATAATGGCGGCTATATCACCCACACTCATAATGTACACACTTATTGCGGTTTGTTTAACAAAAAACAACACATATGACATTCGAAAATAAAGATTTTTTTTTGTTTAATCACAATTAGTTAGGTTTAATTTATTTAACAGTTTCTTTAATTCTTTATATTCTAATCGATTATTTGCATGCAAATTGATTGAAATAACACATAAAAAAATTATTCTAAACTTATTCGTATCGCCATTTTTTTTAACTATCGGCATTTCGATACGGTTCCAAAATAGGATTATAATCAAAATGAAATTTCATACCATTAATTATGGTGCCTTACTATTTGTCTCACAATATCTTTTTAAAACAGATTTACTTTCCATACGCAGTATGGATATCTATATTTATAACAATTAAATTAACACTAATGACTACGTTAAATTTAAACACAAAAATACAATCATGCAGCACAATATGGTAACTGTCATTTTACAAAAAAACAGATGTCAAACCAAAATTGGATTCCAATCAGAATGGTAGAAATGAGAGACTAAGAGGGCCTCTATACTTTTACTTTCGTATTTATAACCAAAGTAAAGATGGTTCTCCACGCAACAGAAAAATGTTCAGTTTTTTATTTATTTTTTTTTTCGGTTATATATTTTTTTACCGATAATGAAATTGAATGGTTTTTGTTAAAAAGAAATGCATTGATTCTCCAACAACTGATTTGATGATGTTAATACGAATTTAAAAACACTACTTTATATAAATTTCATTGACCGGAAAATCAATAATAAGATGTTAGATTATTCAATTATTGAACCAAACGAAATTTTATAGGCCACAGTGGTGGTTGAATTTATTGATTTATTGCATCAATACAATATTTTATAATTCCGTTTCTGAAATTAGATTTTTGGCTACATCTCCGATGTAATCAATTAATGTTTAGAAATTCGCTTTCGTGTAACCAGTCAACGGTTTGCACGAAATTGCAAAACATTTTTCAAGTTATTGTATTCTTAGAAAGAACCAACGTTAGAATCCCCGAAAATGCTGGAAAAATAAAAAATGAAGTCTTATTTTTACAAAATAGCCGACTCGTCAGCAGTAGTTAAAGCAATTGATTGCTCCGTTGTCTGGATTTAATTTCCATCCAGAAACACCGGAGAAATTTTTTAAAATAGGAAAGGGTACTTTTCTGTCAATTTGCAGAGTGTTGAAAGTGCAAACTTAAAACTTTGGATATTGAAACTTGATGGGGAGGATCTGTTCATGAACAGACCATTTTATACAACTCGTTCCTTAAGCTTAGAGTAGAAGATGTAAGTTTTATTAGATGATGGTGAGTATGGTGTGAAAAAGTATTTACTAACTTTCTCAGTCCAATCCACAAACAAACGCCGAATAATCATACCAAAAAGCTCAGATATCGACACGAAATTCAGTAGACAGATTGTTAGGAGCGTGGAAACATAGGTTTCCAACACTGGGCTTAGAATTTCGAGTAAAAGTCCCTACAATCCTTACACCGATTGTTGCTGTGGCAGTGTTTCATATCACAATTGATTTAAACGATTGTCCAGAAATGCTGTTTGACGTTGATTTAAATCTGATTGATTTACCGGCTATACGAGAAAATACAGGATGAAGGAACAATGCGAATGTTTTTGTACGAGAATCGTTATTGAAAATATAACAATTTCAAGTTAATTTTTTATTCAATAAAATAGTAACGAGAAGCTGTTTGTCGTTAAATGTCTTGGTTCCGTCAATGGTCGTTAGGCTAATTTGGACCAGGTTAAACTCGTTTGTAATTAAGTTGAAGATGAAGATAGTATACCGAAGCGATCGACTGTTTGCTTTGGGAGGTCGGTTTTGCCGTAGACCCATTAGTGAATGATTTCGATAATGGGTTTGTAATCGTTCATAATCGTAAAGTCTTGTACTGAAGATGGTATAATAGTAGACAGGTTTCTTTTGGAGGTCGGTCCGTTCGTTCACCATTCGTGAATGATTGTGATGATTGTGATGGAGTGGCAACAGTCATATCCGTTTGATATGGTATCGTCGTTGACGAAATTGAGAGTGAGTATGTGTGACGATAGTAATGATTCGACGTTACATTCCGCACAAGAATCGTAAGTATTTATCGGTGGTGTGGCTTTTTCTTTCATTATCTGGAGTATTTTGCTGGAAGTTTATGATATTTCGAATTTTTACAAATTACAAATGAACAATATTTATAAAAATGTTATCCATTGTAACGTTTTTTAGCAGTGCAACCTAGACCCCCGGATAGGATCAGAGAATGCACTTACCAAAGTTATAGACATCTGACTATCTAGTTAGGAATCCGGACCCGCTTCTACGACTTTGCTCAGGCGTATATGTTTGGTAGTGGGTTTTCCGTGAACTAGATAGTCCTGGTATTACCAGCGGTTCATAACATTTAAAATAATTAACAAAGAACAAGCCAACCTTACTTACCTTACATTCCTCTGCACCATGTTCTTTCTCAATTTTTTCACGACTTATCTACATCATGGTAGTGGGGTGGCCCAGGCTTTAGATGATAAATTCCACCCTCCTCACAACCTCACCATCCTAGCGTTAGCCCATGAATTTATGGCAGCGCAGTCGACCGAACCAAATACGTTGATGTCTTGAATCATTTACAACAAAAATAAACCAATATTTTCCATATCTAAATCTAACTTAACCCAAAGAAATCAAATTAACATAAAATAGACTTACCAAACCTTCTGGAACTTACTTTCCCAAGCAGAGATTCAGAGGATCAGGATTCCAACGTGCATCTTCCCCCGTAATTACATTTTTCGTTGATGAAAGTCAAACACCCAATTATTTTTCAAAACAATATTATCTGCATCTTTATTTTTCAAAATAATGGAAATTTTATCAATCAATCAAATTTTTAGTTTTATATTTATTTTTCACAATAATTAAAATTCCAAATTTGTCTTAAATAATCCACAATATTACTAATCAATCTAATTTTATATTTTTCTTAAATAATCAATGATTCACTAATCAATGTAATTTTTATATTATTCTTAAATGATCGATACTTTCACTAATTAATCAAATTCTAGTTTTATTTTTCATAGTATTAAAAATTTCATATTTTCCTTAAATAATCAATGATTCACTAATCAATCTAATTTTTATAATTTTCGTAAATGATCGATTCTTTCACCAACTGATTGAATTTTTAATTTGACTTTTAACAATATAATTATTTGGTTCCGCATATTTAAGACCTTTTATTAGAACTATTTTTATATTTATGTCTTGATATTCCCAACAACAATCAAAATATATAAACCAAAAACAAAACAAGACTGACCATCCGGGTCGAACGCCATTTTTCGAGTCCCAACTAAAACTGTTTCACTCATGTCAACACCTCGGTTTTATCCGAGCCCTGATCAAAATGCCCTTCGTTGACGAAAGTAATAATGAGATGAAAAAAATAACATAATTCCAGAAATCTAATCAAAATGTGGGAAACATTAACTTTCCCACAGAAACGAAAAACTTAGTTACAAAAAAAAATCGAAAGGCTGAATTTCAGACGTAAGAAGAAAAGAAATAAAAATAAGAGTTAAATAAAGTGAAATTGTATCAAGACTTATGTTATTCCAGAATTTCACATTAATTGTTTTCTGTAAAATTTATAAAAAAACGGAACATTGGAAAATGCTGTAATTTAAATTAATGCCAGTTTGCATTATTAGCAAAACTGAAACTTGGATAAATGGTTTTGAGAGATGGAATGTCATGAGACATGAGAAATGAATGATTAAATAATTCTAGAATTCGAAATCTTGGGACGAAGGAAAGTAAAAACAAATTTTTGACACAAAAGTGGTGTGCCCCAAAGTATCTTTCGTCACACCATCAAAACATTTTTTTAAAAATACCTTATCAGCAGCATTTTCTGTCAAAGTATCGAGCCGTTTCAAAACATATTTTCATATTCCATTTTCAGGAAATTTGCTTATCTTTTTATGAGAGATTATGCGTTAAATTTATTGCACACATTGCACACAATTTACGGTTAAAAACTTAATAAAAAACCTCAGTGTCTCTGTCACTTTGGATTTGAAAAATTCTTCACTGTATTTAAACACAAGAGAGTAATCATTTTTAGGGTTCCGTTTTTTATACGGAACACTATTGGTGAGAGTACAACGTGTTTTTCACATTATTTCGATTATCTCGTGAACCATTAATCACACAAGATGGTGGGTTAAAAAATAAATAAAGTTGTGTTCGTTTGTTTTGAGGAGGTACGATGTAAAGCCGTTGAAAACATACATTTTTTTATCGAGACGAGGAGGGTATCATATGAAAGGGCTTCATTTCAGCATCATCTAAAAATGTATTTTGGAATTTTGCACCTCACCATTTTTTGTATAATTTTGAAAAATGACGTTTTCTGGATGTTTTATTGCCCCGAATAACTCCGACCCTACTTCATCGAAAATCTTGAAATATATTTGGAATGATAGAAAATTGAGTAGGTTTTTAATGAAAAATATAGAAAAGTGGCAGATACTCATAACTATATTTATTAAAGGGGTGGGAATGTTAAGGGGTAAAAACATCATTTAAAACCAGGTCATGTAGGGTGTCATTTGAAAGAGTACTTGATTTTAGAAATATTGCCATTTTTTTTGGATTTTGCAATGTATAGTTTTTGAATTATTATCAATAAAGTGACACAAAAAGTTGGTCCCCCCCTTGCATTTCGAGCCTAATAAACAGAAAAATTTGAAAAAATTCACAGAGACAGGAAGTTTGATAAACTCTGAACGAAAAATATAGCGAACTCTCAAATAATTATATTTTTGTGGTTTTAAGGGATTGGGGTGGGGAAGGGTGAAAAAAAACTTTTTTGACCCAAGCGAGTGGGGTGTCATTTGAAAGAGAGCCGAATTTCAGAAATTTTGCAATTTTTTTTAGAATTTTGCGGTACACAGTTTTTGAGTTATTCTAAAAAATGTGCAAATTCCAGACCGTCACTCCCCCCCCCCCCCCTACGTTTCGACACTGATAGACCGAAAAAATTGAAAAAATTCATAGAGACAGGAAATTTGCTATATTTTGAACGAAAATTATAGCGAACTCTCAAATAATTATATTTCAGTGTGTTTAGGGGATGGGTGTAAGGGGGGTAAAAAAAACTTTTTTGACCCAAGCGAGTGGGGTGTCATTCGAAAGAGAACCGAATTTCAGAAATTTTGCAATCTTTTTTAGAATTTTGCGGTAACAGTTTTTGAGTTATTCTAAAAAATGTGCAAATTCCAGACCGTTTCCCCCCCCCCCTACGTTTCGACACTGATAGACAGAAAAAATTGAAAAAATTCATAGAGACAGGAAATTTGCTATATTTTGAACGAAAATTATAGCGAACTCTCAAATAATTATATTTCAGTGTGTTTAGGGGATGGGTGTAAGGGGGGTAAAAAAAAACTTTTTTTGACCCAAGCGAGTGGAGTATAATTTGAAAGAGCACTGAATTTCCAAAACATTGCAATTTTGTTTAGAATTTTCCGGTACACAGTTTTTGATTTATTCTAAAAAATGTGCAAATTCCAGACCGTCCCCCCCCCCCCCTACGTTTCGACACTGATAGACAGAAAAAATTCATAGAGACAGGAAATTTGCTATATTTTGAACGAAAATTATAGCGAACTCTCAAATAATTATATTTCTGTGTGTTTAGGGGATGGGTGTGGGGAGGGTAAAAAAAACTTTTTTGGAACCAAACGACTGGGGTGTCATTTGAAAGAACACTTAATTTAAGAAACATTGCAACATTTTCTAGAATTCTGCGATGCACAGTTTTTTAGTTATTGATAAAAAAAAGTGCTATTTTAAGTGTATGTATACCACCCTATATTTCGACGCTGATTTATAGAACAAATATTCCCTATTTAGACCATTAAAATACTGGTTAAATCTTTCTTTAGCGAACATAAACAGCTATGGATAAGATTTAACCTCAAGTAACATTTTTGATCAATGTAGATGTGATTGACATTTACGATTAACGTTTACGATTAAACATTTATTCTGTTATGCGTCCATAGTCTGGCGATATAAAGACTTTACAACATAACTTTATGTCATTTATTTTTGATATTGTGTTCTTTTACATTCACGGAACCCTTGGCGAGCGAATTTTATTCGCACTTGTCAGACTTTTTTATATTTAATATACAATTGAAACTTGATTATCCAGTATACTCGAGGCCGAAGGCTTCGTGGAAACCGAAAATCCCGGTTGATCGAACTTTTTAGTTTTGTAAAGAAATACACAATATTCATAATAATTTTGAACATGTGTATGTATTTTTAGTAATTCATATATAAATAATTTTTCATAATTCACAAATAATATGCACAAATATGTAATAAGTGCCTGGAAATAAAATAAAGATTCATTTAAAATTATAAAACGAAAACTTTATAATTTGCGTTTCTTTGAGTCTGGTTTCTCTTTTGATACTCTATCAATCTGCCCTGAATTCTGTGCATGTGAAGTTTATCTTGAACGATTATTTCGTGGTTGTCTAAAGAATTAATAAGCGTTTCACATGTAGTTATTGCTTTGCAGGTTCTTACACTTGATATAATTTCCTCGTCTGTGTCCCCAGCTGGATTGAGTTTTATTATTACTAGAATTTTCTCCCATTTTCGCAATTTCACTGTCCGTTTATGTGGCGAATATTAGTGCTACAATATCTGAATCCACCCAACTTAAAAAAATCTTCTCTATTTATTGGTTTTATTGTGTAATTTATTTCATTCATTATTATGCCAGCCTCGTTGTTCACTTCACAATTAGAAATGTTAGTGTCGTCGTCATCAGTACACAAAATGTGGAAACTTTAATTCAGGTAACCGTAATTGTACATTCGATTTGATTTTTTGATCTTGAACATTTGTTGCGCTAGTATTGATCTTCCAATTCAACTAGTTCGCAAACAGACATCTTACAATTTTCACTTGCAGCGGAATGCCGGCTGTTAATCAGTCTGGGGTGGATTTAAATAGTGAAGCCTTGTAAAACCTAAGGTGCTGCTATACTATTCCATTAAAGCGGTCACACATCTATCCCCTGAGTGCATAAAGAAAATTTAGTTAAACATAATGTATAAGTAAGATTTTTAACAATTTATTTGACATAGTATTAAGTATTACATAATTTTAAGTGATTAATATTTTTAATTACAACATAAACAAATTTTAACATGAAGAAAACTAACAATAACCAAATAAAGAATGAAAGAATGTATAGTATAATTTCCTTTTCCTTTCTGAAAATCGTTCTGTGTTTCACACGTATGAGTAATTGATCGAGAAGAATCGATCGTCAGGATCTGAAAAGAAAGAATGGATCTGCACTTTGCACAGATTTCACTGCTAAGAAAGAAAATGGAAAGGAATATGAATAAAATTTTGTATATAATAAAAAGGATATATGTTACACTAAGGATAACAATACTACTAAGTCCGATGAATCTTGATAGCCACGGTTGAGTTCCAATTATATCAGGTGCGGACGGATGACCGATGTAGGTGTAGACAACCCTGCTACTGCAACGCTGGACGGTATTCTGTTTTTGTTTCAATATATGTAGATATATCAGATCCGGAGGATCAGATTTTTTTCAAATCCTATATTTGGTTGAGATTATAGTCCAACTCGAATTACTATTAAACACGAGTCCCTTCAACACCCATCAATATTTAAATTATGCATTTACAAATTATCAAACAGTTTTTTTCATTTTCTTTCTTTTAATTACAACACAGAAAAAAAACATGAAAGTTCATATCCTACACAAAAAAAACATAAACGATCAATTTTCTATTAGTATACTCGACACTCGTATTACTGTTTCTTTAAATTTTTCTCTTTTGAACAATTTATTATATCACTAACATAATGTTTTTATTTATTTGTTTTTTTTTCAATCACACAAATAAATCTATTCGGTTTCTTCTTAATCGTTTCAAACAACAAAGTAAATAAACATACCAATTTGGAGGGACAGCCAACAAAAGGACAGCATCAGGTGATTTAAAATCCTTGCTGTGTTCCAATTTTTGTTAATTTAATTTTCTTGATTGTTCTGCGTATGTAAATTTCATTCTTCCAGCATCAGGTGATCTAGAATCCTTGTTGCGTTCCAATTTTCATAATTTGATTTTTTTGAATTGCCTTCTCGTGCGTTAAAATTTTTGTTAATTTGATTTTTTTTTTGAATAACCTTCTCGAGCGCCCTCCAAATCCAAAAAGAAATATATCATTTTCCACGTTCCTCAATTTTGCCTTGACAGACTCGATAGCAGCGCCTAATTTTCTGCCGTGGTCGTTATTGGAACATTAAGCTGCTCTCTATCGTTGAAATTTATTATTAATTGTTAGTAATTACATGATAGTGTAGTTTATAACGATCTGATCGTTATACATTCTTTACACTGTTTAAATCTATTTCTCTATGTTGATCAAACACACTTTCAATTTTTGCCTTTACGTTAAAATATTTAGTTTCAAAATTGAAAAACTATCATGAATATTTATTGATTCATCTTCATCAACTAATTCTAATATTTGATTATAAACAGTACAATAATTTTTATGACACTAGTCTACTTTATTTACTCTTACACTTAAATCAAACTTACAACTATTATGAATATCAAATTCATTCATAAACTTCTCGAAATTTTCCATTTGCCGCACATAACCACTACGTTTTGATTTCAATTCTTTAAGCTCCATTTCAAATCACAACAAATCAATTAAATAAATAAAATAATGATTGAAATCACAACCTTGATTCAAATCACAACCAAAAAACTGCGACTGATGCAATCCAATCTTTCTACGTGCGCTCTATATGTGAGCAGAATATAATAATCTTCCACGTGCGCAGAATATAGTTTGTTGATAATGTTTTTTTTTCAACTGCAATTTTTAATTATATTGAAGAATGGTAGATATTATTCTTTAGCTGCTGTCCAAAAATGCAACTGCCACGCCTCGATTGTCTTTCTTTGTGTCTTGAATAAAATCTTACTTTTCTTTGTTTGATCAACAATAATTCACAACTAACTTGTAACGGTACTATTTATTCCGTTATCACAATGACGCCGTTTTTTTCTAGAACAATTTTTTTTAATTTCCATACGATAAACAAAATTCTATATCCGGGTGGATAGGACCAAAATGTTGACCTACAAAACAATGATCAAAAAATTTATTTATTTATTTCATTTATTCATTTACACAGACTTAATTATAAAAATTTTCAATGCGCCTGCATAAGATAAAACAAAGTTAATACAATCATTAAAATAACAAGTATTTACAATATACAATCAATAACTACTAAAATATAATAAAGCAACATTACGGTTACAAAGCATCAAGATATTTACAATATGTAATATACAATCTAGACAACAGCGCTAATAAAACATCGACTGTACAATATTCCGTATCTAATTACTATTGGTAAAATATACAAAAAGAACAAATCATTATGAAATTAAAATAAAAAATTATACCACAATAAAGGTTAAAAATTACAATAATCGAGAAATTTTTACTTTTAAATTTTAATCAATAAAGACAACCTAGTCAAAAATTAGTAAAGGAACCCTGGGCTATAAGACAATATGATATATACAATCAACTCACAAAATGGACTGTGAGATCAACTCACAAAATGGACTGTATTTCAATATTTATATTTTTTATTAAATAAAACTTTATTTTTGTTATAAATATTTTAATTTTATTTTAACAAACAATTTAATTCTTGGTTGTGGTTATGATCAATTATTCTTAGCGACTAACTAATATATATAAAACTTTATATGTAGAGAAGATAACAATTTTCTCTCAAAATGAAACAAAACAAAATAAAACAAAATAAACAATACAAATAATACACACATCACATTACAGTGAGACCTATAAGGTTCTCTTATTAATGTTATTGAAGGTTCAACCATTCTTCGTTGCAGGAATTTAACCATATCATCCCAAGTAGGTTTGTTCTCAACAATATTACCATTTTTCCATAATTTGATAGTTTCAATATGTTATTAGGAATAAGTTTAATTGTATGAATGAAAACCGAATCTGATAACGACTCTTTTAAATTCTTTAATGCTCCAAGATGTATGAAGCATTCATCTAACAAATTTTGAACTTCAAAAGCTGATTTTTTCGAAGCAGCTTTTAAATTAAAAAATGCAGTGATGATATCTATTTAGCAGTGCTTGCCAGTTGCCACGCTAAATTGAAACCATCTTCGGAAAAATCTACCTTTTGAATAACTTTTTTAGCATCGCTCTCTACGCTACCATCTAAATAATAAAATTTTTCTATTTCTGAAGGAGAAACGTTATTAACTACTAAGTACTAACACTTTAAATAAATCGCAGCCAATTTTTATTTTCCCCCTTAAAGCTTGGAATTTGCATTAAGTTGTTTGTCAACATTATCAATAATTATACATAATTTATTAAATATTATACATAATTTATTAAATTTATAGTTTTTCCAAAAATTTTAACACAATTTTTGTACTTTAATAAAACTTCTAAAGCTATAATATTATTTTTTTACTGATTATTTCCTTCGAATTGTGAATATGGATGATTTATTACAATTTGAAGTTTTGAAGAGATTTTTTAAGTGATACGAACTCAGAATCGCAATTACAGAAAATCTCTTACTAAAAATATCTTATGTAAGAGACGTAAGAGATCTCTTAGCTCAGAATCGGACTGTTAATTAATGAGCTTCATTTAACTAATGATAATAACAACTAACTAAAAGTAAAATACACTACGCGTAAATAAATTATGAGCCAGGACAGATGTGAACATGACTTATATACTAAAAGTTATATAAAAAAAACTGACACCGCTAACTACAAATAATGATTTATGTTAAATGGTTGAGTGTAGATGGCGGTGCAATGAAGAAAAAATAATTTTCAAATATTGTAAACTGAATATTATGACTGTTTTTTTAACAATAATCATAGAATCATTTATCATCATGATTATCAAATATAAAACTAAATATGAACAATGTTTTTACTAATAGCCACAAAATCATTTATCTTTTGAAACCAAAGATTTACTGGTGAATATTTTCCCAGTAGGTGGAATAGCATTGCTGCGGTTTCTCTTACAATGGATATTAATTTAATTTTTGACGAGCGTCAACAGTATTAAAAATAAATAACAAATGAGGGTGGGAATTCTAATCTAGAAATTTAAAAAAAAAAAAAAATTAGCATATCATTAAAGTTTAAACATTTAAGAATATGTAATCAAAACGATTTTTATAAAATTAGAGTTATTGTCGGAGTTACAGTGGCTCTTGTGATGCGGCAACTTGAATGGTTAGGTGGCACGAATCAAACAATAGACAGCAGACGTTGCTCTACTGAGTACAAGTCCTCTTGGGAAATTCTTTCATACTTACATACATACTTACATACTTTCATACATACTTACATACAGCCTTTCATACTGAAGTTTTTATGAACTTTGTTTTCACATATTCGATGTATTCCTTAAAAGAATCAAACAATTCAGACTTTTTACGTAGTAAACAAATTACTGTGTATCGGCTAAAATCATCAATGAAAGTTGCAATGCATCGATTTTCACTTGGCGTTTCGGTTTTCATTGGACTGCATACATCAAAATGTATCAACTCTAAGACAGAACTTGTTTTACTTTCAGACTTCTTTGGGAATGATTTTCGTACCATTTTTCCGTGGACACAAATCTAACATGACTTTTGAGTTCCGCATTCTTTCAAACTTATTCCGGAAACTAAATCTTCTTTTACCATTTTTCTTATTGCATCTATATCTCTATGCGCTAATAATGGCAAGGTCTAACGCTTCTTCTATAGTCTTCTATATTCCTCAACTATTTTTGATTGTAATAGTTCAACGGTTAAGTCACTTTCTGGACGGTTTTATAAAGCTGTAATTATTATATCGTAGCTTCTTGGAATTTTTACTTAATAGCAGATAAAAATCCGCCTGCCTGTAATTTAAGATTACAAATTCTACGAATTAATTGCATTTTATTACTTAACAACGTAGATTTTTCGTAGTAGGATTGAAGATTTTTTCAAGTCTCTTGTGCTGTTACAGCTTTCTGTGCGTGCTTGATTTACCTATCTATTGCGTGCGATTTACCTATCTATTGATTTACCTACCTATCTATCTATTTACATACCATTCGTTTCATCATTCTGTCGTTCCCAATTTTCAATCGATTTTGGTTTTGGTTTCGTTATAACATCCTACCAGCCTACTTTAATTATAAAAGGCTCCATTTTATATTTCCAAATTAAAAATAATTTGAATTATTTAGTTTATTGGTTAAATCTCCCATAGTACATAGTAGTAGATTTTGAAAAAAATTTATAACACCAGTTTAACACCAGATTAACCTTTTGGTGATTTTCCGTAATTCTAGGCACTGGGTAAGAACTGTTTTTATTATTTATAATGGATTGTGATAGCTCTGATTGAAAGTGGACTGTATTTTTCCAAAAATTCTGAATCCGATGACACGATGTTAATGTTAAATATTATATTGATGATAATATTTTTAATTGATTCGATGATATAATTGATGATTTCCGGATATTATTCTTAATGGTCAGAGAATAATGTTGAAGTTAAATACTTTGTTAATAGTGATCGAGTAATCACTGATCACGATGATCGAAGTCTGTTATGTTGAACCTGATGAATTCACATAGATATGTTAACAGCATGCATGCAACAAATAATAATCATTTCCACTTAAATCATGTTGAGTTGCAGTCGACGAATTGACAGGCATATGATCTACTACTATGCATAGATACAATAATAATAATCGATGACTTCACATACACATAATACTAGCATGCATGCAACCAAGTATATCAATTTCCAAGTAGGCACCATGCAGCACAATAATAATAACTTTCATGGGCAATACTATTGCGTTGATAATCGATGACTTCGTATACTATGTAACAAATCTTAGTTCCAAGCAAATAATGACAGGATGTAATCGACGAATTCAAAACATATGATGCAACAAATAATAGTAATTTCCACGTACGTACAACGTAGCACAATAATAATAAACTCCTGGATACTTAATGTTGCGTGATAATCAATAACTTCATATAATATACAATAATGTTGTGCACCAAATAATAGTTCCAATCAGAATAGTGGTAAATGTAGACGAAGAACTCACAATATATAATGCAATAACGTTTACGCAGCACAATAATACTAATAATCCTCTAGCCACATACCCTTGCGATAATACTCGATGATTTCACATACACATAAAATAACAGCTTGTGTGCAGCACATTACAATATTAAATATCAGGTGGAAAACCACTGCCACTGGCTAGAAAAGAGACATGGATTATCAATCACCAGCAATTTACACAAACCAAATCTAGATTTTCAATTATCAATCGATATGATGACCGCTCATTGTAATGATGACAAAGTAAGGTTATGGCAGCAATCTTCCGAAAATCCAACACCTCGTGTTCGGAATAAAAAAGCACAACAGTTACTACTGATGTGTTATTATTAACAACACTTGGTTTAATTATTACGGTAACTTTTTAACAAATTTTCAATTATGATACTTTTTAATTATTATTGATGGTTACAATATTTAACTCACGTTTACAAATTTTAGATCAACAAAAAATCTTTTTCAAAATAACTTAATTAAACTATCCTTAACACCGGATTCAAAAAACTAACAAATTATTGACTAAATAAAATAAAAATTAATTAACAAAAGGCTTAACAATCAGCCACAAGGCACAAGACGCCAAAAGCAAGAGAGATAAAAACTTAGAGAAATTAAATTATATACTTTCTTCCGTCAAATACAAAAACACCAACTGCGAGAAAAATAACATAGGTGATAATTTCGTTAACTAAACCAAATATGTAGGTATGACCAACGTTCAATATTAATTAAATGTTTAACGAACTTATCGACAGTGTCTTTGCTTTTGACAGAAAGTATTGTTGATTAAAATTACATATATTAACTAGGTAACGAATAAGTTATATTTGGTTTATGTAATAATTTTGAATTATTTATTTTTATTTGTGTTGCAGGCGAACAGCAATTAATGACAGTACGGTCCTACATATAGGAATTGATTGTCTTTGACGCTATATAAGCGATTGATTAAATAAGATAAAATTAATTTAATTTGAATTTGAATATTTATCAGTTTTCTTATGTTCCCTTTTCCGTTTTAGACTTAAATAAAGCTGACTATTGACGATAATGCTGAAGGCGTTACCAGATTCAATAAACACTTGATTAGTTCAAAGAAATTTTTGAATGTGAATTTTATTTTACTAAAGTGACATTACATAAAACTTACAGGGTACAACAAAAGTAATAGTAATACATTTCATTAATTATACTATAGATGTCGTTGGTTTATAGGAATGTTTTAAACAGATATAGCTTTATTTTTTTGCATCTGTGCATTATTTGTAAACTCGTTAACAAGATTTTTGCTAAATTGATCCTTTATATGTACTATGTTGATCCTTAGTAGCTGATAGTTGTCCAGGTGTTGAGATGAGGTAGTTGATTAGGTGATTTATTGCTTATCAAAGTATATTAGCATAAATATTTGTTTTATAATAAAATTTGGTATCTTTTGGAATCAAATACGAATACATCCAATTGAGTCAAAATGAGAACAAATGTTTATATTTCAAGTTATATTTCGTGGTTACCAACCTCTTTTCAAGTTACACAGCTTTTAATTTCAATGCCGAACATAATGCAAAAGATGCATTAGAATTATTTGGTTCTGGAAATCCTCTAAAACTCACGTCATCATTGCTTACACCATCTGACGTAACTTCAAGACTTTCGATATCCACACACTACCGATATTTTCTTCAGTCTTACCAACGATCTTTTCCAGACCTGGTTTTCCACCCTCATCTGAAAATATTAAAAACTGTAAATTACTATAATTTGACATATTTACCTCTACGTTGGTTCGTTGATCTTTTAAAAAAAACAAAATCACGACTCAACACAATCTTAAATTGTTACTTCTTCTCTGTTTCAGAATACGCACTATGGTCTAAGATCCAACGACCCGTAAATTATTCAATTTTGGCTTTCTGCTGTAGGGTAAACTGGTTGCGGGTTATCATGTATATTAGATATTGTTGAGTAGAACGGAACGACCAAATGAGGGTCAATCCTGATATTAGACAAAAGGCCTTTCGATCTCTACTCATCAATAGTCTTTCCACAAGTATGATGATGATGCCAATGATGAATTAAGAAAAACAGTTTTCTCCATTTATTTTTGAAATCTTTATTGTTGTTCTTTCTAAAATATCCAATACGATATTTTCACTTCATCTGATGTACTTGATCAGATGCAAAACTATACTTTTAACATCATCAGAAAAAGTCTTAACTAAAACTATCTCTATCTCTAAAAATTACTTAATTTATATATACTTATCCTAAGTTCCTGTTTATCTTCAAATCATGTTATCATCCAAATCTTTTATTTTGCATAATCACAAAATCAAAACAATATAAAATTGTTTCAATTTCTCATGACACAATTTTATTATTAGATAACAAAACTTTAATAACATTCAAAAGTCGTGTCACTAAAAATATTTGTTAATTATAACAATTTTCATTATCAAACAAAAACAAAATTATTGTTTGTAACACATGCGTAAAAAATATTCAATTTTGTACTAGAATAGAATAAAAGAAAAAACTACTTTTCCGCACATATGACCACAAAATCTTTTACGCACAAACGAATCGTAAAACACATTTTACATCCTAGTTATCGTGGCTGAAAGTTGAACTTTACATCCGTAAAATAAAATCCCGTTGCTATATGAAATATTAATATATTTTTCTACTTTACCGCCCGTAAAATAATCACCCGTAAAATATTCATAAAATTAGAACAAACAAATAAATTATTGTATGAAGTTTATAGAGAAAATCATGGCATGTTTAGCATAATTTTCAAAATGTCTAGGGAGTTTAAAAAATTCAAAAATTGATTTATACTACAATAAAGTTGTGCGTAAAACGTTGTACATACACTCAGGCTGAGAGGAAGATTACGCCCTTGGTTCACTAAAAGCCCTCGCTTCGTGTCGGGCTTCAATATGAACCACTGGCGTAATCTTCTACTTTTAACCCTCTATATGTAAATAACTATTGTAAGCCTGGACCGTAACGCCGCTTGCATATGAGATTTGTAGTTAAATCTATCCATTTATCTATCTATATATAATATTTTTATAGCACTAAAATATCAAAATAATAATTTAAATAACTTACCATATAGTAAAAACAACTTAAACAGGTTGCATCATTTGAATTGCAAGAAAAAACAATTTATTTTCAAAGTTTACAATTTTGACAGCTCTTATTTGATTCCTATGTGTTGTTTTAGTTGGATTCTTAAATGTTTATATTTTCGAGCTAGTATAATTTACAACTATTACAACGAAGATGGCGCACTTTAATTATTTAAAAAGCTTAAATTTGTTTATAACTTTGTTAAATAAATGATTAAATGAACAATTAAATAAATATTTATAAATTTTACGCACTTGTTATTTGCCAACTAACTCTTGTTTGGAAAACGCATTCGCACTAGTAATACAATCTACTATTTACTTTCGTCATAAAAGTAAAAACAATCAAATTAAAAACAAGCATTTGCAATCAAAAAATTGCTAAATTACCAATTCTATATATTTAACTTTGAAATATTATTTTCATTGCAGAATTGTAAATTTTGTTCATTTAATTCACATGTATGATATGAATAACATAAGTTTCTTACTTAGGTTTTTGGAAATTTTCTTTTCAGATTTGAGAATCTTAAAATAATATGTACTTAAATACTTAGAAACTTACTTATAATCTTATAATCATACTTATATCTAAATCTTATAAGTTTATCTTTTTTTTACCTTTAATATCTAAATCTGTTATCAAAAAATCAATGCGAGATCAAAGCGTGACGCGTCGCATTATAACGCCTCTTTTGGTGTTTTGACTTGTAGAGCACTTGGCGAACGATTAATCACGTATACTGCGGTTAAGACAGCTTCCGCACAAAAACTTGAATTTAAATCAGCATCTAGCAGCATACAACGAGCCTTTTTAACTATCGTTCTATTCATTCTCTCCGCAATACCATTTTGCTGAGGAGTGTATGCAGTCATAGTTTGGTGTTGAATACCATTTTCCGCCAAAAAATTACCAAACTCATTGTTACAATACTCAGTACCATTGTCGCTTCGCAAAATCTTCAGTTTTTCTCCACATTGATTTTCAGCAAATATTTTGAACGGTTTAAAATATTTGACCACTTCAGTTTTTGAAAGAATTATATAAATAAATGTTTTTCTCGAATAGTCGTCTACAAATGTAAAGAATATTTTGCTCCATAATTGAATTTGCTAGCATTGGTCCATATAAATCCGTATGAACTAGTTCCATACATTCAATTGTTTTTATAATCGATGTTTTGAATTAGGAAGCCTTGTGTGCTTTCCCTTTAAACGCAGTACACAAGGATCTGATGACTGTTTATTCGGGAAATCCAGACCGCTTACTAATTTATCACGTAACACTTATTCTAGTTACGTGTGCACCTAAAAAAAACGGTTTGCAAAATAAAAATAAATCTCCTTCGATTCAACATACATTTCTTTTAGTTTTGATCCTACAAATTGTTAGTTGAATTCAACAAACTGCTGTCAGTTAAATTTATTTTACAAACAATTTTTAACGGAAAATTTGTACATTTTAGACACATGTTTCGTAATAATCGAACAAAATCACAACCAGACTTTCAAAATGTTTGTTAACTTTAGACATTTATTTGTTGATTTTATCAAATATTTTCATAGTTATGATGTACTCAATTAGTTAAATTGTGTTATAATACTATTAAATACTTATACTTATTATAAATAATATAATAAAAGTAACAAAAATTTACCTTTATATAGACAACTGTAACGATTAGCAGTGCAATCTAGACCCCCAGATGGGAGCAGAGATTGCACATACTAAGGCTATAGATTTGTCCACCTCGCTGTGGATCCGGATACCGCTCTCGACTTTGCTCAGTCATTTGGGGTCGTGTGTTTCATCCGACAATCAGGTAGTCCTTGCTTTGAGCGGTAGATAAAAATTTCAGGAGAGCAACACTGCCCAGACATTCCTACTTACCTGACCTCTCCAAACACAATGTTAACTCATTTCAGAAGAACACATAATCAATCAACGGGGATGTAGGCATCGAACTCGACATTCCATTAATTTTGCCATCGTCCTACGTCCCATTTTTTTTTTTTTTTTTTTTTTTAAATAAAATGTGTTGTGTAATAGGGTTTAGAATATGTGTCACAACAACACATAAATACCTTTTAAGACCTAGGTCTAGACCTGGGTCCCACAACAACTAGCGTTCTAAGGTGTAGATTAACGCTTTTTTTAAACATCTGTGGGTTGAAGCCACCTGAGACTAAGTGTTCCGGCAAACTATTCCATTTGTACGCAGTTCGGACAAAGAAGTCTCTCTGCGATCTGCCAGTATGACAGCGCGGGATCTTTACCGTTTCACTGGTTGCGGCAGCCGATTGCCGAGTGGAACGGGGGTAAAAATAAGTTTGAGGCATGATGCCGCTGGTTTCATCTGAGCACTGCTGATGACGATATTTGTAAAAAACAACGAGGTCAGCAACAGTGCGACGATGTTGTAGGGAATCAAGTTTTGATGTCAAAGTTCGATCACCTACAATTCGTATAGCTCGCTTTTGAACAGAGTCCAAGAGGGCCAAGATGGAAACAGAGGCAGCACCCCAAACTTGACAGCAGTACTCCATTTGAATACTTCGCCAGTTCATGTTATTCCCCGAAAATCAAACAAACCCCTACTCCAGCACATAATACCCAACCAAATATTATAGCTAAATGAGGGACTCAACTGGTTTTATTTTTGTTCTTTTTTTTCTTCCTCTTATGTTGGATATTCCAAATGCGAAAAAAAAACACTCACATAACCAATTTTAATTAATATATTTTTCGGAAATTTTCTTTTCTTTTTTTCTTTTCTTGCTGCTTAAATCGCCAATACAAATGAAATTATATTACTATATTTGATCGGAACATAAATTTTTCTTTACTAATTTCAAATCAATTTTCTTTACTAATTTCAATTAAATCAGATCAGTTTTACAAAATCACTATTTTATATTTGGTAAATTCCATGTACTGTATTTGATCTGAATACATTTACTCAATGAAATACATTTTCTTTACTAATTTCAAATCAATTTTCTTTACCAATTTCAATTAAATCAGAACACTTTTACAAAATCACTATGTTATATTTGGTAAATTCACTTTACTGTATTTGATCTGTACCTCGATTCTGGTTCTGTGAGAAAAAATGAAGTGGAATGGAAATATTATTTTTCTCGAATTAGAAAAACCCAAAATAAAACACAAATAGCCAAAATAAAACAATAAACACAAACAAATCACCCATCCGTATTTACTAGTTAGTAGCTCACACAACCATATAGATCAAGAGATACTTTGCGAGTCCCGACCAACTCGAAATCTCGGTTCAATATGAGCCCCTTATCTAATGCTCTTAATCGACAAAAAAACAAAATTCCAAAAAAATAAAAAAAGACGGTGGGAATTAAAAAAACAAGAATTAACTTAAGTGAAATTTGATTAACACTTAAGTTAATGAGTATTTTAACATAAATTATGTTTTGCATAATTTGCAAAACCGGAACATGGGAAAATGTGTTGAAAATAGATAGGATGTCATAAGACATCAAAATGAACAAATTAACATTTTCTGGAATAACAAGAACTTGCGACGAAGGGGATGTAATAAGTTTTTGACACGAAGGTAGTGTGTCTGGGATTCCCTTCGTCACACAACTTTAAGGCAAAACTGTTCACTTTCCTTAAATTTTTAGATCGTTTAAATTATTTAATTTTTAAACACTAAAATTTCACATATTTTTTAGGTATTTTACTTAATACAATTCACTAGACGTTTTAGCACCTTTTCTTAAATCTGTGTTTTATATTTCACAAATAACACGTTTACTGTATACTTACACTTTATTATAAATTCCAATTCCTAACTAATCGAATTTTTTCAGTTATATTTTATAATTTTGGTTTATGTTTATTCCATTCAACAATGAATATGTAAGGATTGTTAAAAATATTTAGCAAGTTTGTTGAAAACTGGAAATTAACAGAAATGTTTGTTAAAACAATCAAAATCAAACAACGTATGCTTTAAATAAATAAAACCGACCCGACCATTGTTTGATGTATTTTACCTACAGTTTTTTTCAGTGTGATAGTGGTTTTTTAACGAGTGCTAATTTTTTCGAGTAACATATTCGAGTCAGCAAAAATTTAATTAAGAAAAGAAACTCTATCAAACAAAAAAAAGTTTGATGAAATCGGTATAGCCGTTCTTGAGCAATTTAATTTCAAAGTTACATCGGATTGGTAGAATTTTCAATTTTCACGCATGTTGGGGTCCTGTGCTCAAACTATACACTTTAAAAAAATTTTAAAATAAGATGTATTTTTTATTTTGTCCATACTACTTATATGCCAAGTTTCAGGAAAATCAAAAATGGTCAAGTTTCCACAACTCTGTCTAGAACACGTTTTTCATCTATAATGGAGCGTACTCAACTTTTATTCGATAAGTTTACGTATCTAACATTGTTTATAATTATAACAGCACACACATAGATGTTTTTTTCTATTATTCTTAAAATTTCATAACTATATTTTTTTTTCATTTTTATATTACAGGGGAAAAAGATGCTTATATATATAATTTGTTTATTTAAATGCAAATTAAGAATTTTCCACAATAAAAAAAATCACGATTTTGATCCTTATAAAAACGCGGATCCTTAATTTATTTTACAATAAATTCCGAACTGAGTTTCAATTTTTTTATTTTTCAAAGAAAAAAATATATGGCGAACTAAACTATTCCGATAAAATCACAAAAACAAAAATATAGCAATTCTTTTTTTTGTTTAATATCACAACGCGGACTTAATTATCAATTGAGTTTTACTAATTTTTTTATGAATATAAATCACGAACTCGATACAATTTATATTTTATATTCGCGGCTCGACATAAATAAACAATGTATGTATTACAAAACAAATTGATTTTTCCTTTATCTTCTTCTCTTTTTACTTTTTTGACTCGACTTAAATTAGTAAGTTAGACCTTTTGAATCCCGCCGAATTCCTACAGCAGATCACATAGAACTCTCCGTACCGCTGCAAAAATCTGGAAGTAGAGAAAAGAAAGAAACGGAAACCAGATCTGCTCTTTGCAGATTAAAAAAAAAGAAAAACAATTGATGAAAATATGTTATTACTAACTACAAATATATAAATACTATCTTGACAATGCACCCCCGGGTTCGGGTGGCAGCAGCTTGCTATTGAATTCACCTCGCTACAATATATCTTAGAGATGCAAACCTGGTTTCGTGTGGCAGCAGCTTACTATTACATTTACCACTCTCCAATCCTTGTGCGATAAAAAAAATGTGAGACCCCCTGACTTCTTTCCGTCCCGCAATATGAGGACAATCCGCTTGTTTAGGTTCAACTTCACCTCACGACCTGCTAGCTTTTGTACAACCTTGATATTGTTGGCCTTTGTGGTGCATTCCCTTTTTCTTCTTTAAATTAGGTTTAACTAAGTCGTCTCGATAATTACAATAACAAGAAAAAAGTAAACATTTGTTTTGTTTCTATAGTTCAGTAATACTTTTAAGTAACACAAATAATTGAATTTTACCGGTTTTATCACTTTTTGTCTTTTCTTTCATAATAAAATCAAGAGCAGGTATTGGATTTTTATGTTATACATATATTAAGTAATTTTAGTTCAACCACTAATTTGCTTTTAAAGTCTTTTTCTTTAGAAGTTAATTGTTTTTAAAAATTACATTGAATATCTTTTTTCTTTTCACACAAAACAATCAGTCTTGTGATAGATTTTTTTAAAACTTCGTTTATAATACCAAAAATTCTTCACCTAAATCCAGAAATCCGAAAAAAAATCCTGCTTGAATTCTTCTTGTTTTAATTTATTTTTTTTGATGATGGCGATCAATCTTGAAAATTGGATTGTTTCTTCACAACACCTTGTCGTTCGCCGTTCCAAATCAAAAAGAAAGCTCTAAGTTGCAATCATTCATTTTCGCTTCGTTGATCTTGGGCAGCGCTAGATTTTCTCCAACGGTGGTGAAAAGAACTAATTACCGCATGAACAGCATGGTAGATGGAATTTGATTTGAGATGAATAAGACCCATTCACAGTTCATTGTTAGTACATTTTCCTCTTCTTTTTGTTTTGATTCGAGGAAAGGTGACGTCCATAACACCCAGATCGTTATAAGTGGTTAGAATCTTTAAAATTTTTGTGTTGGTCTCTTCCATTTAGATTCCTTATCTTTTGTGTTGTATTTACCTTCCCCACAAAATGTAACGAGTAAATGTCTTATTTTACAAATGAGAAGCTCTTGTTAAAACATAAGAGTAGATATTCCAAACATAGTTTTTAAACTTTAATTTAAACGTTTGTTGCTTGAATTAGATTTCTAGTTCTTTAAATTTATAAAAAGAACAGCTAAAATATTTTCTTCAAATTTAATTTTTTTTATTAAAATTTTTTATAATCGAAGTTACCACTACAAAAGTCACAATAAATCTTTCTTATTTCTTAATTTTAAAATTTATTTTACAACAATAATTTGAGTGATGCAAAAATGTGCATCATGTCAAAAATAATTTTATTTTTTCGATTCTTAAAACAAATTTTTCTCTAGTAATTTAAACAATAATTTGAATATGTATTGTATAATGTGTATTATATTATAAGATAAATTTTACTTTGATTCTCAAAACAATTTTATTTTTTGTAACTTAATAAATTTATAAGAATTTAATGTTTGTTTACTGTTTTACAAAAATTAAGATATATATTAATTTAGTAATTTTATAAAATTCAAACATTTAAATGTTTTGGAAATGTAATATGTAGGAGAATCTTATTGAGAATCTTGATTATTATTATTAAAAAACTTATTAAGAAAATACTGATTAAGAAACATATACATTATCATATAATAACTAGTGTCATATGACATAGATGCATAATTACACATAATTATTGATGTTATGTTGGAGTCTTCGAATGTAACTCTCGCAGTATTAATTATTTTTCAAACTGGTAACTGCCTAAGAATCTGCTTTTAGAGAATTGTTGTAATAATCCTTATCCTATGTAATGGAAACTGGCAATAACGAAATATAAAACTTAATTTAAACACCTCTCAAACCATTCCATTATTTGAAAATCAAACATGTAATTAAATAATAGTTTAGTTTGATTAAAAAAAATATTTTTTCTTCCAAAAACTATTAAAGATAAATCAAATTTATTATTATTATTATTTAAATTAGAAAAAAAAATTAATAATATTTATGTAAATATATTTCAACTACTTACCTGAATAATTTTAACTTACAATGCTTGACCCACGTTAAAAATTCAATATGAAAATTAAAAATTTGCATATTTAGAGAATTAATTATAATATAACGGAAAAAATAAATCATTTTATTTTCCAATTTTAAATTATTATATTATTTCATTAAACCTATAATTTTTTTGTTATTTATTTAAAAAGTTGTACAAAAAATAGTTAAATGAAAAAATAAAAACAATTTTTATACCAAACCAATGATTTTAAATTTTTATAAACAATGAAATTGTATAATAAACTAATCGAACCAGGCAAAATACTAAACTTGTATTGAATTTTGTTATAAATGTAGAAATCAATTCTTGAAAATCGGAGTACTAAAATCATTCAAATTCTTACAGAAACCTTTAAGACGGTAGAATATTTACCGTGTCCGAAGAAAAATATCAGTGCATCGGTGAAATTGCAACAACTGCAATGAATGATATATTATACTTTCTGAAATACGTTGAAAAACTAAAACACAAACATAGGAATAATACAAACCAGTATGATGATTATTCCATACAACCAGCTCCGTTTTAGATAATACAATTCTACTATAATGATCTTAGAGGAAAATTTGATGAAATCATGCAATTTATTGAAACAACATTCAATGCAACTTTCGTCCATATAAGAGACGAAAGTAAATAAAAAAATAAATGTCAACACTAATAACTACAAAATCATCCGAAAATATTGTAATAAAATTAAAGATGAAGGTGTTACTTGTGACCGAATTCATTATGACAATAGATATCATAATGACTTTATCACTTTCACACAAGACGGAACAACGATCTTTTGCAACAATATCAAGTAAAATCAAGATCATCCTGGTAAACGTGTTTGTATCGCAAGTAAACTGCTGTCCTACAGGATACAATACAAATATTACTACTGTCTGACCTTGCTACCGATTGATTCCTTCTGCCTTCACATTTGTCGGTGCATTACTTTTAACCAGCCCAATATGGCTGAAAGAGCCATCTTACCATCAAGTTATATCCCAATAACGATTGCAATTTAAAGTTGAATAGCGGATTGCCGATTGCACCAGATCAGAGTTTGTGTAAGACGTTTTTGAAAACAAATTTTGCATACCAGCAAAGGTATTAGCACCAAAAAATGATTGCTTTGCCATCTCTTTAATATAAGACGCGAATATTATCCAACTGCTACAGCGCTATCAGCAAATGACATAGATGAAATACGTTACACAGATTCGCGGTAAGTTAAAAATACATAAAACAGAATAAACGTGGGCATTAAAGAGTTATGATGAACTCGTACCATAGTAATATCGTTTAACGGTATTCAAACGACTAGCAACTCTGTTACAAGAACGCTACTTAATATCGCTGATTCCATAATTTTCTACAAATCGTATATACTCGTTACTCAGTATGAAAGTAATGAAAGCGTAAAGTAATGAAAGCGTTTTCGCCGAGATCAAATATATTTTATCCGAACTACCAAACCTATTGCCTCATACCAGAGCGGTAGATTCATATAATAAAGTAAACAACTGTCTAAACTCAGTCCCTCATCTCCGAAATTCCTTACCTTCATTGGTTTTCTCTGATAACTTTGATCCTCAAAACATAAAACTTAGCGTTTATCAATTCGTTTCAGAAACCTTCTTTATTTAATCTTTATCCTAATTTCTAGTTGCCTTAGGCTATTCACAGACGTTAATTTGTAATTTATTGTGATTAACATTAAACATGCCTAGTTCTGCATTAAAAAAAAGAGACACAAATGGATTCAATAGGCAACTCACTCCACACCTTAAAACTCACAAATTACCACTAAACAATTCCACATAGCTTTCTAAAAATTAAGGTCATGACCAACCAAGTCAACAAAGAGGTACAAATTCTTTGAACGTTTTTTGAAGTCATTTCTAAACAAAAAATGAAAATACCGTCCATTTGAGCAAGGAGTTCACAAGAATAAGATCTATCCCCTGTTTTATTTAATTTATTTACACCAAGTCAGCTTCAATCATTGGTCGAACTAAAAATAAACTCCTTGTTTCCGATTCACATTGTTATTAACTTGTGTAAATGTTCAAGAAACAATTGAACATAAAAGAGTACCTGTCTACGCACTGCAACTGTTACGCCGAAATACAGCTTGGTTAGACTATTTTTTTCACGAAATGGAATCGTTAAATATATGACACATTGGAAGTGGATCAATGCAACAACATATCTAAGGCGCGTTTGGTCAAAAGTTCTGTGTTTTCTTGAATATAAACATCAAAGTCGGAACAATGTCCTGCATTCTTTTGCTGGTACTAGGGAAAAAGGTAATAAAAATAAAGCCAACATTACAGCAAATTCACTGATTGCCCCATTATCAATAGTACAGCACCAGTCAGTGTTTTACAACTGCATCAAATCTACTCAACTGTCACAAAAACATTTACCCATGCAATATATTACACCATCCCCTCAGAGGCACATACAAAACTACAAACAGGGTTAACAATTTGAACATACGAACTCTTCAGCCACCTGTGGTTCCTAACAATGAAAGTTATATGTGATTCCTAAATAAAAAGGTTGCATTTTTTACCTTAATGGCGACGCTTGGCGGATGGTTTACAATAATAACAATCATATTTTAGGTTGAATTTAGAATTTTTTATGTAATGCAGAACAAAAAGGTAGGTTTGATTATTTAAGAGTTGTTTGGAAAATGCAGGTAGGTTTCGAAAAGGTAAGTTATTAACTGAATGGTCTTAGTCTATCTATTTAGGTGGCTTTTGAGCGATCGCTTGTTTCTTTGTAAATGGTTCCCAGCAGATCTTGAGTCTACGATGATACAGTTTACGTCCCAGAAAAATTTGAATTCAAGCCACTCCACTAAGCGACTTTTGAGCTAGGATAATAACAATAATTTTAGCTGCCAGCTATCACTGGCTTCGCTGGTTTAAACATCCGAGAATGGTGTTACATCAAAAATTGGTCTGGTCTCAACTCTGACAAGCAATGGATTTCAAATTACAAAGCATCTTGCTGCCATGCATCTAATCAATACCAAATCCAGAATCAGTTTTCGGAAATCAGATCTAATTTAGTAAGTTAATTTAGATACTGGAAACAAACTTTCAAAGCCTAGACAAACATGTGAAGATCTATACTCGAATTTGGGTTTTTAATCAAGACGGCCATGTTGTTTAGGGTCACTGGTTATTAAATTACTTGATCATAATCTTTCTGAAATTTTAGTTTCTGTTTTATGAAATATATAGTTATTTTAATATAACTTTTATAAAAAGTTGTTAGAAAAATATAAAACATTTTTATTAAATCAACAATTTTAATAATTATTTAATATATATTAAATTCCCTTTTGTTTTACTTTGTATTTTTTAATTATAATTCGGTTTTAACAAATTTTAAAATTTGCAACATCTTACCTCAACTTTCTGCTCAACATTTTATCCTATAAAGCATCTTAAAAGCCAAAAAGAAACCAATGTCTGGTTGTATGTCAACCGATAAACTCTCAGGCTGTCATTTAAATATTCAGGCCGACTGTCGAGCCGAATGAAAAATCAATTGTCGGGGTTTCCGGACAATTAAACAGTTATATGTCAATTCACAGTCTAGTTGAAGGTAAACTGAACTGACAGATAAATGGTCGGCTTAACTGACAGATTAACCGATGGTTTAAAAGGTCAGTGTCGCGTTCTTTTTCTTAACATTTTCTAACATTGTTAAAATGTCATAAAATTGTGTTGAAACGTCATGTTAAGTTTTGTCGACAATGTTGATTTATAATTTAAGAACGACAAAATATTAGACTTTTGATCTGTCAAAAATAAATTTGTTCTATTTGAGCACATAAATTAAATATATTAAAATTATTTAATTTATATATAATAAAACTCAGTTGCGAAACACAAAAACAAGAAATTGTATTTACGAATATGTTAATTATAAATATTTTGACAGATAAATGGATCACAACATACCATTTGACATAACAACATTCTATAATTCATGCCTAGGAGGTGAGTTGGAAATTGTTACAAAATGTTAACTTTTGACAGTTTAACATTGAATTTAGGAACGACATCATGACGTCATTTTGTTACACAATGTTAAAATTATTGAATTAAAGAACGACGAGTGTTAACAATTGTTAACAATAGTCAACATTGTCGAGAAAAAGAACGCGACACAGGCAAACTGTCGTCAGTTCTTTTGAAAGGTCAGTTACTAATAGTTCAACTGACAAATCAACGGATAAGTCAACTGGCTCAACAGTGCCAACAGCTAGGTTCAGTGACAGGTTTTGCCTCTTCATTTATTTGCAATACATACAAACGTTTTTATATCTACCATTGTTGGGGTTTTACCAGATTGCCTATGAACCACAAAATTCGTAGGTTTAAATTTTTAGACAATTTTATAAATATTTCCAAAACTACTAAATTTAATAATTTTTTTAAAATACTCTAATCTAAACGTCTAAGCGTTTTTTGCTTTAGAACGCTTGATAACTTTTGCTCTTTTACACATACTTTCAATAAATATTTTAAGCCGACCTCAACAGGGTTGACGGTGAGTATACTGCCGTTTTCTTTATATACTAAGGGAGGTTTGTAAATAAACAAAAGCCGTACAGTTGTGGAGAGACTAAATTGCCTTTTAAATCGAAAAATTTGAAGTTTTATAACTTATAACGGCCTTTTGGATCAAAATGTGTTACTAACGATTACTTTACTTGAATATTTGATATATTGTGATGATTATGGAGGACGACGTACAAAAGAACACCGTTCTGGAAAATACTTTTTAGAAAAAATATGTTCACTAAAAGAATATAATGCACCTGAATGGAGATAACAAAAATAAAATAATACGCAACAGGAAATATTTGTTTATCATTTTATCATTAGTGCCCAAAATACATGTGCAGAAAGTCTGCACGCAGTGCTGCACGCATATCTGCATCTAAAATAGATGTGCAGAATTTTTATATATTTGACGTGCAGAATTTTCGTAAGAATGACAGTTCGTGTTCTTACGTATTATGAAATAGTTATAAGTGAAAGTTGTCGCAATTTAAAGAGAACTGGCTTTTTAATTAAAAGATAGAAGAAAATAATTGAATCGTTGCCTGTAAAAACGTTTATGTCTAAATTAAAATTTAAGTTCAAATTACATATACCACTGTTTCTGATAATCCTTTCCCAAAAATTTATTTATTAACAATATTAGTTTTAATAATTTTATAGTTTGGATTATTTACAATATTTGAATATCTTTATAAACAAATAATCATTACAAAAATAATTTCATTTTCAAAAAAATATCATTCATTTTTATTTGAGTTATAAAAAAAATAATTCATTTTCAAACAAAATGTCAAAATAATCCATTTTTATCTGAGTTTTCAAGTAGTTTTTGTTTTTTTTATTGTGGTAGCACTGCCTCTGTGCAGCGAAATTAGAATTAGAGATATCTTGCAGAATTTTTCTGCATGCAGAATTAACATGTAATTGCTCTCATATAACAGCACATGTTCTAATTTCGCTGCATGCAGAATTCTGCACATGTATTTGGACCTTAAAGCGTACAAAATAAAAACCCCTTAAAGTAGGTAAATTTTCAAATAAAAAATAAAAGATAGACGTAGTTCACACTTATGTGTGATCTTTTGATGATCGTGATATTATGTTTTTGTTGTTTATGAAGGGTTGTGTTCTTGAATTTTTTAGAAATATCGCTATTATTTCGTCTAGTATATATAAGAGGTCATGTTAGGGATAGACATTCAGTATTAAATTGACAGTTTTGAATTATAGCAGTGAGACAAATGCGTTCTAGGTTAGCGGCGATACAAGTTAGTCACAATATGAATAAGGGAAATAAAATAATATTAATAAGTGAAGAATTATTGTGAGCGTAAGAACAATTTTTTTTTTAATCAAATGTGTTGTGTAGTAGGAATTACAATATATGTCACAACAACACATACAAACCTTTTAAGATCAAGGTCCCACATACGTTCGAAGGTGTTGATGGACGTAAATCTTTCTTTTTTTGTTTTTTTATACTTTTTGTTAAAGAAGGGATAAAAAAACAATAAATCCTATCACCGACAAAATATGACATAGGCCAATATTTTATGATAGAACAGAGAAAATAAAAGTAAAATAAAAAGTAAATGGCAATTTTTTTACAAAAATTTGCTGAAACAAAAATGCAGTTGCCAATAATCCAACCGGTGGCATATTCCTTGATCCTGTGACGCACTGTCTTTCTTGATGATAAGAGTCCACATATAGTTATATGAAGGCTCGTTTCCTCAAGGAAGCAATAGCGTCCATCCATCAAGGAATATTCCACAGCTAAGATTGAGGGTGCTACCGTTGACTGAATACAGTTCATCCGCCACCACCCCTAAGATGTCATCTTGGCTAGTGATAACTCACTGCTATTGCCAGTGGTATGTGAAAGCTCACGTTAACTCGTACCCGACTAGCATTTTGTAAGGGCTCAGATCTGGGCCGGATACCGCTTTCCCTACCACTGATAGAGTCCGGATCAGGCACCTTGAACAGGTCCTGGTCAGTAATGTAACACCTCAACGGTCAGGCGTCCCTACTAGAATCGGATGAGTTCAAATAGGGCATTTATTAGTAATTAAATGACAAAATGTACAATTTTTGTAAATACGTTAATTTAAACTTACCTATATGTTAACTTTATACTTACCTATATGTTATACCTATACGCTATAACAAAACGCTTACCTATAACAAAACGCAAAGATGCGATAACTAAAGTATAAATAAAAAATCGCAAACTATATATATAATATATCTAAAATGACTAATACTCTAGTGAAGTTTAACCAAATGAAATTTATTTTTTTTATCTTTTTTATTTATTTATTTATTTTTATTTATTTATTTTTTTTTATCTATTTTTTAGCTAGGCTTTTTTCGTTTTTGATGTGGTCGTGTGATGTGGCAACTATATTTACGCTAGCTTTCCATTGTTGTCGTCTTCGGCCGCCTTTGAAAATTCTAATCACGACTTGTTATGGACGCAATTATGAAATTTACTCTAATTAGTCACAATATTAGTCAGGATTTTAAAATAAATGGAATTATGTTTGTTTGGAAACCCTTCTAGTGTGAGCTACTAGGTGAGCCCGCAGGTGGTGGATAGCAGATAACCCTGTACGATCCTTGCGTGCTAAGATCTGCCGGGCTGAAGTCAAATAGCTAAGTCGCTTACAGTGGATGCGAGCCGGATTGGGTCACCCAGTTGGTTCAGAACCATCGGGAAAGAATTTACCCAGTCTAAGCGTAAAAACTCTTTCTGTGAGCGTCAAATTGTGATAAGAATAATCCAACAGATCAATCTAACTCCTATCGCGGTACGCTCAGAGAAACAACTTCCCTCACTCAATTGGGCCAACACACTTATGGAGGATGAAGCTGAGAAATCTTCATCGATCCCAAAGAATCTTGCATCTAGTAAGAGGCAAAGATCGTAGAATGAGTTACTGAACGTGACCAAAAAGGCTCGTTTTAATTCTTCAAAAACATTTAGTGACATACTAAAAGGTGACTTGACTGCGACGGTTATAGATAGAGGCGACGAAGATCTCCTCCTCTTTTATGAAAATTGAAAAAGAGTTGAAATGGCGTTGTCAACCAATTTTCGCTTAGTTCTTAAGTTAAACCGTGGCTCATCACCTAGCTGTAGGGATATAATATAGCACCAGAGACTCTACAAGTTGATAGCATGCGAGGACCAGCAATCACTCTTGCTCTACAAAACGGCCACAAACTCCGTTGGGTAGCTTTGGCCAGGCGCGTCTCTGCACATGTTTAAAAGAGATCAAATCGACAGCAGCCAAATCAAAGGCTAGAATAAAAATCAAGACGGGACCTTCAGATCCTGAGAGCATTCTTGGGATTTTTCGCTTGAGTAACAAAAGTCTGCCGACTTCCAAATAGAAGATTAGAAGAATGGAACTAAGAAGAATGGAACTAAGAAGAATGGAACTAAGAAAAATATTAGAGCTCAGAATTTCCAATTATAAACTACTCTATGTGAGGAACAATGGTTAGGTAGGCGCTTGTATGTAAGCCAAAAATAACTTGAATATTTTCTTAATACCCAACAATAGTGACAACGATATCGTCACCATCAGCGTGTCAATTCACTTTGGTTTCTCTCCTCGTATATGGTGTATGATTGACAACGACCACTCTACTCGGCACTTCTGTCTACTGGGGTAATAGAAGCCCAGAAAATAGGTAGAGGATTGGTCATTTGCCAGTGATGTTAGAGATTATTCTCGAGAATTCTTTTTGTCGATTTCTCAAGAATTCCCTATAGATTTTTATTTCTCATTTCACAAGAAATTTGGTTTTATTTCTCGAGAATTTGAAAAAAGCTAAAGACGAACAAAAATCACTCATTAAATTTTTTAAACCTTAAATTTAAATTTTTTAAAACTCACTAAGCTTTTCTTGTAGTCAGCGCAACACTTCTACAATTTTACGAAGGTTTCTGTCAGAATAATTCATTAAATTAGATTGGGAATCATGTTTTATCTTATAAACTAAAATTTTAAATTAGATAACAAACACAATATTTGTTGTATATGATAAAACAAATATTACATATTGAGAGTGAGGACTCCGTTATTGATATGATAAAAATGATGAATCGCTGACGAATATTCTTTTTTTTTGTATAATTTCCATAAAGGAACGTAATTTTTATGGCCGAATTTCACTTAAAGACTTAATTTAATCGATTAGTTTGATATGGGTGACCTAAGTGAGGACCAAAGTTTATTTAAATAGTATAGTTGTTTTAATTACACTCCCAGTAGAAATTGTGTATCGCAACACTCTGTAAAAACCGAGGAAAGAAAACTGTTTTCACTATTTGATTTCAAAATTCGTAAGAATAGTTTGTTTACTTTGATAGAGCATTTTTACAGAACTGGTTTCCCATACAGAAAATGATTTGACTGTCAAGGAACTTTAACAAAGCGTCCGCTGATTAAAACAGAAAAATCTCTCAATTCTAGTAACTTAAAAAAATTCCAGATAGCTATTGGGGCTATTATTTTGAAAACGTACATCGAAAAAAAAACAACTATTTTTTAAAAATCTGAAATTTTGATATATTGTTGGTATTGACGAAAGGAAAAAAGTAATTTCTGCTTTTATTTTTTGTGTACTCTGAATCGGAGTTATGCGCGTTTGAATTTTTGAGTCTTATTCACGTAGTTTTTGTAATGGTGTCAATGTTTTGTTAATAGATCCCATAAATTTCATGTGACTTACGTATATTTTTGCACATAGGGAGAAAAATTATTAAATAATCGAAATATGTAAGTTGGAAATTAATAATTTTTCTCTTTTCCGCTAGGCGGCGCGTTAGGCCTTGCTTTACTTCAAAGCGCATATCTCAAAAAGTCCCTTTTTTTTTGTTTTTCACAAATTTTAAAGTAAACATATGCAGCTATGAAATTGAGAAATAAAAAGTCAGCAATTCAATATGGATTTTTTCTTACGATTTTTTAAAGTTTGGTATATGAAAAATTCACGTGTGTTTTTCATTAAGTTAATAATCCTAAGTTAATAATAATGTGGATCTAATCAATTAAACATTTTGTTTTTTAACACCTGCAATAAATTTGAACCATTTTCTGTGCGGTTAAATGGTTAAAAACTTATTGAAAATTAATTTAAGTTAAGTGGTAAAATAAAGGAATTTAAATTATTAAAAGGGTCTGTAAAATGTTTATTCATTTTAAAAAATGTCTATTCAGCCTCTTTTTACTAATTAAAATCTTATTAGAGACTCATAATTTTAACATTTAAAATTTCTAATGACACCCACAAACGGTTTTTGGAAAAATTATGCTTGCATCCAATCAAAATATATTAAATTGTACCTACCTAATTTTACCTGATTCTACCTATGTCAAAACTATTTAAAAGGTATATATATTGATGTGATTGCCTTATAGCAAGTATATTCAAAAATATTTAGAACACATAACGTTTAGAAAAGATAATAATAGAAATGCCTTTCAAATTGTGCTGTAACTTGTACGGTCTCAAAAATCATAAGCGGACATCAAAAAAGTGAAACTGGTCACACCAGCTGTTATTCAAAAAGCTGCGACCCTAAATTTTACTCTGCGTGATGACCAGTTTATATGTGAAACATGTGGCACTTATATCTATAAAAATAAGGTAAATTTAATTATTTCATTAAAATGAATAAAAATTCATATGCAACTAATATTTTCTACAGCAGCTTTCATGTTCGGAAACTATCGATAGTGAAATTATTTCTATAAATCAGGATGCTGAAAATGTTCCAACGAACGAAAATATTCAAATACCTCCAGCATCTTTAGATCCATCACCAGTTTCGGTTGATACTACATCTCCACCAGTTCCTGAACTACTTAATGACACTTTAGAAGATATTAACAATGTTCTTGGAAGGTTAGCCGAATCTCTTATCAAACAAAAACACATTACAACAGGAAGTTATAAAAAAATTGCAAGTGTCACATCGGCAATAAGTCAAAGAATATTTCAAGTAGATTCAGTTAAAGTGTTATCACCAAACGAGGAATGTGAATATACATCATGGCTTATGAACCTTAAAAAGGAATTTAAAGATGCCAACTCTAAATCAAAACAAATGTTTTTGTTGACAACTCTACCACGTAAATTTTGGTCAAATCAACGTATCCAGGATACTCAATGATAACGCAGAATGAGATAGAAGCTGCACAATAAAGTTCAATAAAGTTCAAGCCACAATCCACCCAATCGTAATTTACTACAAATCATGTAACGATAAACTAGAGGTCTCATCTTTTGTCATTATATCTGATCATTTAATGCATAACACAGTTGCAGTTCATAAATACCAGGAAAGGTGTATTGAATTCATTGAAAAACAGCAAGAAATATATCCAAGTATCAAAAAAATTTTATATTTTACTGATGGTTTAGCAGCTCAATATAAAAATAAGAAGAATTTCATAAATCTCTGTAAACATATTGATGATTTTACAATATCTGCAGTATGGCATTTCTTTGCAACTGCCCACGGAAAGGGTCCATCCGATGGAATTGAAGGAACACTTAAAAGAGAAGCCCGGAGAGCTTCGCTTAAAGGAGAAAAAATATCAACAGCAAGGGAATTATTTGAATGGGCGGAAATTTGGTCGAAAAAAACAAACCACGTTATGAAGTTTTCATATGTGTCTTCAGGAGATATCGAATTACAGGAGCAATTTCTTCCGATGCGGTTTTCGGACATTAAAACCGTAAGTGGAACTCAAGATTCCACTGTTTTTTACCGGATAACACTACACCCAATAAAATAATTGCCAAAATGTTTTCTTTTTCTGATGATCATAAATATTTCAATTTAAAGGCAAAAAGAATTATATAAATTAATTTTCTAATATATTTATTTATAATATTGATTAAATTATAATGTTTATAGAACAAATATTTTTTTAATGTTTTTTCCTAATGTTAGTGTTGGTGATGTTGAAATTATAACAAAATCTTCGATCATTGGGATCTCCAATTCTTATTTTGAATAAAAACCTGTTTTTCAATCAGAAATACACAGAAAATGGTTCAAATTTATTGCAGGTGTTAAAATATGAAATGTTTAATTTATTAGATCCACATTTAATACAGGATTATTAACTTATTAAAAAAACACATGTGAATTTTTCATATACCAAACTTTAAAAAATCGTAAGAAAAAATCCTTATTGAATTGCTGACTTTTTATTTCTCAATTTCATAGCTGCATATGTTTACTTTAAAATTTGTGAAAAACAAAAAAAAGGACTTTTTGAGATATTAGCTTTGTAGTAAAGCAAGGTTTAACGCGCCGCCTAGCGGAAAAGAGAAAAATTATTAATTTCCAACTTACATATTTCGATTATTCAATAATTTTTCTACCTATGTGCAAAAATATACGTAAATCACATGAAATTTATGGGTCTATTAACAAAACATTGACACCATTACCAAAACTACGTGAAAAAGACTCAAAAATTCAACCGCGCATAACTCACTCCGATTCAGAGTACACAAAAAATAAAAGCAGAAATTACTTTTTTCTCCGATAGACAGCAAATATAAATTTTGCAGACTTATTTCAGTCAGCAAAGTGGCACTTTTCCTGCCTAGGCAGCAAAGCAAGTACTTTGCTGCCTAGGCAGCAAAATAATTAGACTTCATAGAAATAAACAGATATTGCGATTAAAAAAGAAATTTTTTTAATCGATTTTTTTTTTCATTTTTAAAATTTTGCTTTATTTTTAAAGTAATAATTATTAAATTACATATCATTGTAATTAATCGGAGAAAAAATTATATGTTCAACTCGGCAGCAAGGTAGATTGACTGCCTTGGCTGAATTCCTAGCCTCGCTCGCTCGGCTATGAACTATCGGCCGCGGCAGTCAATCTACTACTTTGCTGCCTAGTTAAACAAATAACTATTTTCCTTTCGTCAATACCAACAATATATCAAAATTTCAGATTTTTTAAAAATCAAAAATTTAAAAATCAACAAAAAAATGTACGTTTTCAAAATAATAGCCCATTGATAATTTGGCGGTTATAATTAGAGAATAGGGTTTATGAGTAGTTCTTGGGACAGCAAATTATTTAGTAATTAAAGAAAATTAATAAATAATTATCTCGAAAATTCTTAAGAATTCTCGAGAAACAGATTTCCCTTCTCAGTTTTTCCCGAGAAAGAGAAAATGTCGCGAAAAGCGCATCTCTAAGTGATGTCAACGCACATCATGTCATCTGGGCAAGCTCAGACAGGAGAGTGTACGAAAGGGGTGACTAAATTTATAATTATCTACTAATCACTAATCTTATTAAGTATGTGACATGTGCTGCAAACCAATCACCCTTACTGCGATTGTCAAGTCGATTGTCGAGACGATTTGTAGAGACGAGTCGTGAAAAATTTAATTTTGTATTATGTAACTAAATCGAATCGACAATTTATTACCATATTAAAAAATACGTTTATTGAATTATTGTGGTTTTACTAGAAAATTCCACTATTGTGAACTAACTAAAACACATAATCTGTCAAAATTCAAATTACATACTGTCAAAATATCGTTTGAGTGATAAAATATTGTGGTTCTTTAATTGAAATTAACCTGATCCTGTTTAATTTAAATTTGTTATTTGTTTATATAATTCGTGATGTTTATGTGAATAATCGTAATATAAAGATTTTTATTTAATGAATTGTTAAAAAAAGATTCATTAGTAAATTGTTTCCGATTAGTAAATTCTATGATGATAAACTCAATAGATCTGTTTTATGAGTTTGAGGAAGATGAAAATAAATTACGAGTTAGAGATCTTGGTTGTTTAAAATTTTTAAAATTTGTTTACTTCTCTTCACAATTATCTGTCGCCAAATAAAATTACATCGACTCAAATATGGCGTCATATCGACAAACATCGATTCACAATCGACATTCACAATGTAAATTTTTGTTGTCGATTTGAAATTGACATCGAATCCACATTCGCAATAAGGTTGAATCTTCGTCACCAGAAGTAGAGCGGAAGTCCTAGAAGTGACATTTGTCTCTGAAAAAATATATCATATGGTAAACGAGTGGAAGGTGCCGGACAAACACTCTTTCCCATACCACTGTTACCTTCAATTTTCTCTATAGGTATATACAACCAGTCAATATACCAGTTTTTAGGGTGCTGCAAAAGAACGGATTGGAATTTCAATAAGAAAGTTTTTGAGGCAACGTTCTCACAAACAGCACTGAATCTCCTTCAGACTTTTGAACAACTCAATAAATTGGTTGGGAATCTAACAGTTATGTCTAATAAGTCTTTTCAAATTGCTGGTCCAAAAATCAAACCTAGTGGAAAACAGAAACCTCCAAAGCCTAGAGGAAAATGGTCTCAGAGACTATAAAAAATAACTACGAATGACCCAAAGAAAATCCAGGCGACTATTTTGTGAAAACATTGAGGAGTCCACGAAAGCTTCTAATCTCAGACAAATTATTGCAACCAACCCAACTATTAATGGATACATATTTTTCCCAGAATGAGGCTAAATACCGGCTACTGCGGGAAGGAAGTGTCAGGTCTTCGTCAGTTTGAATTCCCGAAAAGTTTAGTGACAGAATCAATGATTTTCTGGGCAGTTAATTAATTAAAACTATTCAACACAGCTAGTCCTGATAATGTTGTACACGTTGAACTACAAAATACCAAAAAGTAAATTCGTAGAAAAGGCTTTGCATTCTCCAGTACGCAACATCTAACATTCTTTGTCGTATATAAAGAATACGTTCTGACTGCTATCTCCATCGATATCCAAGATGGAGCGTTCAATAACTTATTACCTGAAACTATCACAGAGGCACTGACGGAACTAGATGTGGAGGTACATCGATACTGAGATGTGGGAATCCCCTCACAAAAGAACTGACAGTCGTGGCACCTCTCAAGTGGGAGTATTGTCTTCGCTTCTGTGGAACTTGAGAATCAACAGCTTATTTACATAGAAGAGATAAAGGGCTTTAAGTTACGGCCTACGATGATGTTGCAATTCCCGTATCGGGTAAATTCTTGATTACGTCAAATGAGCATGTGGGCTAGGAATGTGGGTTAGGAGTTAATCATCCCAAAACAGAACTGGTTCTTTTCACCAAGTAACATAGGTTTCCTAATACCGGAAGGGTGTTGTCTGGTACTTCCAGAATAAGCAAAATACCTAGACGTCATATACTGGATAAAAACTCGATCTTATTGTTGGTGTAATCATATGGTGAATTGCACTATCCTATGGTAGCAATCTAAAATTAGTAGGAAAAGTGCAACGGATGGCCTGCATGTTCACGTGAGGGACGATACGTAACAACGCCCACGCGGGCAATGGAGGTCATTCTGCATCTTCTACCACTCAATGTGCCTGGTATACAGATAGCATCCACAGTGGATCGAAAGTCGCAGCGAACACTGCAATATCCTTCACGAGCAAAAAAACAGCCAGGAGAGCTTCAACTACATCCCTCTTAAGCTATGCTTTGAAAGGGCTCTCTCAGAATATGCTTTAGAGAAAACAAACTCTGCAAACTCTCACGCCTCCCAGGATTTATCAGGAGAGGAGAGTAAGGCTGTCGATGAAGGAGGTAGTTGAATATTAGACGTATGGCTCCAAACTAGAAGGCAGAAGGAAAGGAGGAGTGTTCTTAGGATAGTTAAATATCAACTTCTCTTTTGGTCTGCCGGACCACCTGAGTGAACATTAACCCGAGGTGGTTGCGAAAAAGTAACCTTTGGCATCGATGAAGCATAACGTAATATCTACTAGAGATATCAACATCTATATGGACTGCCAAGCTGCACTTAAATCGATAGATGTGTCAAAATGGTGTTAGCCAACCTTATAGCAGATGGGCCAACAGGGGCCATATAGCAAAAGGGCCAACCTTATAGCAGACGCACTTGCTATAGGTAACCAACTGAACTGGATCTTTTACAAGAAAAGGAAGATCTAGGCTGCTCGCTTGCGTCTCTCATATAAGTAACTTATGACAGCGCTACCTGCATAATTGATAACCGGTTGTCAAACATCAGCACCTGCAAAATGAGCAGGCAAATCTAGCCCATACTTTTTTTTATGTGGTATGTTGTAAGTGTGTGGTAAATCAGTGGTAAGTGCAGGCCTGACAAAAGGGTGGTAGACGGGGGGAGTGTTGTATATACTAATAATGTATTGTATATAGTACAACTTAGATAACTTAATATTTGCACATTATTAATTAATTACATTTAAATGATGTTAACTGGTTTATATAAAATACATTGTTATATATTTTATATACATTTAAATATTATAAATGAGAGATTAAAAATAAGAGATTAACTGTTATGATTTTAGTATATAATCAATAAAGAAATTATTAATAGGGGAATTGTAAATTGAAATTCAAAGTGAAATAAAGATAAATAATAAAATTGAATTATTTAAATAAAAACAAACACAACATGGCGCAGTTTAACATCCCGAAGCCACTAATATTTCAAGGTAATTTAAGTAAAAACTTTGAAAAATTTGAATCGGACTTCTAAATATACATGGAAGCCAGTGGATATAATTCCTTCGAGAATGAAAGGAAAGTGGCCATTTTATTAAATATCATAGGAGATGAAGCAATTGAAGTCTATAAACAGTTACCATCAACATCAAAAACCACTGAAGAACTAGATGCAGTGTTGAAAAAATTAAAAAATTACTGTAATCCAAGAAAAAATATTTTATATCAAAGATTTCTTTTTTATACACGAAATCAAGAAGTAGGAGAGCCATTTGACAAATTTTTAACATCAATACAAGGTTTAGTGAAAGATGGGGAATTCGGTAGTATAAAGGATTCTATCCTTCGAGATAGAATAGTTTTGGGTATGGCGGATAAAGCATTGCAAGAGAGACTAATAAAATTAAATGACGAAGAAGTGAATTTGGAGAAAACAATTGAATATTGCAGAACATCAGAGGCAACTAAAAAACAAGTACAGACCGTCCAAGGCTGCTCAAGTGAAGATTTAAGGGAACTGGGTGAGTTAAGAAATAAAAATTTTAGATATAATAATAGTTATCATGATTTAAGAAAACAAAATAATGTATTAAATAAAAGTGAAAACAAAAATTATATTAAATGTAATAGATGTAATTATACACATAATTTGAATAACTGTCCAGCTAAAGGCAAAATATGTTTAAAATGTGGTATATACAATCATTTTTCCAATTGTCGTCGTACAAACACAGTTAGGATTAAACAAGTTGAATCAAAAGAAACTGATTATTTAATTGAATCAATAGACGTAGTAAAACAAATAAATGAAGTGAGTAGTTGGTTTGAAAAATTAAAAGTTGAAAACTGTGAGTTAGAATTTAAACTTGATACGGGTGCGGATGCCAATATTATACCGTTTAATTTATATAAAATGTTAAAGATCAATAAAAAATTAAATGCAAGTTTATTAGAGTTAGAAACTTATGGAGGGAGGGAGTGGAGAAACTTATAGGATTAAGCCAATAGGAGAAATTGAATTATTAGTTGAGTCAAAAACCGGAATTTCATTAGAAAAATTTGTGGTAGTAGATGTGCGATCAAAACCAATTTTAGGTTTAAAAACTTGTATGAATTTAGGTTTAATTAGGAGAACAATAAATGAAATTTTAAATTATAAAGATAAATTTATAAAAGAAAATAGTAAAGTTTTTACAGGGCTTGGTAAATTTCAAAATAAATTTAAAATAGAATTAAAACCAGGAGCTATTCCAGTATCAAAACAGCCGAATAGAATACCATTAAAAATCCAAGATAAAGTTAGATCTCAGTTAGAAGAGTTAGAAGAAAAAGGAGTGATTGAAAAAGTGACAAATGCAAATGAGTGGGTAAGCAAGTTGGTGATTGTTGAAAAACCAAATGATAAGTTACGACTTTGCCTAGATCCAAGGGAACTTAACATGAATATTATTAAAGATTATTATTCAATTCCAACTTTAAGCGATATTACAAGTAGATTGGCTGGCAAAAAGTTTTTTACGGTGTTAGATTTAAAAGAAGGTTTTTGGCAAATAGAATTAGATCATGACTCTAGTAGAATTTGTACGTTTAGTACTCCATTCGGGTGCTATAAATTTAATAGATTACCTTTTGGACTGAACATTGCTGCAGAAGCATTTCAAAAATACAATTATAATACGTTTGGCGATATTGAAGGAGTTTTGATTTATATAGACGATATTTTGATCACGGGAGAAACAAAAGAAGAACATGATCAAGTCTTAAACAAAGTTATAAATAGAGCACTTCAATGTAACATAAAATTTAATCCTGACAAAGTTCAGTATTCTGTACAAAAGGTAAATTACTTAGGACACGTATTTACTGCAAATGGAATAAGTCCTGATCCTAACAGAATACAAGCTATTAAAAACTATAAAATACCAGATGATAAGAAAGGTGTGCAAAGATATCTAGGAATGATAAATTTCATGCGAAATTTTATACCTCAATTATCCGAAATATCATCACCTTTGCGCGAATTACTAAAGAAAAATAATGAATTTTTATGGCTACCGATTCATGACGAAACGATTAAAATCTTGAATGAAAAGATTACACAATTTCCAATTCTTCAAAATTTCGACGTAAATTTACCTATACTAATTCAAACAGATGCGTCGAAAAACGGTATAGGAAGTTGTTTAATGCAAAACAAAAAACCTGTTTGTTTTGCATCAAAAAGTTTGACTAATACTGAGAAAAATTATGCGCAAATAGAGAAAGAATTTCTTGCAGTTCTTTTCTCATGTAAAAAGTTTCATCAATACATATACGGTAGAAAAGTAATAATACACACCGATCACATGCCATTGGTTTCAATTATGAAAAAAGAAATTAATCAAATTAACTCTCCGCGACTACAAAGAATAAAATTAAAATTACTTAGATACGATTTAGAAATTAAATATATCCCCGGTAAAGAAATGCACATAGCAGATGCTTTATCTCGAGCTTTTGATGAAAATGAAAAAGAAGAAACGGACCAGTCACTTAATGAGGTGATTCATTCAATTAACATGTCCGAAAGTAAAATTAGGGAATTCGTTGAAGAAATTGAAAAAGATAGCGTGTTAAAGTTGTTGAAAGAAACGATTTTAAACGGGTGGCCAAAAACCAAGGTAAAAATTCCAAGTGAAATAAGATTTTATTATAATAAAAGAAATGAAATATTTTTTGATGGAAGATTGTTATTCTTGAATCACAGAATAATGGTACCTATCAGTTTACGAACTAAAATGTTGAATATGTTACATGAATCCCATTTTGGAATAACGAAGACACTTAGTAGAGCAAAATCTATGTTGTATTGGCCAAACATGGAACAAGATGTTGAAAACTTAATAATGAAATGTAGAATATGTGAAACTTTTCGTGCAGGGAATCCTAAGGAATATATACACCAACATGAGATACCAAAACTTCCTTTTCAGAATGTTGGTTGTGATATTCTTCAATATGGAGGACATAGCTATTTAGTTTTAGTAGATTACTTTTCTAAGTGGTTAGAATTAAAAAAATTAGATTGCAAACAATCATATGAAATCATTGCTAAGTTAAAGGACATTTTTTCGGTACATGGCATACCAAAAAAATTAGTGGCTGATAATATGCCTTTCTCATCGTATGAATTTAAGAAATTTAGTGAAAGCTACAATTTTGAAGTAGTAACGTCTAGTCCAAATTATCCGAAATCGAACGGACTAGCAGAAAAGGGGGTACATATAGGGAAACTAATTTTAAAAAAATCAGAAGAAAGCAAAGTAGATATAGAAATAGTATTATTAGAATATAGGAACTCGCCAGTTGCTGGTTTAAAGTACTCTCCAGCAGAAATGTTGTTTAGTAGGAAAACGAGAACGAAAATCCCGATTAGTGACTTTTTGTTATATCCGTCAGTCAAAAATGATATAAGAAATGAATTAATTAATAGGAACCAAAAAATAAAGCAATATTATAATAGAACAGCTAGAAAACCCAGTAGAAAATTTAACAAACATGAAAACATAGTATATAGAAACGGTAATGCGGGCATATGGCGAAAAGGAATGATAATCGACAAACATAAAACTCCGAATTCTTACGTAATTAGAAACGAGGAAAACCGCGAGCTCCGTCGGAATCAGAATCATTTAAGAAGATCACTTAATGCTACAAATTTTAAAAATTCAAATTTTAATGATGACGATATAATAAAAAGAGTGAATAACCGAACTTCTCAAGATTTAAGTTTTAATTTAGTAGAACCAACTGCTGAAGTAGAAATGCCGCAAGTAACAACCCGGTACGGTAGGGTTATTAAACCACCCGACTACTTTAAAAGTTAAATAACCCTTTCTGTTTTTTTGGAGATGTTGTATATACTAATAATGTATTGTATATAGTACAACTTAGATAACTTAATATTTGCACATTATTAATTAATTACATTTAAATGATGTTAACTGGTTTATATAAAATACATTGTTATATATTTTATATACATTTAAATATTATAAATGAGAGATTAAAAATAAGAGATTAACTGTTATGATTTTAGTATATAATCAATAAAGAAATTATTAATAGGGGAATTGTAAATTGAAATTCAAAGTGAAATAAAGATAAATAATAAAATTGAATTATTTAAATAAAAACAAACACAACAGGGAGGGTCACCCCGGGCCCGGCTTTTTAAAAGGGCCCGGATTCCGACCAAATGAAAATATTATATAGGTGAAAAATAATTTTCAACCAAAACTAAAGTATATGTGGATTTAATCTTTCACTAAATTCTTACCATTAATAAAATACACGATGATTTAATTAATTTGGCTTCAAGGTTTAGTTAAGAAGTTGTTCTTTTCAATGATTGGTCGTAAAATAGATGCATTAATACGTACATATGTGATTACAAATGTAAGGAAACGATACAAAGCGGTCAATTCTGCATAATACGATTTTATTAAAACTAACAGTAACAAAAAAACCTAGGTATTGAGATGAAATTTAAATTAATTGTTTTATGGAGGACCTGAAAAGACAAAGTGATTAATCCTGTTTTGACCGCTTGTATTGGCATGGCATGGCAACTGGTTTATGAGCACCACGCATGACAAATATTTATTTTTCTCTCACAAAAATAAAACAATCAACACAAACCATGACGAAAATATTACACGACTTAGTAAATGATTTACAAATTTAATCTTTAGTTTCAACAACAAAAGTTAATTCTGTTTGTAAAATATGGAGGGCCTAAAATCTTAAGCTCTGAGATATCAAGATTTCGGTATCGGTTAAGGATTTTGATATAGTTTTCGGCAAAAAACTTTTATGCGGACATTGTTTTTAGTTTATCAAACATAAAAATCTTTGTTAAAGTACATGTATTTTTTATCTCTGTTTAGATATTTATTACAAAACTAACTAAACACAAAAAAACTTCAAAACGTTGTCGGAAAGTTATAACAGATCATAAAAACATTTCAAGAATTCGAAATTCAAAAATACTTTTTCAAAAATTCTAAAAATATCGCAAAAATTCTAACAAAATCAAAAATACAAACTTTTTTCAAAATTCCAAAAATTATAACAAAACCAAAAAAATTTCCATGTCCAATTTCATGTTCGATTACATTTCATGTCATGCAAATAATTAATTTCATTTTTTCCAAAAAATAAATGAAAATCATTCTTTCGACACACTTGACAATATTTTTGTGACAAACTTATAATGCAATAATCTTGATTTTTGTCTCACATACCAATCCCGACCGAATCTGTAAAACATACAGAAGATTTTTTCAATGAGCTTGGTAATGTCGCTGATGTTGCACCATTGAAACCTGTTCTTTAATGATATTCAAGTCAAACGAAGAATTAGTTACAAATAAAAATGTAAGGTTACATATAAAAACATACATGAGGAGCATTACGAAAAATGGTACTGATAATAATCTCATATTTTGTCTCGCTCATCCGAAATTTTCCTAACCTAACAATGGTGAATAAACTGGACCCTAAAATAATGCATGTACACTCTAATCCCGTCTCAAAGGAACTATTTGACAACCAATAATTTTTTCGTTCCAGAAAATTTTAATGAATTTTGGAAAGGTCTTGCGTAGTAGACGTGTCGAAAAATATTTTTGTTTGAATTTTGATGACTATATATAAATACTGATGACTATAGATGAAAAACGTGATCTCCGCAGGTGAAAAAGTCGAAATTTGAACTTGACCATTTTTGATTTTCCGGAAACTTGGCATATAAGTAGTATGGACAAAATAAAAATACAACTTATTTTAAAATTTTTTTAAAGTGAATAGTTTGAGCATAGGCATGAAAAATGAAAATTCTGCCAATCCGATGTAACTTTGAAATTAAATTGCTTAAGAAGGGCTATACCGATTTCATCAATCTTTTTTTTGTTTGATAGATGATTAATTAGTCGTTTGAAAAATAATTAATTTATTGTTTTTATAATTAATTTTTATATAAAAATATTAAAAAAACTTTTTTAAAGATGGCGCTAGGGTCAAAGATCAATTGGAATTTAATTAATTTTTTTTCTGAGAATAGTTCTATCCTTACTCTAAAATATATCAAATTTATAAAGAGGATAAAATTCTTGTTCTTGAGATATTTAATTTTAAAGATTTTTAGTACGGCTGAAATTCGAATTTTTCTTCATTTTTTTCAAACAACTTCCATTAACAAAAAATTTTAAAATCAATTAAATTTTAACTTTTTTTATTTTTTAAATATAGTTCTAACCTTCCTTTAAAATATATCAAATTTACAAAGAGGCGTTAATTCATGTTCTTCAGATATTTAATTTTAAAGATTTTTAGTCCGATTAAAATTCTAATTGTTCATTATTTTCTCGAACTTCAGTGGTTAAAATTTTTTGATGATGTAAATTTTTCGAAAAAATAATGAACAATTAGATTTTTAGAATGACTAAAAATCTTTCAAATTAAGTACCTCAAGAACACGAATTAATGCCTCTTTGTAAATTTGATATATTTTAAAGGAAGGTTAGAACTATATTTACAAAATAAAAAAAGTTAAAATTTAATTGATTTTAAAATTTTTTGTTAATGGAAGTTGTTTGGAGAAATGAAGAAAAATTCGAATTTCTGCCGTACCAAAAATCTTTAAAATTAAATATCTCAAGAACAAGAATTTTATCCTCTTTGTAAATTTGATATATTTTAGAGTAAGGGTAGAACTATTTTCAGAAAAAAAATTAATTAAATTCCAATTGATCTTTGACCCTAGCGCCATCTTTAAAAAAGTTTTTTTAATATTTTTATATAAAAATTAATTATAAAAACAATAAATTAATTATTTTTCAAACGACTAATTAACCATCTATCAAACAAAAAAAAGTTTGACTAATTAATCATCTATCAAACAAAAAAAAGTTTGATGAAATCGGTATAGCCCTTCAAGCAATTTAATTTCAAAGTTACATCGGATTGGCAGAATTTTGATTTTTCATGCATGTTGGGGTGCCTCCTATGCTCAAACTATGCACTTTAAAAAAATTTTAAAATAAGATGTATTTTCTATTTTGTCCATACTACTTATATGCCAAGTTTCAGGAAAATCAAAAATGGTCAAGTTTTCACAACTCTGTCTAGAACACGTTTTTCATCTATATATAGCACTATTTTTGTGGTTCAATTTAAAAATATTTGCAATAATAAACATTACAACAAAAGTGTGGCAATATGTACATCGTTGGAAAGGTCTTGAGTAGTAGATGTGCCGAAAAATATTTTTTTTTGAATTTTGACGATTTTTTGAAAATAAAGAGGAAAAATGTCATAGGAGTATTTTCTCGGTTATTTCGTTTTTTTTTCAAGTTATTTGTTTCACAGCTCAAAATCAATTATAGCAATTAATCAAACTCTGAAATAATGTGTTGTAGTTATTTTGGTGGGAGGTCTATTTACAATTTCCATTTACATTGGCTGAATTTCGGCCACTGAGCGATTCCTAGTATTTATAATTTGTTCACGTCAAAAAGAAGGTTTATCACCACCAAACTGTTTTTCAGATCCAGCAGCTTAGATATAGATTAGAAACTAAAAGTAAGACTATTTAGAGAACACATGTGTAAGGCTTGTATTAGAATATGATCAAAAATACTTATCTTAACTTGAAAATGACGAAACCGTCACAAACGTAGCAGAAAAACAATTTCTTTATTTTTATTACCAGAATTTCTTTATATTTATTATTTTTATATTTAATACCAAAGATTTGCCTTTTTTACTCCTCAATACAGTATTCGCAAATTAAAATTTTTATATGTTAAATATCGTTCTTACTCGTAGGAGCCAAGTTTCGCTCGTAAGAGCAAAAAATATCGAAATTAATATTTTCTTTTAAATACCCTCAAATTTAATTTTTGCTTCAAATTTCAAATTTGATGCTTTCCTTCGTTTATTTGAAATAAAAATAAATTATTTTTCTTAATGTGTTCCTATCGAAATAACAGGGCGGATTACCGGTTTACGCTAAAGCGTTAACATTTAAGTTAACATTCACCACCCAAAAGAAAAAGTAACTTAATTTGAAAAAACTGTTTAATCCAAACATTTTTTGGTGTGTTAGCAAATTAAAGTAAAAATAAAATTAAATAAATTGGTTGCAATAGAAATTTAGAAAAAAAAATCAAAAAATTATTTGAATTGAATGATTTTCTCAAAAAATCAATTTAGTAATTACTATCCATTTTTGAAAATGAGATATTTGTATAACCTAACTAACCTTTTTGAGAATGAAAGATATACGACAGAACAAATAGAAATGATAAACAAAACGGTTTTTATTAAATTAATATAGAAATTTAGGAAAAATATAACAAACAAAAAACTACTTGGAATTTTCTCAAAAAATATTTTGCAGTGTTCCGATTTTTATTTTATTTTGCCTTCAAAAAGTTTTTGTCTTCTAAAATAAACAATTAACATGAGACTACGATATGAACAAGCCGGCCTTAGACCAGGTAGAAGCTGTACCGATCATATCAACACAATCCGTACCATCTAGAGCAATCGAACGAATGGAATTCACCACTTATTCTCCTCTTCGTGGACTTCGAACGTGCCTTCGATTCAATCAACAGAAGCGCGATATGGAAAACACTTTGTGAAATGCGCATCCCAAAATATTGATCTAATCAAAAAATTGTATCGGGATGCTGGAAACTGAATACAATACAGAGGATAGCAAAGTGATAAATATTACAACAACTGAGGAGTGAAACAAGGCGTGTACTATATTCGCTACTATTCCTAATAGTAGTAGTACTAGTACTACAATAATACTATGCGAAAGCTTGATGATGCAAGTCCAAATGGGTTCCAATGAAACACAACAATATCAGCTCAATGATCTAGATTACGCAGACGAAATATGACTGCTTACACACACAAACGGACATACAGCAGAAAATACAGAAGCTATCAACCCTTGCACATAAAGTTGGTCTCAACATCAACATCAAAAAAACAAAGGCTATGAGATTGAACACCAAAATGAGAATACCAATTGCCATCAATAATACACAAGGGATGAAGTTGATAAATTTGTGTACCTTGGTTGCACTGTAACAAAACATGCAGGACATCTTCATCAGTTAGCGTATTAACAAAGCTAGAAATACATTCAATATGCTTTACAAGATCCGGAATGCGTCCGTCCTATCAAGAAAACTACGACTGTTCAATGCATGTGTCAAGTCAGTACTGCTATGGGTGTAAAACATGGAAACATACAAAAAGAAAACAAACCAACTACAGGTGTTTGTAAACAAATGCCTGAGAAGAATGATCAAATGCTTCTGGCCAAACAACATTAGTAACCAGGAGCTTCTACGGCAAACAGAGCAGTTAGAATTTAAGACCGATAAGGAAGTAGAGATCCAAGATGGATAGGACATACACTGAGAAAATCGGCTAAAGATATATCAAGGATGTCCCTAGAGTGAAATCCACAAGGTACAAGGAAAGTTGGAACACCCCCATGACGTAGAAGAAAACGGTGCTAGCTGAAACAAAACAAATTAGGAGAACTGAAACCGATTGCCCCCAACAGAGTTAGAAGGTCCAGTCTAGTAGACCTAAATGGAGATTGAGGGAAAAAATGTTGTTCCTACGAGTTAAGCCGTAATAAAGGTCACCAACAGAAGGCCTTCCTCTATACCTTTTAGAAGTCTATATACAACTGGGGACGACAGGTGCACAGAAGTGGCTAGTTTTAACCCAATATATAATATAGATCCATCCTTCGTGGCGTACTGAAGAAGTAAAAATTATTGGATTAGGAATGCTGGTAAAGTAGTATCGGTTCGCGACGGTTAGGTAAGCCCGTCAAAACACCGTGACCTCTGATGTTTTAAAACAAATAATTTTTATTCGACGATTCAAAAATTTATCGAACCGTTTAATTTTAATTGAAGACAAACATTCTTCTTATTTCATTGTAGTACAGTTCAAAATAAATCTAACTCTAAATATTTTCATTCATTCATATTTTTGATTTTGTTTTACTCTATTTTACTCCTCTTTCACTGATCATCATCATCATCATTTTATTATATTTTTTTTGTGTAACAAAACAACAAACAAAACAACAAATTAAAATTTTGGATGAATTTCGTTAGTTCTCGTCTGACCGTCATTGAAGAAAGAAGTTTCATCTCTTTTTACGCGAATTAAATTTACATGTGATAATGATTATTTAGTTCATATAAGAATATGTTTATTGAATTAATATTCTAACATATTATTGTTTTGATATAATAAAACTTTAATTAAATTGTAATTTACAATATTATTTGTTATATTAAAATATTTTTTATAAAAAAACCTGTTTTGAGAAGAAAGAAAATCGTTTGTAGTGAGTGCAGTGTAGTTCAATATTGAATTTTTTTAGTTTGTGTTATCTTATTATATTTGTATTTATTTTATAATTAAATTACATAAATTAAAAAATGTTTTGTCTTATTAAAAAGAAAAATATGTGATTTGTTGTAGTTTTATGAAAAAAAAAATAAATCAAAGGTGAAATATTAAATAATCGAAAGAAACCTAATTTTGATTGTGTACAGTGAAGTGATTTTTTTTCTTTCACTTAATGGAAGTGTATGGAGATCCAAGAATATTGAAATCTTTTAAATGTAAGGAAACCATTCGCTTTAACTTTATTTATATATGCAAGTTTTTTGTGCGGATTTCATACTTCCGCTTGTTTGATAAATTTTGCATTTTAGTTTTTTTTTAAGTTTGCATATATGATTATGTGTAGTATAATCTGGTCTCTGGAGCTTATTTGTTGAATAAAACGATATCAGTGTAATGGTTTGACATGTTAATTGTTTGGATAATGAGCAATTTTAAATGTTTATTAAATATAATTTACCACAGTTTAATCTACGTCTTCTTACAAATTCATCCCACCTGAAATTAATTTCATATAGAAAAAAAAATACTTTTGAACAAAAGGAAAAAGTAAAAGAACATCAGCAGGTGGCTTAGATTATTCAATTCTTTAAAAAAATAAACAAAGCAAACCTGAAGTATGTAACTTTTTTTGTTCGTTTTTTTCAAAATCAGTTCACTGTGTCAACAAAATATTACACTTGAGAACTGAGTTATAAAATTTAAAGAGCTGTTTTTCACGCCAACTAAATAAAAAAAACGGACTGAGGAAAGTATAACATGGAAACAAATCACTATGAGTTTTTAATGGAATATGAGGGAAATATTTGTATGACATTTTATTCAAATGAGATAGAGACGTTTGTGAGTTTTGTTGTTGTTGTAAAGGTACTTAAAAGATTAAGAGTTTCGTATCCTAATTACTAGTATTATATGTATGTATGTAGATCTACAACACGTTGAACTTATTCAACTTTTTATTTTTTTAAACTTGTCGGTTGCAACGATGATAGAGACTAAAGGAGATACGACTCAGGAGAGGACACTCAAATATGTTTGATTTGAAGTGGTCGATGGTACAATAACACTAGATCCACTAATCCCACTATCCATTCACTTTGTATTATTGCGAGATATTGAAAGGTTTCTGTTTTAATAAATTTAATAGTATTGGTAAACACTAATATACTTTTTTGCATTTTGTAATGTTAGATAATGTAAGTTTAATATCCAAAAAAATTATAATGCTGCCTTAAAAAGCAGAGGTTTTATTATACCTAAACAGACTTGCCTTGCTTTCAAAATGAATGAATTTTTGTAATTGTGATAAAAAAATCGTCGATTCAACTGAAACATTATCTCTTTACAGTTTCTTGTATTAATCTTTGTTTTGTAAGTCGGTCAAATGCGAATAAAATTAGCTAACAGAGGCTTCTGTGAGCGTAAAAGAACAAAAATTACTGAAATAAAGTGGTGTGGTAAAGTTATCATATAGCCAGACCATAGACATATACAAAATGAATTTTTCATCAATTGGATATTGATCTAAATTGGTCTAAATCTATGTCACACTTATCGGTGTCAACTGTACTTCAACTTCCAGTCCTCTCTACGTATATATATATAGTATAGCATATTCGAAATAGATATTTTGGTGCATATTCAGGTGCATAATATATTTTAATAAGTTTGTAGCTAACCGAGCAGAAATTTGTCAAGGCTTAAATAGGGTCCTGCCTTATCAGGTTTGCCCTAGGTAGTATGGATCAGGCATTAATAGAGCATCCTGATTGGGCTCTGATCATGAGTGTAACGCTTTTTTCCCTATCAAGTCCTAATTGGGATAACCGGATCAGGCCCTAATTGGGATAACCGGATCAGGTTCTGATTGGGATAACTGGATCAGTCGCTGATTGGAATAGCTGGCCCAGCCCCTGATTAGGTAGACCGTAATAGAAAGATCATCAGACCCTATTTGGGTCTGCCTTATTTAACCTGATCTAAGCCCTTTTTCATTTGATAAAATTTCATTTGGTTAAAATTCATTAGAGTACTATACTATCTATTTTAGAAATATATAGTTAAATAGTCCCATCAATGGTATAGTAGAGTTGTCAGTGAACAGCCTTAGTAAACAGTCACAATTAATTTTGAAATTCTTTTTATTTTTTCTTCGTGGTCGATCAAAGCGCACGATCAAAAAACCAAAAAAAAAAATTTAGACAATTGTTCTTTTGAAAACTTTAATTGTGTTAAAGTGAAAAATTATTAAATTATATAACCGAACGAAATTATCGAAAATTGAAAAATATTTTTCTACTTCTTCCTAACCATTTTATTTCATGTGTCAGTGACCAGTGTGTAAAAGTGAAAAATGCGAGCCCTTGAGAAATGCAGGTGCAACCCAAGCTAGCATAAAAATTAAAATTCCACCAATTGATTCGTCGCTCGAACATGTAAAATCACTCCTTGCGCAATGTGCAAGCTTTATCAAGCAAGCTTTATCAGATCTGGCTTTTCACAGCCAAGATCCTTAGTAGATCAGGACGCGTTAGGCGAGTTATTTTAAGCTAAATATTATGCAACACTTTTTTTGACGCACTTAAAAATTTTTTGATACACGTTCTACGCAGTTATCGAGCCCATCGTCGTTTAGACTCTCCGCATTAACGAAACATATAGTTAACTCGTTAGCTTTAATTCTTATTTACGGTTGATAAACATACAGACTGCATCGTTTTTTGTAAAATGAGTGTTTGAGCTATCGTGTTTGTCAAAATCTAAATTTGCCCCATGGCCATTGATAAATTGTATCCGTAATATAAAGTATATAAAAATGCAGGAACAAATAAACAGTTATTTCATAAAATGTTTCTACATTAAATTAAGTTTTATTCGAACCATGCTTGATGGGAAAATAAAAAGCTAAAACACTTATATTGCATCAAGAATATTATTTTTATATGAATATAACATAAATACAAACAAGTAATCAAACTAAACATTAAAATAACAAATTTTAATTTCTGTTGACAGAATTCTATCAACAGAATTATGTAGACAGAATTTAAGTGAAAGAAATCTTTGAAAAATTCTGTCGGAGGTTTAAATCAATCGACAGTATCGATTCTGACAACAGAAAAAATTCTTTCGATAGAAAAACAGCCTAGTAAATCCAGGCTTAAACTAAAACTAAATATACTAGATTTCAACAAAAATATTTATATGAAAAAAAAAACGCGTTGGGCACCCCTGTACCAAACTATTACAATCGTTAAAAACCAATCACCAGTTCCATTCATCCACCCAAGAATCGGAACGAGCCTACACGGTACCTCTTCTAGGCTTATACGAAGGGTTTATCTTAGATAACCATCAAAGAAATAACAAACGCCGGTATACCAGGCCTCACCACAGTCACCAGTCGAAAGACGAAAAGTAGAGTTCCTCTATGTATGTATAGCCAGATTCACAAAAGGATCTACCAACATCAGGACTGTCCAAGAAAAATGTGGATTGTTATGCAATTGCGTCGTGTCATGGCAACCCAATGCTTCAACTGCCAACAATATGGGTAAGCAGCCTCTAATTGCAGCTGCAATACACGATGTGTCAAGTGTCTAGAAACGCATGTAAGAGGAAATTGTAAGCGCCAAACTACTAAGGGCACAGCAAATTGTGTCAATTGTGAAGACAACCATACTGCAAATTACAAAAGTTGTGCTGCTTACCAAAATTACATAAAATCGCTGAACTCGCAGCATCAAATACTTATTCCAGCGCATTAAACAATCACCATAGCCCCAGACTAGAACCAACTGTAAATTTCTGGCAACAATGTATGGCAAATTCAACAAATTCAAACCAAACTCCGCAAATACCAACTATACCATCAACAACTCCAACACTAACACAAGTTGTTCCACCAGTAACACCATCTACATCTAATATTTTTCTGGAATTCAAGAACCAAGCAGAACAGCTAGTGCAGATCCGAAACATCAAAGAAATATTTGACGAATTAACAAAACTCAACCATATCATCAAGGAATCAAAATCCAGCCAGGAAACAGTAATAAATATTGCCATGCACTATATCTCAAAATGAGCAGTTCATCCACCAACACCGTAAAGTGCCTACCCACGTTCCAAAATCCCTAAACGAGTTGAATTCGAAAATTTTATGAATCTCACCAACCAAGAATAATCTTCCTCTTGTGAACGTAGCTGAAACAAGATAAAAACTTCGCTTTTCCTTACTTCAACCCACAGGTATGATAGAGTTTTAACTAACGCAACAACTAACAATAACACTAATGGTGGCGGCGTAGCAATAAAAAATAAAAATCCAATAACGTAATATTTGTTGAACTAACTATTGAATACCTTAGATCGGCCTATGGGTTAACTGAAGAGAGTTTTTACGGCCTGCTTTGAGATATCTCCCATACTTGCACTTTAGACGAAATTCAACCTAGTTTTCATATCTAAAGCGAAGAAAAACTCTCAATGGCCCAATCGACCTTAGCCCCATTAACCTATCTTTACTCCTTAGTCCTTCTTAAAACACTGAAATAAAATTGATAGACATTCATCTTAGTCAAAGCTCTGCACTTTCTAGTACGTAATATAAAAAATTCTTAGCAGAAACTCTTAGCAAACGAATATACCTTTGTTCTGTTCTTGCACGAATTTATTTTACACTAATTTGATATAACACGAATTATATAAAAAAATTAATATTCTTAACGATTAACGCGAATCGACGAAACCTTTAATTTTAAATTTTGGAGTCTCTATCTGATTCTTTAAAAGAAGAAATTTCTTTTATAGCACCCTATTTTCTAACATAAATATTCGCTTGGTAAATTGTTTCAGCCAGCATTAGATTTGATTGGCTTTTGGAGAACAGCGAACAAATTGGTAACTGCTAATGGTAAGTGAGTTGTGGATGGGTGGGTGGCGAGGGGTCTCCCTAACACCTTTGATTTTGAATCTTCAATAACTTCTAATCCTGGCTTCTAATCTTATGAACTGTTTCCAACATTTCTGTATACCAACTTCCGGTTTGTCACTTCCGGTTAAAAAGTTTTTTTTTTGAGTTTTTTTCAGGTGTTTATCCCTACTATAGCCTTGCAGTTACAAATCGATTTTCATAAAATGTTGGTAAAAGGTTTCATTCAATATGTGAAAGATATTTTTAGTTTTTAGTGTACATTAGATAAAGAGTTGGGATTCCAGCATATACAACAGATTATACAGGTGATTTTTTTCACTGTTTTTTATGTTTCTTAGGAGCACATAACATTAACTTTGAACAAAAATGCAAGTATGTATGGAGCTGATTAGTTTTTAAACGATATTAAACAAAGTTTATGGAGGATCCCACGAGCATCTGTTTTTTTGAAAGCTCAATAACATCTGTACCTGAAAATCGAATTGAATGAAACTTGGTACATAAGCATTTAGTACGGTTCACGTCAGTTCTGCATCCCAACTGACGGTTTTTCACTTCCAGTAAAAATATTTGTTTGCATTTTTTGTATTTTCAGTGTCTTTATTCACACAAGTGATTATGATGAAACTTATTATGATGAAACTAAGGTTAGTTAGTTAGTGCGAGAAACTAATGATTAACTTTTGGAAAACATCGATCAAAGTGACGGAGTCCACAGTACAACTACTATTTTTTCTCACTTTGTTTTTAATGTTTGTTGAAAGCATACAGACTTCGTTCATTAATCAATTTTGATGACACTTTGATAAAAGATGGAGATTTTAATGACAAAGAACTGATTAGTTTTTGGACGGTATTGGATATTGGGACGGTGTTGCTCGGTAATACTTTTTTTAAACTTCAATAACATCAGTTCCTGATAATTGATTTTGATTAAACTTGGTAAATATGCTTAAAGTATGATTTGTAACAGTACTGCATTCCAACTTCCGGTTTGATACTTCGGGTAAAATTTTTTTTACTTTTTCTATTCGTGCAACAGAATTTATGTCTGTTGGGATACTTCAGTTTTCTTTAATGAACTAATTTTGATGAAACTCTAGCAAAAGATGGAGATTTATATGAGAAGGTACTGAAACGCTTGTGAGCGATAATGGGCAAAGTGATGTGGCTTCCGGCGCACCTGTTTTTTATAATTAGAACTCTGCAAAACCTATAACAAAAGCATAGCCATTAGTTGAAGTATTTGATATATATAAGCTCACTTTATATCCAGAACATTTTTTTTCCAGCGTATGCATCAGCGTCGCCAATATTTTTACATGCGTTTTTCTGGAACGTATTTCTAGCGTAAAACATAATTAGGTGTATTTCGACCCATTTTATGGACAGCGAGGAAGCGTTTTACAGACAGTGGCAGAACTTAGAAGTAAAGGAGTCCTTAGTGGTGTTAATCAAATGCATGCCCCTCTGAGAAACTTCAACATAATACTGGGAGGGTCCACATATACACCTCAAAAGGGTTTGCTCCTCGCCTCTGTAGAACTTTACAATTAACATCTTAATCACAGAACTAGAGATTGCGATTTTAAAGTAACAGTCTATTCCGACGATGTCGAAATTTCATTGGGGTAACTGAACAATGAATGAATGACTTTCTACCCTTGTCTAGCGAACCGGAACTTATAGAAGGAAAAGAAGCTCTCAGCATCTCTTATCCAATCTTGCCTATACTAAATTTGCTGCGTTCAAGAATTGTTATCTTTGCGTATGTGGAAACTACGAAACAAATTCGACCATCGCACCAATCACTTTTACAGCAGCTGTAAGGATGAGGAGGAGAAAAAACATCTGTCTCCAGCACCACCCTGTATTCGGTATTGGTAGCCTTTTCTCAATTTGTCGCTCTTTTCAGTGACCTAACGCTAAGATGACATCCATTATAATGTAACCGAACCTCAGACGCAAAATTTGCCATCCTTTCTGCCATTAGTAGCGTTCCTTTTTGACCAACAAATTCAATGTAATTATCAAACCTTGAAAAAATAAATTCTACACATGTTACGCAATGTTTATTAAAAAACATTCAAACAGGCGGTAGCATTATTATTTATTCTCAAATTATGTAATTTATAATATTATATTGATCAACCTATTCACACTATTGTTCATAATTATACGTTTTTATTATACAAAAAATATTATTTCAAACTTTTAACACTAAAAATACCTACAGTCTCCTTCCTAAGCCAATTGCAATTTTGTCGTTGCATGATTTCGATAAGTTATTTTGTCATTTTGAAATTTTTTTGTTTTGTGTTGATTGATGGAAAATAATTATAATAATTAACATGAAACATGCAACTGCAATGAATATTTTGTTTGGTTTTTTATTTTTTGATATTTTTCACTATACGTATGTTGAATATAGCTGAGTGGTACTCATTTATGTTAATTTGATTGATGGATGTACACAATTAGTGGTATTTCAAGTGAAATATGTTATCTTTAAACTTTAAATTTCGTGAGCATCTGTAATTAATTTGATAAAGTTTCTTTCGTTTGTTAAAATTTATTGCTTGGCTGTGGAATCGAAGAATTCCATATAATGATGCCTGATGGGCGATGGCGAAAATGAACCTCTATGAACCAATAGTTTTGGTATCTATTGCACGCCATTGAGGCTTTGCATAAACATGCCGTAAGTGATTCTAAAATAATCTAGGTCAAAAACCAAACAAAGCGTTTGTGAATAGGTCAAGCCTATTTAACAAAATACTACCTGAGTGGAAAACCATGACGAAAAAAAACATAAAAAGGAAAAAATGTGTTCTGTTGAGCCATCGCGACAAAGACCATCACGGTCGAATATACCATAATAATATCGAAATCCGATAAAAAATGTATAAGTAGAATTAACTATTTGCTAACTAAAACTAATAATTTCTAGATTTATCCAGTCTAATTAAAACTTAAACAAATTGCATAAATATTATTTTAAGATGTTTTATAAAACGAGTTATGTAGATACAATAACTTGCCTAAATATTAATTCATATTTCCGTCTTAGTTTCACATTTCACAAATCAATAAAATGTTTGATTTGTTTTTATTCAAAACTAGCTGAACCCGGCCACGCGTTGCAGTGGCTCAGTCTGGTTAAATATAAGAAATTAAGAAAACAGAACAGACACGTTTCTAATATGTTTAATTTCATAATGCTTGAGGGTATACAATGTTTTTTGTTGTTCTATTGTCTGTGCAGATATAGAGATTGTCTGGTTTGCCGACTCTAGACCACGCAATATATAATTGTCCATGTGAGAAACAAACGGTTTCTAGATCTAAACCATGCACTTCTTATGTTTGGCCCTAAGCTTTGCTGATGGTGATTGCAAATGCCAATCGAATTGGGAATTGCAATCTTTTAAATTTAAATGGCATATCCGTTGGCATCATAGGTATGAAAGGAATGAAGATATTTTCACTTTTGAAATGTCCAGTCAAGATTGTTGCTTCTACTACGTTGCTCATTAATTTTTTTCGCTGCGAGTCGCGTGCCATTGCAAAGTATTGTCTGATCCATATTTCGTAACAGGATAATTGGCAAGCCGATTTTTAATTGCAGTACATTCGGCGGCATCCCTGGCAGATCAAATAAATTCCAAAATTTTGTTAGATATTTATCCGCTTCTTCTACTTCCATGACAGTGTCTACGGAATTGTGTGTGACTGCCTCGTTTTAAATATAAGACTGAATTATACTGTTAAATTCATTGAAGTCTTTGTTTTTGCCGCAAGAATGACTCATTTACTCAGCCAATCCTGGTTCTTCTGATTAGTTTGTATATTGGAAAATACTTTTTCAACCCATTCCTCTTTTCACGGCACTAATTTGCAAAAGTTATAGAGGCAATAAAATTTGTCCCGAGGTTAGATCAACCGGTGCCTTTCCTTCAGCAATTTATGTGAGAATATTTCAGCCGATTTATCGTTTTGAAGCAGGATATGCATATTTGTAGTTAATTTTAATCTTTTTACGTGTCGTCACAAAGTAGAGTATTTCAGGCAAGCATTTATTTCATCTGGTGTTGCTCGAGGAACTACAGGTAATTTTTGTCTGAAATCTCCTGCAAAAAATATTAATGCATTCCCAAATAGTCTGGTATTTTCACGCAAATCTTGCAAAGATCGATCAAGAGCTTTAAGCGATTTTTTGTGCGCCATTGTGCATTCATCTCAAATAATAAGTTTACATTTCTGCAATATTTTTCCCATTCCGGATCCTTTGGAAATGTTGTATGTGGGAGTTTCAATAAATTGCATGTGCAATGGCAATTTCAAAGTGAAATGAAGAATGAAAAGAAATGAGAAAGAAGTGAAATGAGCAATGTCTCACTATGCCTAACGACACAAATGCTAAAACTATGTCATTTTGTGATCAAATTGCTGCTAGAATTAGTCTGATTAGGAACGTTTTGCCAGTTTCTCCTGGCGCATCCAAGACAAAGATTCCTACAACCCCGTTATTAACATTTTGCATTAGTTGGTCGTAAATTCATTTCTACTTCGAAGGAAGATGTAGCAGCAGATCCTTTCGGCGATGAAATTCCTAATTGATTGAGAACTTTGTTCGCAATATCTCAGCACAAATCTTCAATCTTTATCATCGGTTCGTTGTAAATTTCTGTTGTGAAATGTATGTTTATATTGGCATTTTCCTTGGATATACCACGTAAAATATCTTCAGCCATGTGTGATTTATATTTTTCCCATAACTCTGTTATAGATGAAGGCGAGCAGGCGGTCAATATGATTGCATTCCAGTGACGGTCGTTCTCCAATAAATTCAAAGCTTGACATTCAATGTGGAAACTGTTATGTGTAACGCCATTGTCAACTCTTAATTGCTGAAAAGACATAGGACCGGGCATCTTTATCAATAGAAGCATTCATCTTGATTGGGATGTACGGTGAACAGTCTGCCTATTGAAGTTTCTTTGAATATGCCGGGTGTCCTTCGACTCGCTCTCCGCGTTTGTGCAATCACAATTACTTATTTTGCTGATCCATGTTTATCGGGAAAAATATGTAGCAAAAACTGTATGTGGCTCAGTGTAAAATATCGTATTACAGTTTGCTTAAAGGAGCACATTTTTAAAGTAAATGCGAGGACGGAGGACATTCTTGCTCCAAAGGAGTCCAAGTCAGCCTAAGACAGTTCAAATTAGATAAAAGAATCTGTGGGCTGATCACTATACAAAACTAATCGATTAAATTAAGCATGAAGTGAAACTCGACCATAAAATTGTGTGAATTGAGGATAAAACAGGTGAGATACTTCTACTTGTTGACAGCCTACGTTTTGAAACATATACAGCTAAACCCGCCTGTATTCAAATGCAACATTGTGTCCAAATTTCAAAGGAATCGGTCTAGTACTTAAGGAGATTACCTAATTTGAACAAGCGAACATTTACATATTTATTTATATAAGTAATAATTGTCACTTTGTTTATAGTGACAATTGAATCTTCTCACATGTATTCTAGCAAGCGTTTTGTCAATTTGAATTATTTAAACTTGTATGTATCACATACATCATGTCAACTGCTGGTTTGAACAAATTCACTGACTCGTTTTTTTTCGACGAAATCGTATTCAAAAAAATTATCAGTTGTAATTTCCCAAGGGTGGTGATAATTCGAAATAATTTTTTGCCAAAAATTTCGAAAGCAAGAATATTGATAAAAAAAAGCACGAGGCCGTAGGCCGAGGGCTTTTATCAATACCACTTGCTTGAGGAATTTTTCAAAAAATTATGAGAATTTATCAACGAACGAGAATTCGTTTAGAAAATTTTTTGCCATTTTTTATTTCTTTATATATTTTTTATGAATTATACATTGGCTACTGGGATATCAGTTAATTATTTCAAAATTAGGCTGATAATTTTTAATGTCCCAGTAGGCCAGACGTATAACTATTTGTTATTAGTATACTTCTAATATTATTGGTGAAATTGAATGATGTCATTACATTTTAAAGAATTTCATTGGGTTAAATAAAAATAAAACTAAGGCAAAAAATTTTCTCTCAAAACCAATGGCAATTCGGTGTGGAATCTTTTTGTATTTTTTTTTTTACCATAGAACCAATTTGCATTTCCAATGGACAACAATGAAATAGAAAATTTTTATCACAGTATGTATATAAATGTACATATGTGTTGAGTGGGATGGTGGTTAGCACCATGGACTCAAAATCAAAACCCGGGTTGGACCTCCATTTAAAGTCAAAATTTGTTAAACAATGCCATTAACAACCATCAACACACTGGTGATGCAATTAACATCCGATAGTGCTTGTTGACAGCCTGTGGTATGAACACATATGACTAAAAAAAAAAGAAAAACAGAAAAAACTATATATAATCCTTCCTGTATTTGAATGCAACATTGTGTCCAAATTTCAAATGAATCGATCCAGTACTTTCCGATATTACCTATTTTGAACAAACGAACATTTACATTTTTATTTATACTAGGAATCACCCAGTGGCCAAAATTCGGCCATTGTAAATAGAAATTGTAAATAGACCTCCCAACCAAATAGCTACAACACATTATTTCAGGGTTTAATTAATTGATATAGATTGATTTTGAATTGTGAAACAAATAACTTGAAAAAAAAAACCAAAATAACCGAACAAAAAACTCAAAAAACACAACTATCACATATTTGCCATTTTTTCTCAAAAAATCGCCAAAATTTAAAAAAAAGTATTTTTCGGCACATCTACTACTCAAGACCTTTCCTACGATATACATATTGCCACACTGTTGATGGAGCAAATATTTTAAAATTGTACCGCAAAAATATTGCTTACGTATTTATATATAGAAGATAGAAGATATTCCAATCAGAGATGAGAAAGAAACGTTCTTCGAACGAATATTTAAGAATGTTTTGAAAATCCAATCGCATTTATTCCTTTTTTTTATTAAGGAAAGAATACGAATATATAAAGAATAGAAATAAGAGAAATGTTTTCATTCGAATGTTTTATATTCTCCAGCACTCGTGTTTTAAAATATCTGTCGTTTTTATTTTATTTCTTTTATTCTTCCTATTCGCTTTATAATCATAACATTTTCTTAGTTTTTTTTACTATTTGCCTTGTTGATTAAAAACGAAAAACTGCGATTTGAGGACGATATCAATCGATATTCGTGTTCGTTTTGAGTGAAGCAACTGAAACAAATGAAAAATTATATGCAATTGTTGTTGTTTTTTCAGTTACTTCAGTCAAATTGCACGCACCAATATTATTTAGTTTATGTATGATAATTGATGGGCTATTATTTTGAAAACGTACATTTTTTTGTTGATTTTTAAATTTTTGATTTTTAAAAAATCTGAAATTTTGATATATTGTTGGCATTGACGAAAGGAAAAAAGCAATTTCTGCTTTTATTTTTTGTGTACTCTGAATCGGAGTTATGCGCGGTTGAATTTTTGAGGCTTTTTCACGTAGTTTTGGTAATGGTGTCAATGTTTTGTTAATAGATCCCATAAATTTCATGTGATTTACGTATATTTTTGCACATAGGGAGAAAAATTATTGAATAATCGAAATATGTAAGTTGGAAATTAATAATTTTTCTCTTTTCCGCTAGGCAGCGCGTTAAACCTTGCTTTACTTCAAAGCTCATATCTCAAAAAGTCACTTTTTTTTTTATTGTTTTTCACAAATTTTAAAGTAAACATATGCAGCTATGAAATTGAGAAATAAAAAGTCAGCAATTCAATATGGATTTTTTCTTACGATTTTTTAAAGTTTGGTATATGAAAAATTCACATGTGTTTTTTTATTAAGTTAATAATCCTGTACTAAATGTGGATCTAATAAATTCAACTTTTCATATTTTAACACCTGCAATAAGTTTGAACCATTTTCTGTGTATTTCTGATTGAGAAACAGGTTTTTATTCAGAATAAGAATAGGAGATCCCATTGATCGAAGATTTTGTTATAATATCAACATCACCAACACTAACATTAGAAAAAAACATTTTTACTATAAACATTATAATTTAATCAATATTATAAATAAATACATTAAAAAATTAATTTATATAATTCTTTTTGCCTTTAAATTGAAATATTTATGATTATCAGAAAAAGAAAACATTTTGGCAATTATTTTATCGGGTGTAGTGTTATCCGGTAAAAAAACAGTGGAATCCTTGAGTTCCACTTATAGTTTTAATGTCCGAAAACCGCATTGAAAGAAATTGCTCCTGTAGTTCGATATCTCCTGAAGACACATATGAAAACTTCATAACGTGGTTGGTTTTTTTCGATCAAATTTCCGCCCATTCAAATAATTCCCTTGCTGTTGATATTTTTTCTCCTCTAAGCTAAGCTCTCCGGGCTTCTCTTTTAAGTGTTCCTCCAATCCCATCGGATGGATCCTTTCCGTGGGCAGTTGCAAAGAAATGCCATTCTGCAGGTTTTTTAAAATCATCAATATTTGCAGAGATTTATGAAATTCTTCTTATTTTTATATTGAGCTGCTGAACTATCAGTAAAATATGAAATTTTTTTGATACTTTTGATGGATATATTTCTTGCTGTTTTTCAATGAATTCAATACACCTTTTCTGGTATTTATGAACTGCAACTGTGTTATGCATTAAATGATCAGATATAATGACCAAAGATAACACCTCTAGTTTATCATTACATGATTTGTAGTAAACTACGATTGGGTGGATTGTGGCTTGAACTTTATTGAAATGTGCAGCTTGTATCTCATTTTGCGTTATCATTGAGTATTCTCGATACGTTGATTTGACCAAAATTTACGTGGTAGAGTTGTCAACAAAAACGCTTGTTTTGATTTAGAGCTGGCATCTTTAAATTCCTTTTTAAAGTTCATTAGCCATGATGTATATTCACATTCCTCCTTTGGTGATAACACTTTAACTGAATCTACTTGAAATATTCTTTGACTTATTGCCGATGTGACACTTGCAATTTTTTTATAACTTCCTGTTGCAATATGTTTTTGATAGGAGATACGGCTAACCTTCCAAGAACATTGTTAATATATTCTAAAGTGTCATTAAGTAGTTCAAGAACTGGTGGAGATATAGTATCAACCGAAACTGGTGATGGATCTTAAGATTCTGGAGGTATTTTAATATTTTCGTTCGTTGGAACATTTTCAACATCCTGATTTATAGAAATAATTTCACTATCGATAGTTTCCGAACATGAAAGCTGCTGTATAGACAATATTAGTTGCATATGAATTTTTATTCATTTTAATAAAATAATTAAATTTACCTTATTTTTATAGATATAAGTGCGACATCTTTCACATATAAACTGGTCATCACGCAAAGTAAAATTTAGGTTCGCAGATTTTTGAATAACAGCTGGTGTGACCAGTTTCACATTTTTTGATGTTCGCTTATGATTTTTGAGACCGTACAAGTTACTGCACAATTTGAAAGGCATTTCTACTATTATCTTTTCTAAACGTTATGTCTTCTAAATATTTTTGAATATAATTGATATAAGGCAATCACATCAATATATATACCTTTTAAATAGTTTTGACATAGGCAGAATCAGGTAAAATTAGGTAGGTACAATTTAATATATTTTGATTGGATTCAAGTATAATTTGTTCCAAAAACCGTTTGTGGGCGTCATTAAAAATTTTAAATGTTAAAATTATGAGTCTAATGAGATTTTAATTAGTAAAAAGGGGCTGAATAGACACTTTTTAAAATGAATAAACATTTTACAGACCCTTTTAATAATTTAAATTCCTTTATTTTACCACTTAACTTAAATTAATTTTTAATAAGTTTTTAACCATTTAACCGCACAGAAAATGGTTCAAATTTATTGCAGGTGTTAAAATATGAAATGTGTAATTTATTAGATCCACATTTAGTACAGGATTATTAACTTAATAAAAAAACACATGTGAATTTTTCATATACCAAACTTTAAAAAATCGTAAGAGAAAATCCATATTGAATTGCTGACTTTTTATTTCTCAATTTCATAGCTGCATATGTTTACTTTAAAATTTGTGAAAAACAAAAAAAAAAAAAAGTGACTTTTTGAGATATGAGCTTTGAAGTAAACCAAGGTTTTACGCGCCGCCTAGCGGAAAAGAGAAAAGTTATTATTTTCCAACTTACATATTTCGATTATTCAATAATTTTTCTCCCTATGTGCAAAAACATACGTAAATCACATGAAATTTATGGGATTTATTAACAAAACATTGACACCATTACCAAAACTACGTGAAAAAGCCTCAAAAATTCAACCGCGCATAACTCCGATTCAGAGTACACAAAAAATAAAAGCAGAAATTGCTTTTTTCCTTTCGTCAATGCCAACAATATATCAAAATTTCAGATTTTTTAAAAATAATTGTTTTTTTTTTCGATGTACGTTTTCAAAATAATAGCCCTGATAACAAATCGGAACGAAATTAGCATATTAAAGGACGCAAGTTGAAGTTTTAATTAAATAAAATTGGACTATTGTTTATTTAATATATTAGATTAATTAATTTAACAATTTTTTTAAAACTTGAAATCATGGAACCAGAAGGCTCTGGCGTAAACAAAACTGCGTCATTTATTTTAAATAAAATTAACTTAAATGTTTACAAAATATTTAAAAAATTTCAATATGAGTAATAACTTCTAGTATAAATAATTAATTATTTTATATTAAAATGATATTTTTGCTTGTTAAAAAAGACCTAATGAATTTAGAATTAAAAATTTTTTTTATTTTCAAGCTCTATTACAAAGACTACCTCTATTTTCTTTTGACAAATGGTGGTAAGGGTAGGAAGTTGCTACGAGGTGTCAGGACTTCGGTTTGGACGAAGGGTTTAGTATTTACTTCATGAAAGGTGAGAGGGTGTTTGTTTACTTCTAGCTAGAGAAGTAAAAGAAAACCAATACAAAACATAAATGCGATGTCGTAAACAACAAAATATATTATCACATTACATTACATGCTTGAGTTTAATTCCAGCTAATCCGTTGCGTTTTTTTATAAATACAATGAAACGATTCATTTTTATTTAAAAAACATTGTATAAGCCAAATGATTTATCAACCCAAATTTTTGATGCATTTGCAATCTAGTGATCTAACCCTAGAACTTAACGGCGTAAAAATTTTGAATCTCGACCAAGTAGTGTTCAACATTTCGTTGTTTTTCGGTCCAAAGACAGACTAAAATTATTCTTAGTATTAAACTCCGCATAACATAAAAGTCCAAAAATAAAATTTTAAATTGATTTAATAAATATAAACTTCGAGTTAGTAAAGTATTAATACAAAAAAAACGTATAAAATTTTATTTTTTTTAACCCAAAAAAAATAATCCCAATGCTAAGAATATATTCGCAAATACATTTGCGTTTCTATTCGCATAATTCTTTATTCCTGTTTTTAACTAAACCATTCGAATATAGAGAATAAACAAAACAGAATAAAAACAAACAAAAACATTTTAATAATTCTCTCACTGTTTTCATTTGTTTTAAAATGAGAATACAAAAGAACACGAATATATAAAAACACTCGTTATATGGGAAACGTTTGTTTCTTAGCGAAGAACGTTCTTTTCTCACCTCTGATTCCAATTGGATTAAATTTTATTGATTTTATAGATTAAAAATAATTTTATTTTTCACTCCAAAAAAAGTGGATTTGTCACTTAGTGAAACTTAAATTACCATAACAACAATATAAAACTCGCATTCTTAAATAGTTTCACTTAAAAAAACCAATATAGAACACAATAATATTGTTATAGTTTTTTGTATTCAATTGCATATTTAGAAGAAATAGCAAATATTCACTATTCATCGGAATAAACAAAATATATTATAGTTTTGATTAAATGACTTAAAACAAAACAAAAATATTATAAATACATAAATCATATTGTTAACGTAAATTAAGCGACCGTTGTTGTTAGTAGTTTAATAAAATTATTAGTCACACAATCTATAGAATTTCTATGAAATTTCTAACAAGTAAATAGTTAGGTTTTGACAAACGATTTGTTGGTGTTAATTTAAAATGCAAATAAATCTAGAAATTCATAGAAAAGGTTTTATATTTTCATGAGAGAAAATACTATTGTAATTTTAAATTTGTTTTTTTGGAACTGAAATGATTTGATTTTATTTTCTATTAACTGGTGAGGTGGAAATATAGTTACAAGATATAAGCGCTACAAGAAAAACAGTTAGGCGCTAAGGTCGAAACTTGGTCGGGACGGCAGGTAAGTGTAACCTAGAACCTAGAATAGTTGTTCTTTCAACGGTCCGATGATTGCCACCAAGGACTCAAAATTAATTTTTTGCTTTTCCTCCGATTAAACTGATTGTAACGTTTTTCTACGTTCAACTTGAATTGGTCTAACTCTCAATGCGATAAACGCAGAGTCGAAATATGCAGTTAAAATTTGATCTTTTCATTTCATAAGTTTTTTTGTCTCTTATCTTTATATATTTTATATATTTTATTTTATTATTTTTATATTTTAATTTGATTAAACATTAATTAAGTTGCTGAAAAATGACATGACATGGTATGGAATTTCAATTATGGAATTCTGGAAAGTCAAGGGATTTTCTATTGGTTACTGAAACCAATGAAATTTTAATCAATTCTCTGGAAACAAAATTTATTTTAACCACAACTTTTTTTATAAAAATTATATATCATATATTTTTTATAATTTACTTATGTCGCTTTTATACGTATACGTTTTATAGAAAAATCTAGACGATTACGGTCACTTCCAGGAAAATAAAATCAACAAAACAACAAACAAATTAATGAAATGAATAGTGTTGTTGTTGTCTCCTCTTAGAAATAGGGTCAACATAAACGATTTTATGAATCAAATCAACATAACGTAAAATAATCGAATATTCTAATATTTTCTCAAGGTTTCTGGAAAGTGATGTCGAATTATCTAGAAGTATTGCAGAAGGTATATAAGAAAATTACCTGTTGTAGTTTTTAATTAGTTTATTTTAAACCTGCGATTGTGAAGTTAAAATTATAAAAGTGATCTTTAAATTAGTGAATAAAGTTATTATAAGTGTTATTGAGTAGAAATAATTTGTGTATTATTTTGAACGTTGAGTTACTGGAAATTTCTACAATAAACCGTTGGAGTTTCTGAAGCTGTTAAAAGAATATTCTAGTTAGGAATATTGTTTGCTGCATTGTTTTCCTGTTGGTGTGAAACAATTAAGGTGTTGAATACTTAATAAAACCTGGTGTATTTGCTTACTAATCAGTGATCGAACTCAGAAAGAGATTGGGAATTACGTTTATCGAATTGTGAGTTAGGCCAATTCGAAGTAAGGTTGGAAAAACGTAACAATATTTTTGCAAGTGACATAACTTATAATAATGTAACGATTATGGAATACGATAGAACACAACACAATAGAATATATAAGACTGAATCTAACAAAATATGGTGAGCAATTTATGAAATTTTTTTGCTATCCACACAATTGTCGATCGATCTAGTTTCGAATCGATAAGAACTTTTTAATACACTTTACAAAAAAAGGATATCATTCTCATCAGGGCTAGCTGACTAGATACACTACCAAACAAAATTAACGCTATATAAACCAAAACTGGACTACTGCTCTAGCGAAGTATAAGAAAACAAAAAACTTTCATAAACATATATTTATTAGATTCAGGTGAAGTCAATTTATTTCTCTAGTTGATCACTATTGTTGTTATACTCTAACCAAGTTAGAATTGGATAACATCGGCGAGAAGAAGATGACTATCTTCACTTGTGTCTATCGACACATTATCTACGATTAATTCTATGAATTATTTGTGTTTTGTTCCACAAAAAAAAAAAATTATAAATTGCACACCATATTTTGTTAGATTCAGTCTTATTATTAATGATGGGATAACTTCCACCGGAGTGATGTAATATCACAAATAATTCATTGAATTAATAATAGATCATCTTTCGAGAAAATACTCTTTAGAGAAAATAGTTCTACAAAAGAAATATAAAAATCAATAAAAGATAACAACGTAACCAAAGTAAACGATCTATTAGAGAATAGGTAAATAAACAAATTGAAAAGAATAGATCTCACACCTATGTGTCAATATTTGAAGATCGTGCTGTTTTGTTTATGTTGATAAAGGAAGGAAAAAAAGGGTGTGTTCTATCTAGAATATTATAGTAATATCGAGGCTATTTCATGTGGTATATATAAAAGATGTTGTTCGAGGATAAAATTAGTATAAATTTGTAAGCGATTGAATTGAGCATAAATATAGCAAGCAGTGATATAGGCGAGTTAAAATTAAGTGTTATAAGTAGAAAGTTAAAAGTGATATTGTAACAAATATAATAGAATTATAAGTGGTGAATTATTGTTAGTTCAAGGAGAATTAAGGGGAATAGTAATAGGAGAATTATTTTTATAATAAAATCTTGAACGAGTAAAATTATAACGTTTAGAAAATCCATTGTGTTTTCCTGATTTCCTGATTTAGTGATCGAACTAAATAATCGTAACTCGGCGAAGAAACGTTACAACTGGTGTCAATGAAATCGGGAAATAAGATGGATGGATGGAAATAAGATGGATTTGAATGGATTAAAAGTTCAAGATCTGAAGAGTGAATAGGAGAAAAGGAATCTTTCAACAACGGGAACCAAGAATGAGTTTAAAGAACGATTAATAAAGGCTATGGAAGCAGCTGGCTTGGATCCAGAAAAATATCGTTTTGGACAAAAAGAAGCAAATCCAGATGCAGGAAATTTTGAAGATAAAGATGGTGCTGTTGAGGCAACGGGGCAAGTCGTAACACCAAACAACGACTTTGCACAGTTAATGTCTATGATGGACCAAATGAGTTTCAACATGAGATCAGGATGCCGATTATGGAATGCGATTCGCTTTGAAAGCGATTTTGCTTGATATTTTGTGTATGTGTATTACTAACGATTTTGATCTAAAATCCATTACTTTTTTGTAAAACTACTACGTTTTTATAAATTATTTTTAAACTAAAATTCGTTTGACGTTTCAACAGAATTGTTTGTTGTTACTTGTTTAACTTTTATAAAAATCGTCGTCTAATCTTTATATTGGGAATGAAAAGGTAGTTTGGTGATAAATTATAGAAATTAAGAGAAGGTTGGCGTACATTGAAGTTAGGACTATTAGTTTGAAGTACAAATGATGTGTGCGAATGAAATATTGGTGATTTGTTGATATGTATTTGTTGTAGTTTCTGGATAGGTTATCTTTCTTTTCGAGTCAATGAAGTTTTGATACATCTTTTTATTTAAGGACTGGCAGAATTCGCCTATATATAGGAATTAGTGAATTATTTATTTTACAGATTGCAATTTATTTTATAGATTGTTTTTTGTGTCTTGCAGTTTTTGTTCTTTAGTGTTAAATCTTTAAGCTCAGTAAACACGTTTTGGTAATATAGGTTTCCTGTAAGAATGTGATTTTGATTTTGTCTGCGAGAGTCAATCAAATATTTGATAGGTTATCCACGAAGATTAGGGAGGTATATACTAAGGGGGTATTAGATGTTAGTAGATCGGAACTGGATACGGTAATGGGGATACAATGGATTTGGGCCGTTTTTGGGAGTTAGGACTAAAGGTTTTTGTTCCCCCATGGTAAATTTGTTGATGTATTTGCCAATATTGTGTGCTGGGTAGTAATTTTCAATCCTTGTAGTAATTCTTATTAAGAAATACTGTTTCAGACTTGCTTTCCAGTTTTTGGGAAACAATAAAGTAAATACTTGATAAAACCTCGTATTGGCGTTTAATGATCAGTGAATACAAAAGGGCATTGAATGAATTATGTTTCTTGAATTGAGAATAAGACCACTTCGATGAATGATAGAAAAATGTGACAGCATGCTTTGGATTTTTCTCAGAGAAAAACTCCATTTCTTTTATGTGTGTTTAAGACTGGATTGGGACCTTCATCATCAAAGCCATTATTCTATTCGAAGTTTATCCGAAGTCTTAGGAAAATATGCTATCCACTACACCACCGAGGCATTGTATGTATGGTATAGAGTTGTTTGGTGTATAACTCCAATGAGGTATATGCTATCAATGAATGCACGCACATAATAACTATCTTGCATCTGTAAAGAAAAAGAATGGCATCTGTTTGGATACCCAGCGACTACTTCCAACCTCTACAATGAGTATTGGAAAAATCTTTGTAAAATAGCGCAACTCAACAACATCACACTGCGGTGGGTTCCAAGCTATAATGGCATTTCAGACAACATAAAAGCGGATTAACTTGCTATGGCTGGAGTGGTCATGAAATATTCAGGCTCAGAACCCGCCTTGGGGTTATCTAAAACTTTTACCTTGTCATATATATATTATAGAAATATTTTAATAAATTTTTTAAGGTGAATTTTTTTAAAAATTTCTCTGCTTTTTCAAAAAATTGCGATAGTCCCCAATTATTTTGCATTATGTGGAAAAATAATGATACTATAAAACTATGGGGAAAAATATAAAAAACAAGGGGAATATTAACTATCCAAACCCCTTTTATATTTTTATAATAAATTATCAAACGATATTATTATCCCAAATTACTATTTTTACCAAAAAAGACCTACTTTTACCTTTAAACACAAAAAGAAAATTAAAAATCTGCGAAGTAGTTCATGGCGTGTGTCTTGAATTAAACAATGTGTCTTGAATTAAACATATACGAAACCAGTGGGTTTTCAAAACTGCTCCGAGATATAAAAAGAGAACCACTCGTGACCAAAACATTTCCTTCTACGAAATGTTTTTTTTATTCTCTCTTTAACAGTAAAAAATTTAAACCAATTCAAAAATGTGTGGCAACTTGATGTAATAAAAACGTGATTAATGCTAAACTCATGAACACATCTACAAATTGCATCTATAAATATTACCATAGCGTGAAATTCTGCCAAACTAGATCATGTATTTAATAAAGAAAAAATTTAAAGTTGCTGCGGAGTAACACACTTAGCAGCAAATCAGCAGAAGGCTGAAGAATCTAGCGAATTATTTTTAATTGTTCGTTTAAACGAAGCAGTCAAGTACGACTCCTTTCTTTTTTTATTATCTAACAAGTTCAAACAAACGATCCCATTTCTCAACACAAAACTTAATTCTCTATTCTTTCTTACTTCTCTATTTTCTATTCATCTTCTATGTTTTGATCAATAGCCGACACAGAACAAGCAATCCATATCGGCAAACTGAACTAAAAAAATAGACATCATTCATTTTAGAATAGGAATCTTTATCAAGGAACACCAACTCTTCTACTGTAACCATCAATCCACAGTTAAGATTCTCATAACCAATATATAATATTAACTATAAGTTTCCTGAAAACCATCCCAATGTGATCATTCTACCTGTCGAGTCCACAAATGAAACCTGTCGAGTCCACAAATAGCCATGTCAAAAACTGAGTATATTAATAAATTAAACCTCTTACTCAGGAATTCTAGCACGCACAGTTCTAAAACGTGACTAAACAAACTCACTACAAACTAAAAACAATTCAGTATTATAAAAGAACTAAATGAAAAATAATGTATCAACGTCCGAACTAAAAACATATAACAGTAACCAGCCGAACGGTCTCCCCAAAATACACGCATCTAAAATACCGATAAGACCCATCGTATCCTACATAAGTACTCTAGCGTACAATTTGTCCATATCTCTATCCCAGATTTTCAAATACATTTCTTCAAACATTTTTAACTTAAAAAACTTGTATGGCCTCAAAACTAAATAAGACTTCCCTTATTTCATTAACCAAAACAATGAATTAATCTCCTTTTAAGTAGTAACCATCCCCCCCCCCCCCCCATCCATACTATGAGAATATTCTACATCTACGATACATTTAGAGTCTGAACAATTTCCAAAATGATTATGAAACAATCAACAAATAAATTAAAATAAATATATAAGTTTTTAGGGTTCCGTCCGTACTTTGAAAAAGTAAAAACGGTACCCTATTGGTGAGACTTCGGTGTCCGTCCGAATTTCTACATAATCGATTTTCTCAAAAACTATAAGTGCTATCAACATGGAATTTTTTACAGTTATAAAATGTATTTGTCCACGCCTACTGACAACAAAAAATTTATGAATATTTGTTTTTATCAATATTTTATGGACATTGATAAGGAGATAGTAAAACAAAAGATTTTTTTAAGTAATCGAGTTTGGTTTCAAAAAATCAAAAAAAATCCAAATATTTCAAAAAGACATTTCAATGAATTGTCGACTGCTTACTTTTTAAGTTATTTCAAAAAACGTGTGTTCATTTTTTTGTCCCCCACCTTAACTTCGAACATTACAAGAGCAAAAATTGAAAAAATTCAAGGATGTAGGAATTTTGCATACAAAAATCCGTTTTTTTGTTTTGGTTCTTATAATTTCAAATGTTCATTGGAGGGGGGGGGTAGAAAGTAGAAAAGTTGGGTTGAGAGTAGAAATTACGAAAACAAAATATTTTTGGTCATGTCAAATGGGGTATCATATGAAAGGTTATTTTTTTTCTAGTCTTTTCTAGTCTCTTTTTTTTAATTTTCGAAAGCACAGTTTTTAACTTATTTTAGAAAAAGTGAAATTTTAGTATTGTCCCCCCACTTATCTCCGAACATTACAAAAAAAAAAAATTTTAAAAATTCACTGTTGTAGGAACTTGGCAAAAAAAAATGAAAAATTTTTTTTGGTCGTTATAATTTCAATTGTTCTTTGGAACCCCCTCCAAGAAATGGAGAGTAGAAATTTTGAAAAAAAAATATTTTTGACCTGGACAAGTGGGGTGTCATATGAACGGTGATTTTTTTTGTAGTTCAAAATAATTTTTTTGTAATTTTCGAAAACACGGTTTTCGACTTATTTTTAAAAATGTTAAAATTTGTTTCTGTCCCCCCCTTTATCTTCGATTATTACCGAAGCGAAAAATTGAAAAAATTCACGGTTATAGGAAATGCTGTAAAGATTGAACGAAAACTATAGCGGTTAGCTCATTATTTCAAATGTTCCTTAGAGGGGGTTGAGAGAAGAAATTACGAAAAAAAATTATTTTTGACCTAGACAAGTGGGGCGTCATATGAAAGGTTATTTTGTTTCTAGTCTAAAACCATTTTTCCGAAATTTTCAAAGTCACCATTTTCGATTTAAAATCGTGTTTTGTGAAGAACTATTCACGTAGAATTTTGAATTCTATGATGAGGATCAATTTCGTTACTTTGCAGCACATGTATAATTTAGTAACTAATTCAATCTAACGAAATTTACATTTTAAAATATTAAGGTTCTAAAATAGTCTTAAATAGATTATGGTTAGTCAGATGAGTTCGGCATAAAAAAAACATTATTCGGGGCTCGGGCTGACCATTGCAATCTAGTAATCTTTATCGTTCAAGAGTTGTAACTGTTTGTTATCGGTATACGCATTCCATTAAATTTCAATGATTTCGAGGAAATCTGTATTTATGTTTGACTAATAAACGAATTAAATTAACAAATGTTGCCACCATAAACAGTTATGGGTAAAATTCAACCCAACGGAAAACTATATTAGCAAATACTGTTTTTTCATATTACTATATACACGGAACCCTCGGCGAGCGAGTTATACTCGCACTTGACCCGATTCGCCAAGTACCAAGAAGATTACCATTAGCAAAACGGGAAGAAGCTGATAGAATGGTAAAGGATATGAAAATGGCTGGTATTATCGAGCAATCAGATAGTCCATGGAGTTTACCTGTGGTTTTAGTTGGAAGGAAAGATGGAACTATGATATTCTGCGTCGAAGTGGTTATTGGCAGGTCGAGAAAAGATAGCGTTTAGTGTGGGTAGTGGGTTATGGCAGTTTAACGTTATGCCATTCGGGCTATGTAATTGCAACATTTGAACGTTTAATGGAACGTGTGCTGAAAGGATTTCATTAGAGAACGTGCCTTGTGTACTTGGACGACATCATTGTAATGGGTAAGGATTTCGACGATCATTTGAAGAATAAAGAAGAAGTCTTCGAGCGAATCCAATCAGCAGGACTAAAATTGAGTCCAAAGAAATGTACACTATTCAGAGAGGAAGTAAAGTACTTGGGGCACAAAGTAACAACGAATGGAATACATACATATGCTGATAAGATCATAGCAGTAAAAGAATAGCCAAGACCTAAGAATTTACATGAGCCTCGCAGTTTTCTGGGATTGTGCACTTACTATCGACGTTTTGTACCAGGATTTGCCAATGTTGCTTAGAGCCTACTTGAGCTCACGAGGAAGGATAAAGCTTTTGAATGGACCAAAAAGCAAGAAGATGCGTTTGTGGAGCATCGAAAAAGATTGTGCACTGCACCAGTTCTGGCTTACCCTATACCAAATTTTAAACTCATATTAGACACTGATGCCAGCAATGATGGTATAGGAGGAGTGTTATCTCAAGAAATTGATGGGCAAGAAAAAGTAATAGCTTATTACTCAAAAATACTGTCCAAGCCAGAAAGGAATTATTGTGTAACCCGTAAAGAATTGCTGGCTATAGTGGAATGCGCAAAACATTTTCACAAATATTTGTACGGCCAAAAATTCCATTTGAGAACTGATCATGGAGCATTGAGGTGGCTACTACAATTTAACAACCCGGAAGGACAAGTAGCACGATGGATTGAACGCTTACAGGCTTATGATTTTGACATTGAACATCGAAGGGGAAGTGCACATAGAAATACTGATGCATTGTCAAGAAGGCCATGTCAGTAATCGGGTGGAGAGTAAGGAAAACATTATTGATGTCAGGCTTCTGCAAGTGCTTCCTAGTGAAGACTGGACGCATGAAGTGGTAAGGAAGGAGCAACTGGAAGATCCGAGTTTGGCACCAATAATAAAGTTCAAGAAAAGGGGAGAAAAACCTACATGGAGTGAGATTTCAGACAAAAGTCAAACATTGAAGGCATATTGGGCACAATGGGACAGCCTCTGTATTGAAGATGGATGCTTGAAAAGAATTTGGGAAAGTCCTGACGGATCAGTTAAAGAATAAATGATAGGAGTTCCCAAACCTTCTCAAGAATACCTCAAGTATTAAAGAAATATCATGAAGAAACCAGTGGCGGTCACCTGGGTATTAACAAAATCCTTGCTAAAGTACGGCGTAGATTTTATTGATCAGGAGTACGTCAATCGGTAGTGGAATGGTGTCAAGCATGCGATCAATGTGCGGCTGGAGAGGGACCTGCAAGAAGAAGTCGTGGTAACGTGAAGCAGTATAATGTAGGAGCACCATTCGAGAGAATTGCAATAGATGTAGCTGAACCATTTCCGACTTCTGATAACAACAACAAATATGTGCTAGTCATAATCGATTATTTTAGCAAGTGGCCAGAAATGTGTGCAATACCAAACCAAGAAGCAAAAACGATCTCTGAAGCAGTAGTTAGCAATTGGATAAGTCGCTACGGAGTACCGATGGAGATTCACACAGATCAAGGAAGAAATTTTGAATCTACCATATTTCAAGAAATCTGTCAGATACTTGGAATTAATAAAACTAGAACAACTGCTTCACATCCCCAATCAGATGGCATGGTGGAAAGATTTAATGCTACTCTTGAGAAATATCTAGCAAAAGTAGTAAACAAGAATCAACGTGATTGGGACCGTCATATTCCGTTATTCTTGATGGCTTATAGATCAGCAGTGCATGATGCAACCAAAACGACGCCTGCTACAACCATTTTTGGAAATGATTTACGGATACCTGGTGATCTTAAGTTTGGGATTATTCCATCGTCAACATTATGTGTCCAAGATTATGTTAATAAACTTCAAAAAGAACTTGAGGAGGTACACACGTTTGTAAGACAGAAAGCACAGATATCCAGTGATCGAATGAAGGCTCGGTATGACATTCGCGCAAACAACAAAGGATTTGAGGAAGGACAACTAGTGTGGCTTCACAATCCACAGCGGAGAAAAGGATTATCTCCAAAACTACAAACATATTGGGAAGGACCTTATACCAGCATAACATAATTAAGTGATGTTTATCGAATAAAGAAAGTTCAACGAGCGAAACCAAAAGTCGTTTATCTAGAAAGATTAGTACCCTACAGAGGAGGAGATTTAGATTCTATTCGGGACAAACAGAAATAAGTGGGGGAGAATGTAACGATTATGGAATACGATAGAACACAACACAATAGAACATGTAATTATGTCGTTGTAAAAATTTTCTCTCTGAGGATGATCGAAAGATTGAAACACGTGTAAGAGAAATAATAAAATTAGAATTGTTTTTTAGAAGTTGGATTAAAATATATATTTAATATAAAATGAAAATATATTTGTTTTTAATTTTGGAAAATAGTTTTTTAATGTAAAATCAAAAAGGACCCTTGCAACTATATATACAAAAACCAATTTGTTATACTATAGTGATTTTCCCGCACTCCGAAACCCAAAAATTAAATTTTAGTTACAATAGAACATCTTTCGAGAAAATACTCTTTAGAGAAAATAGTTCTTCAAAAGAAATATAAAAATCAATAAAAGATAACAACGTAGCCAAAGTAAACGATCTATTAGAGAATAGGTAAATAAACAAATTGAAAAGAATAGATCTCACACCTATGTGTCAATATTTGAAGATCGCGCTATTTTGTTTATGTTGATAAAGGAAGGGAAAAAAGGGCGTGTTCTATCTAGAATATTATAGTAATATCGAGGCTATTTCATGTAGTATATATAAAAGGTGTTGTTCGAGGATAAAATTAGTATAAATTTGTAAGCGAGTATAAGCGATTGAATTGAGTATAAATATAGCAGTGATATAGGCGAGTTAAAATTAACAGTGTTATAAGTGGAAAGTTAAAAGTGATATTGTGAACAAGTATAATAGAATTATAAGTGGTGAATTATTGTTAGTCATTATTGTTTATCATTTGTTCTAGTCACATGACAAAATAAAAATACCACTTCTTTCGAAAAATTAAATTTCGCTCTGGGACGACTCAGGGTGGCGGCGCGTTGGTAAAACATTACGGGTTGGTGAAAGAGAGAAGATTAAAACTTAATTGAACATTTTTTTCTGGAAAAAAAATATGGTGAAAGCGTAGTTACCCTTAATAGCCAAAGATACTAATGTTTCGCCAACCCGTAAAAATTTGTGTCATCTGCAGAGCGAAATTTCATTTTTCGAAAAAAATGTTTTTTTTATTTTGTCATTGGCTATCTGTGTATGAAATTTTATCGAAATCAGAGGGGGTCGGGAACATCGATGTTGCAGAATTGCTCTATGCTGAACTTTTATGTAAAAGTACAAAATAATATTTTTTCGTTTATTTACAAAAAAATCGCCTTGCATTCTGTTGTACATTCTTGCACATTCTGGCCTACATATTTAACTAGTTGTAGAATCCCACACATTCACTGTTTTATGTGAAGAAAAATGTAGAACAGCGGGTTTTCAGTGTGATTTTTTCAACAGAGTTTCACTTCTTCTCAAATTTCTTAACAACTTATTTCTTCACAACTTCTCAAATTTCTTATCCCCAAAAATTCATATAAATTCCTTAAAACCTAAACATCAGTTATCGCATGGTACTTTCGGATATATATTTATTATTATTATTTCAATTAATTAATTCATGATTAAGGACAATTGCCTTTTAAGTTACATGCGCACAGGCTAAAATATATATTGAATTTTCTTATCGGATACAATTTCATTACATATATATCCCGTACGAATGAAGTAATTATAAGAAAGTAAATGAAACCCCATATTTAGACAAAAGCTTGCTTAACAGGATGTTGCGACTAACCGTGTTAAAAGCTTTTGAGAAATCCAACAATGTTAGAATAACTGAGCACTTGACATCCAAACAAGTTACAATATCGTCAGTTAGTTTAAGCAGAGTTATTTTATTGTGGAAAAACAGGAATTGTTTAAATTTTTCAGCTTGCAATCAATAATTAAACCTAAGCTTTTCCCCTGTGACTGAAATGAAAATACTACACCAAAAAACAACGTTGGGGGAATCAGCTGGTTCGTTGAAAACGATAGTTTGAGACTTTAAGGGATTAAAAATTAAATTATTTCGCTTGACTCTTCCGCTTGAGGAAAGGAGTGCAGTAACTGAATGTCATCTGCACATACATATGGAAAAGAGAAATAAACAGAAGAGGAAGATCATTGATAAACATTGAAAACAACAAAAGTCCCAGAATAGAACCCTGAACACCTTTTGCAATGCTACAAAACCTGGAGCATATACCTCTAGACCAGACTGAGTACAACCATCCAGATAAAAGAAGACCAAATTACAATCACTATTCTAGAAACTAAACAGTATCTTAAGCTTGCCAACCAACAGGCATCGAATCAAACGCTTTGCTGAAAGCAAGAAGCAGCAATACCGAGACTTTCTTCTTGCCGATATTACGTCTGATAGTGTCAGTGGTATTAATAAGCTTGAAACTAGTACTAAAATCTTCACGGAACCCGGATTGCATATCATATAGCAGCTTGTTCGCCTGAGATTGTCTCCAGGTCCCTAAACAACACAGGGAGTGACTAACGGTGTGAAACTCCGTTTTAGAGGAGTTCTTAGGTATGGGACAGACTGTAGCTTGTTTCTATGCTATAGGAAAGGAAGACATCATGAGAATAGTATATTAAGGATATGTAAGAAATGAGGCTGGAATTCAGAAAAAATTAATTTAAAAATCGAAAGTGGGATAACATCCAGCTCGATAGCTTTAGACGATATTGACATGAAGGAAAACTCTAACTTAGTCTAGAGACACTGCGAAAAGAAATACCACTAGATTCAAGACCAAACATGTCAAAACACAGCAGTCAGCACGATCGGAATACTTTTCGCCCTATTGAACGTACTATTCAAACATTAAGTTCACATTCTTCTAAGTTACCTGAATCTAAAACATGCTCGCAATCTCTTGAGTCTATCCTAACTTCTTTGAAAAAAGGGTCAACTCAAAGACGCTGGCCCCTGATTAATTTTAGTTTCATCAAAATTAATTCACGAACGAATTAATGTAAGCGCCGAACAAACATAGTTAAATAACCTGTTGTATGGTGGACCCTCTTCTTCCTTTGTTTAATGTAGCCCAAAAACTAATAAAATCTCTATCATAATGTTTAAATCTTTTACCAACCCTTTATGAAAATCGGGTTTTAACTGTAAGCCGCTATAGTATAGTATTAAAAAAAACATTTTAACCGGAAGTGTCAAACCGGAAGTAGGTACGCAGAAATATTGAATACAGTGTTAAAACTTTATATACCAAGTTTCAATGAGATTGAAAGCCAGGATTAGAAGCTCTTCAAGATTCAAATAAACAGGATGCCGCCATTTTATTCAATTTTGAAATGAATCCAGATCTTCTATATTATAGTGAACTCGTATCATATACCAAAGTTTGATCAATATCACATGCGTTTTTGTCATCTAGTCAACCTTTTTGGCTATTTAGATGTATGATGATGCAAATTGCAAAACAAACGACAAAATAAAAGTTGGGGTAAGATTTGTTTTTTTTTTCGAAAATTGCATTCCTTCACACAATTTTCAATTGTGGTGAACTAAAAAAATTAAATAAAAGTGTCTAAAATTTCGAATCTATCCTTGTTTCTTTCAAAATTAAAGAAACATAAATCAACGTTATTTTTCATGTTTTAATAACACAGACATATATGTTGTTCATTAAATCTCCAATATTACTCATCTTCACCCTCTTACTTAACTATTTATAGCACAGACAAAAAATTGTGAAAAAAAGAATATTTGTTTGCTTAATTGTTTCGAACGCAAAGCAGTAAATAAATATTATTGTCAGTTATAAATTAAGATAAATTATATTTATTTATTTCTATAAAATGCCAAAAATCTTTATATAAATAAAACAACATTTATAAATGGAAACCAATAAAATTTAGGGTTACAAAACGCAAACCGACTACAATATCTTTAATGTTAAATGTTATTTAAACAAGAGATACGATATTATTTTTTCCTTAGGGATTGCTAATAATAAAGCTTGTGGTATATTCCTTAATGTTGTAACGCATTGTGGTCCTCAATGAACAAAGGTAACATATAGTTATATGGAGGCTCTTTTCTTCGAGCAACCAATGGCGTGGTGTCACCAATTAATACTCTAAAACTAAGATTGAGGGTACTATCGTTCACTGAAAAAACTCATTCGCCAGCATACATTATCTAATGTGGTAATCAGGATAGCCATATCCCACTCCTATTCCCATTGGTATGTGATATATCACGTTAACTCCCCATTTTTTAACATGTTGAGTTAAATTAGACTAAAAAGGTAAACCAAATTGGCTCTCTGTCTTCTAGTCGGCCGTCATGTCTGACCAAAATGTGCAATTTGTGACGCTAATTTCGATTTATTTTAAATTCGTTGTGCGAATCTGAAGAGCTTTGGCGTCGATCACTAAATAGTACGTGTGTCGAAAAGCTTATATTCCTTTAGTTTATCAACGGGTTTTTGTGGACAATGAATGTCAGAGCTTTTTTTTTTAGAAAATCTTAACTTAATTAGCAATGTATACTAACAGGCCCTGGGCCCACGCCGATTTCATGTGATGATTACCACATATTTTATACTTCGTGAGGCGCCTGTCCTTGACGAGTCCGAAATCTTTTGTTCTGCCATTTTTCTCGATTCGGCCGCTTTTTCGTTCGGCAAGCTCCGAAAATGCCGATTGCCCGGGATCTTGTAATTTTTTTTTAACTATGGGGGTTGGAAATTTGTTTTAGAACACAAGGGTATCCTTGTCCGACAAAAATTTGTCTGCAACTGTCTAGTCCGACAACCCAAACATACCAAAATATCAGTTGTCGGACTGAACAATAACAGACACATTTTGGTCGGACAAGCTTACCCTCGTGTTCTAAAATAAATTTCCAACCTCCACAGTTAAAAAAAAAATGTGGTAGCAAATTTACAAGATCGCGGGCAATCGGCATTTTTCGGAGCTTGCCGAACGAAAAACAACCGATTTGAGGAAAATGGCAGAACAAACGTTTTCGGACTCGTCAAGGACAGGCGCCTCACGAAGTACAAAATATGTGGTAATCATCGCATGAAATCGGCGTGGGCCCAGGGAATATAAATATTTATCTGAGTGAATCCAGTTTCAGCCACTTTCGATTAAGGAATAACTGAGAAATATCAGGAAGTTGTAAATTTAATGCCGCTTTTCACAAAAGTTGTAATTAATGGAGTTGTTTTCTGAGAAAAACTAGCTTTATTATGCGTGTTAGTTTTGTAATAAATTTCTAAACAGACACTTGTACGATTTTAATTTCTGTGCAACGAACTTTATTTTTGCCATATACTCAAAACTGATGACAATTCCACGAAGTTCTGACATTTTTTTTCTGGGGCTTCACTTTCTCTATATTTTGGATGACAAGTAAAACAATTACAATAAATCACATCTGGCTTTCCACACTTCCAGCAATACAGTTTAATTTGTTTTTGAGGACACTCGGCCTGATGTCTAATATCTCGACATTTGAGACAGAGGATATGATAATGGTTGAGTAGATGTTGACGACATAATGCACTTTTGAAGCACAAGAATTTGACCAGGACCATTAGCTTCCAAATATAAGGGGTTCATCAGCAGAGCCAAACACAGAATAATGCATTTGTTGTGGGTCACTAGTTCGTTGACCACTTGTCGCACTAGTTGGTGCTGGTGCGGAACAAAGTCTTTCGAACTTCTGACATAATGTGCAAAGTTCAATCGACATGCGCATCAATCGACACTATATTAGCCTAGAGAGTAACTTTTTTCAGATGTGTACTCAATCCTTCCCTAGCAATTTACACCATTTCCGCTTGATAGTAAGGACGCCCTAACCGACGATTCAAAACCCTAATTTCAGTAAGTTACCACCTGATGCTCATGCGTTAGATTTAAGTAGTAACGATCTACAGCTGCCTTGAAATCACGGACAACTATTGTCCTAAGGTCGTCCCAGATCACCCGATCCCTCCTGGAAGCCGCTTTCACTCGATGTACAAACTCATAAACATCTAGTGGTACCCAATTTGAGTCATAACGACTCAAATTATTTCTGTGGTCCTCCCGACAACCCACGGCAATGTTAGTGCAGCATTATGATGAACTTCCAGTATGGTGGTGGTGACTCTTACGTGTCTATCTATCTTAAAAAGATCTTCCGTTCTTAGAGTCGACGAATTGTCGACGCTGATCCGTAGGCTAACTTCACCACAGCTCTGAAAACAAAATGTTCTGGATATATAGTGAGCTTATATCCATAAAATACTTTAATTGCTTAATGAATGGCTCACTATTTTTATATAGAATTCGCGTAGTTCTAACTATAAAAAACAGGTGCTGTGGTGGTCCCCACCCCTTTGCTCACTATTACTCAAAAGCTTATCAGTTCCTTCTCTGGCTGTAATATCCCAACAGACATTAATTCTATTATACAAATAGAAAAAGTACAAACAATTTTTTATCGGAAGTGACAAACCTGAAATTGGAATGTAATACTATTACAAACCATACTCTAAGCATATTTACCAAGTTTAATCAAAATCAATTATCAGGAAGCAATGTTATTATAGTTTCAAATAAACAGGTGCTCGGGAGGTTCCCCACTACAAAACCGTCCAAAAACTAATCAGTTCTTTGTCATTCAAATCTCCATCTTTAGTCAAAGTGCCATCGAAATGGATTAATGAACGAAGTCTATATGCTCCCGACAAACTTTAAAAACAGAGTGAGAAATGTCAGCAGTTGTGTAGTGTATCCCTGTCACTTTGGTCGATGTGCACCCAACAGCTGATAGTTATCTTCTCACACTAATTAAATCCTTTTTAATCAGTTTTATCATAATCAATTCATTACGATGAAATGTAGGTTTTACTGTCCATAAAGACACCGAAAAACTTCAAAAAATGAAAAAAATAATACCGGAAGTTGGGACGCAGAACTGTTGTTAACCATATAAAATGCTTATGTACCATGATTCATCCGATTCGGGATTTTTTACCTTATTCCTTACGTAAAGATAGATTGATGCAAACTTTATTGGTTGCATTTTTTTTTGAAGTGACTACTCGGGAAACTCTTATTGCAGATGTCTGGCTTATTAAAATATAATAAAAAATGTCGAAATATGAAATATTTTTAAACTTTATTCAAATATTTTGAACGAAGCGACCGTTATTATGCTTTAATTTATTCGCATTTAAAAGCTCTAGATTCGTAACCAGTCACTGAATTCGGCCCATTTTCGAAGTTTTTCAATATTTAATCTGTGCAAAGTACATATTAAACAAATAATATTGTTGATGTAGATGAAAAATTGCGACCGTTAGAGTGCCCTTTTGTTATGCCTCACAAATCACACTTGTTGATTGCAGATTTCTCATTATAAAAATATGGTCAAATATTCAAAATTTATAAATTTTATGAAAATGTTTTTATCCAACGGCCGTTCTAACGCTTTAAATTAATTCTTTTTTAATACTCTAGCCTCTTACTTGCCAACCCTAGTTTTTTCTTTTGTGCTTATCGTTTTTCAACATTACTTCGAATTGGCCTTACTCTCAATTCGAAAAACGTAATTTCCAAATATCTTCCTGAATTCGATCACTGATTAGTAAGCACAAACACCAGGTTTTCTTAAGTATTCAACTCCTGAATTGCTCCACAACAGGAAAACAATACTTTACTCACACTTAAAACTTTACTCACAATTAAATTTAATGACAACTTCTATTTACACGATTTTATATGCATGGTATAACCTTTCGTTTACAATTAATTCTTCTGCCTACAAATACCTGCTTAAATACTAACTTCCGTACAATCTAGAAAAATCGATAAATCGTTATTATTTAACCCGGAATGTTCCTTTAAATAAAATAAGAAATAATTTGTATTGGCGATCTAACTGTAAAACAAAACCACCAAAAAATGTGTTTTAACCTTTTTTTTACGAAGAACGACAACAATTCTATGTGTTTAATAATTGTTGATGATGATGATCATTACGAATTTTATTTCGTAATTTTGTACAGTTTGTCTTCACTTATGTTGAATTAAATAGAATTTTATGTTATATTTCCTTATGATTTTGTTAAAACGGTAACACTATATTTGGCACCAAATTTTTTATTTATATATTTGTATATTTTTTAGAAGGTATATGTCAGAATCAAACAGTTAACATATGAAAGGTGTAACGACGAGCCAATTTCGATATCTACTCTAAAACAAAAATTTTCGATTTCTAAAGAAATTTCCTAAAATAATTTGTTATTCTATTTCGGTTTCGGCGTTTTTTGAGCTAAATTGAAACCCAGTTCATATGACTTTTTATAAATGTATAAAATTCATGATTAATGCAATCAATAAATTTTTGAAACATGTTTTCATGTATTACTTTGAATATTTTTATGTGAGCTCATGTGATTTCCACGAGCACACAATTAATTTTGTGTACGTTAGTTTTTATAAAAAAAAAAAAATATAATCTAGTTTTTCTTTTTCTGTCATTTTAATGAGGTTGTATATTGAAATCATGTGATGAAAGTAAAATTAAAAAGAAACAAAAAATAGAAAATTCTAGCTATAAATTGAATCAAATTGTGTGATCGGGCATTATGACTATGTAAATTAAAATCAAAAAGATAAAGATTGTGGAAGTTTTTGTGATATAATGTGATATACATATATGATATAATTTTTAACATCTCAATAAACAAAAATCGCAGGAGTGTTATTTGAAGATATTTTTAATATAAAAGATATGGATCCGGAAGGTAAAAAATTACGATTACATTGTGAGTCCGAATCCTTTAAAATGGATTTAATACTGGATATAAATTCGAGGCTATATCCCACGGAATTGGGGGCTAAATTTCGTTTAGCATTAGCTACCTCATTACACAAAGATGTCAAACCTAATAGTGGTGAATTTAATGCACAATAAGTCGAACAATCAAGAGCTGAAAGTTTTGAGTATGTGAGGCTTAGAAAAATATGCTAAGCTCAAAATGGGACATCCAGTCGTTCATCTGCTTATGCTTCATATGGTAGACTTTTAATACGATTACAAGGATTATAACAAACACATTTAGACACGATATACACAACAGAAGGATGTACACTACAATAATGGAAACATCTTATATTCAATTGAATCGCAAATTTCGAAGAGCTCAACTCGGATTTTTTTTCAAAGTGGACTTTTTCGCTTTTTTTCTATGTACACATGTAGACCGATATTTTATGAGCGAGAAGGTCTCATATTTGGTTTTTATAGTTGAAAAAAGAGTATGACGTTGAAATGGGGTTTTAACAATCTTTTAAGCAAAAACCATATTCAAGAATAGTAATTTACTTATTATTCGATACTTTTGGCTTAATTGGTGCTAAAGTGTATATTTTAAACCAAATATACACTTTAGCTGTTATGATCTATTTATCTTTTTATACAAATCTTTAGTATTTACACAGTAAGAACCCAGAATTAATTGCAAACGACATTATTATCGGTGGAGGGGTTGTAAAGGGTATAGCAGCCGTTAAATTAAATTTAAAATTAAAAACTATAATAAAATAATAAAAGTGTTTTTTTAATAATACACATTCTTTCACAATGCCGCTTTATTACTAAAACCATCTATGTCATTGGATGAATTTTGAAATGAGCCCATCTCATAAAACTGTAACAGCCGTTTTACCGACACACTTTCATCAAAGAAACTATTTTAGTATGTACTGATGCAACACAACTATTAGCAGTTAGAGAAAAAAAAATCCCAGCGGCAGGTATAACCGCTACAAATAGGTAGATTTCGGGGTCAGACGGTTTTGTGTCCAAATAAAATTAGATAAGTCAGATTAGTTTAAATAAAAAATTTAAGTAGAAACAGAATAATTCAAAAAAATTATCGAACCAAATTAAATACATTATCCGAACTAACTTCATCAATACAATTTCGGAACAGTTTTATTTAAGTTGGTTTAAACTACTTTTAATAACATATTTAATCCACCAAAGTTCAAATAAACGTCCACCAAAGATCAAATGAACTACGTCACAACTACCATTATACCATCACACATAATTTATAATCAAACATTATCAAACAATTTTATTTCAAAATCATCTTTGTGTTTTTTTTTTTTTTTGTTCTTATTTTAATCTTTTTTAGAACGGTTACTTAGTAAAAAAAAATAAAAACAAAAGAGATTTTGATAATTTTTCTATGGTATTAAATGGCGTGATATTTTTCTTGCAAGAGGTGCATTATAATGCTTATAAAAATGAAATCTTTTGGGTTAGAAAGCTGAAATTTTTTGAGGCTATAGTTTAAATGAGTATGCTTAAAAATTAAGATGAATTTAAATAACATAAACTGAAACATGATGAAAGCATTGCCGTTTGCGTTTGTTTCCATTTCAACAGTCCTAGGGTCTCAACCTTTAGACTTGAATTATTTTTTTTTTAAATTTTGGAAAGATTTATATTGTATATACGTGAGCTAAAGTTTTCAAATATGATATGTTTGGTCATTTTCAGCTAGATCAAGGACAGCAAAGTTTAGTAAATTTTTAAAACAGCTGATTTTTGAGGAACCTGAAACGCCAGGTTGTCATCTGGATAAAAATGATAAAAAAAGGTTTAAATATTCAATATTTTTAAATTTTATTAAAATATTATTATTCAAACGGAAGTTATAGCGCCCTAGATTATTCGAATTTTTAGGCTCTAGCCGCTCTAGCCGAAAGTGTACCCGGATATGGCCAGTTCACGAGCTTGTCCAAGACATTATTTGCCAAAACATACACAGCAAATTATTTTGGTGTAGGTCGAAAAATGCGATCGTGAGAGTGCCGCTAAATTCCGTTATACCTCATATCGTTATATATATATATATATATATATATATATATATATATATATATATATATATATATATATATATATATATATATATATATATATATATATATATATATATATATATGTTGATAATAAAGTTTATTGTCGAAGGTGCCAAATCACCTTCATACCAATCACCTTCATCACCTTTATACCATATATATATATATATATATATATATATATATATATATATATATATATATATATATATATATATATATATATATATATATATATATATATATATATATATATATATATATATATATATATATATATATATATATATATATATATATATATATATATATATATATATATATATATATATATATATATATATATATATATATATATATATATATATATATATATATATATATATATATATATATATATATATATATATATATATATATATATATATATATATATATATATATATATATATATATATATATATAATTTTTTTTTGTTTTTTCGTCTCCGCTTATCATATATAGTCGTTTGGCACCAAAATTTTGCCAAAATTCCGAGATGAAGCCCATTGCAATAGGTAAATTTTTATATGAAATCTAGCTAAAATGCTTTCTTAATTCGAACTGTTCGAAAGAAATTCGTTTTTTTGTATCTCCTTTAAAATTTCAAATATCCGAGAAATTTGCGATTCAATTGTTTAGTTATATATCCAATGGTCATCACTGTTTACGACTTCCTAAAACAGCTTACAATAGACCAACTTGACCGACCTCACCATAACTTTTACAAATACTTCCAAAAAGAGTCAAGGGAAGTAATTTTCTAAATGATTCGAGTAGTAGTTGGGGCGAATGGTATTATAACGGACGATTACAAGGAGGACGAGATAACTTGTTAAGAGATCTACTTTTATCCTTGTGATTTTACTGACATCGGGTGCCACCAAATAAAAATCACTTTTACTTTAAAGGTCAAGGTTGTTGTAATAAATTATTATAATAAAAATTATAACAAAAACTATAAATAAAATAAACAAAAATTTTGTAATATTTTTTAAACTTTTAAAATTTGTATAAACAAACTAATTAGATTGTTAAGAATAGGATTATAGATATAAAATACGCAACGCAGAACGCAAAGTGTTTTTTGTAAAAAAATTGTATTGTCTTAAGTAAATTTTAGCTTTTATTCCAGTTTGCTAAAGATAAATTTATTTAGTTTGTAATTTAAATGTTAACAATAGTTTAAAAATTAGTTTTTATTTGAACATTTAAGCACTCTCGTGTGATCTGATTGCATATTTTGCTCCTTGACTCTAAAGTCACATAAATCATTAGTAGTGTTCACTCGATGTCATCAGAAACAGATACGCTCTTGTCCTTTTTGAAAGAAAGAAATTACTCATCTCTTCGATTTTTTAATTTTAATCACCCGGCCAACAACATCCCACCCAGATTAATTTTTAACAAATAGAAAACCGAAAGAAATTATTTGATACCAATGGGAAAAAACGTTCATGGGAATTTAATTTTTTATCGGTTAAAATTAAGCTGCATTATTATGCAACGTCTAATTTTTAAATAAAAAAATGTTGACAAATGTTTAAAATTTTAACCACATTTCGATAATAATTGTGGTTAAACATGAAAAAAATATGAATGATAAAGAATTTGTAAAAGAAAATACATAAATGTAATTCTGAAAACCGCGACCTTGACAATTTAATATATTATATTATGTTTCGATAGATATATTTTGTGTGTTCCAACAAAATTAATAAACAAATATGTATACAAATAACGTCTAGACATAATATATTTTTATTGAATTTGTTCGAAGGCATGAATAGGTTAATTAACTCAATTTTGGAGCTATTTATAATTATTTCATTTGTTGTGTTTACTTGAATCGTTATGTTATTAAATTTACATATACATATAATAATTTGGGATTTAATATATGAATACATACTGGATGTATTGGAAGCATGCATTTATGTTTATTTGTTTTTTTACGAATTTTTTTTTAATTTGTAATTTTATTGGTGAGAGTGCAAAATAGCTAAGCCCAAAACAAATTTTTTGCAACATTCTTAATAGACCGACAAAAATTATAACAGTGGAAAATTTAGTAAAATTTCCTTACGAAAAATATTCCGATTTATCTAATACTCATAATTTTTGAGAAAACTATGAAATGAGGCTTCATTCTGGTAGACTTGAGCACATCTCAGGGCTGCATAAAAATCTGATTTTTTTAAAAAAATCAAAAAAATCGGATTTATTTGATTTAAATCAGGGTTGTAACGTATAATACGGTAACATATAAAACACGTATTATACGTACGTATAAAACGTATAAAACGTACAGTATAAAACACACAATCATTTACGTTTTATACCGTATAAAAGTAAAATCCTTAATAAATAAAAATACATTTATAGAATATTATCGCGGGCGTATTATTCATCGTACTCGTGATATTTAATATTTATAAAGCCTAGATTTCTGTACTAATAGGAATAGTTGCTTTAGAAAATATAGCGTCGTCATGATAATTTCTTACCCAACTATTCCTATTAGTTCAGAAAACTTCCACATTTAACGTAAATGCTTCTTTTCCAAATATAATTATTTGTTTACAAAACAAATTTAGTCTGCAATAATTTGACATTCCCAACCATACCTATTATTCATCAAAGAACAATTTACTCAATAAAATTACTCAATAAACTTCTCACTAAACTTTTTCGTTTGACGTAAATACATATTTTAACTATTACAACTTTTGTATAAAAAGAAGATTTGATCTGCAAGAACCTGATGTTTTTAAACTGTGTCTATTAATTGGAAGTGGTGCAACCCGGATTCATACAACAAAGTTTCTTATAAACATCTTTCTAATAACCCTAATAATTTCCCTAACTGTTATGGAAAAAACGACATTTACTCTGCAACAACATAATATTTCCCAGCTGTTCTTATTAGATGGGAGGAGCTGAAGCTGGATTGAATCATATTTCATATATTCAATAACATTTCATGATACCAAATAATTAATTTCATGTGCCAAATGTTTCTAATCCAAAATGTTTCCCATTAAGTAAATGTTGGAATCAAAATGAAAGAAAATCAAATAGTATACGTGATGAAAAATTCAAAAATAACTTAATTGCCTGAGTTTAAGTGCTCAAACAAATCTCTAATATATAATTCAAAATTTTCAATATTCAAATCTAGTGAATTAAAAATTATTAACCAGTTTAATGTACAGTAACATAGTCTTTCGTATAAAGGAAACATACATTCAAATAACATCTAGAATTTAAATAGTTTTTATTATAAATTATAAAATATATGAATAATTTATAACAACCTAATTACATTTTTACTAAGTATAATAAATAAAAATATAATTAATATCTGAAGTAAGAAGTATTTTTAATTTTTTACGAATGAATTTCAAAAACAAAATCATATTTTACGTTTTATACGTTATATACGTTTTATACGTGTAACGTATAAAACGTTTTATACGTGTATATTAGCAACCCTAATTTAAATCGCTTTTTTTGATTTAAATCAGATTTTTTTGATTTTTACAAAAAGGTAGTATAATTTTTGAAGAAGTGATATATCCCTATGCTACGATAACTACTTAATATAAATCATTGGCTTTGGTTGTATTTTTTGAAATGCAAGGCTAGACAAAATTAAAGGAACAGTTTTCAGTTACTAGATTTTTACAGTGAAATATTGAATGTTGTTCTAGCGAAATGAAGAGCGTTACTTGTCATGCTTTGTGATGTCAGAGATATCCAATTCTGCAGGTCCGAAAAGTTCCTCAGACCTGAAGATAACTGGTTAACATTACACGACAAGTCATATGGAACAACTGTTAATAACTTGTGTCAGGAAAGGGTTTAGGGTTTAATTTTAGGATTTAACTTTAACCATCAAAGATAGAAACGATAATTTTTGGTGGAAATGCTTTTTTTTTCGTAAGCGGGTTGTACTGATTTGCATTCAATACTCAATTTGATTTGTAATTATTTATTCTAGATTAATTTCTAGAATCTGCTCATGTATTTTATGTGGCTTTGTCAATATTTCCAATTGTTGTTTAATCTGTAACTATTATTGAAGTTTTACGACAATAGGCTAACAGCTTAGTTATTCTTAGTTGTTTCCAGTCGCAAGCACGATGCAATTGTCTCAGTGTGACTTAATACAGATGCCGTTGGTCAGGTGAAGATAGCTCAGGTAAGATTATAAAAATGGTGATCGTATCTCGTTCATCATCTTCTTAGAACGCATATTATTGTAGGACTTTTTTCTTTGTTTCTACTCGTGTTTTAGGGTTTTTTTGACACAATTTGAAATTCCTACCACAATACATTTTATCAAAAAATAATATGTTTTTTAATTTGCTTAAAATTTAAAAAAATTTTTCAAGTGATTTAAATCAATGATTTTTTTTAAAAAATCATGTTGATTTAAATCTGATTTAAATCACTGATTTAAATCAAATGATTTAAATCAATGCAACCTTGGCACATCTGACATTGTGCACATCTGCAACACAGTTATATATTTGTACAACATTTTGAAACGTTATTATAATAAATAATTCGATATTATATTTCGTTATTTTGGGATTGTGCGTAATTTTTTGAAACCCAGAGGCCTTATTTCTGAACACATAAATGTGAATTTTAACAATATCGTGAAATCTGTATTGCATAACATTAAACGGCAAAGGTAACGATTTAACGAAAACGGATTTCACAATATTGTCTCAATTCAATTTAAACAATATTGTGAAATTCGTTTCTCATAAAAGCGTTACCGTTACCGTTTAATGTTATGCAATACAAACTTCACAGTATTTTCAAAATTCACATTTATATGTTCGGGAATAGGGCGCGCGCTTTATTATCAAAAGAATATGAGTGTATTCTAAAACATTAATCATAATAATAATAACATCGATTGTTCGTCGATAATTTATTTTTTCTATTTTGCGTCTAAAATAAAGTCATTTCGATACCCAAATGCGTATCGAAATGGCCTTCATTACGATACGCAAAGTTTTGTTTTTCAAGGTTGGTCACATTGGTCATACAAACGTCAGTGAAAATTAAAACGAATAATTATATAAATAAAATTAATAAGAATATCTAAATTAGTGTTAAATATTTTAATTAATTAAAATAATTAGTAATAATAACAAAATTTCAAATTGACTATTTTTTAATAAAATACACATTTTATGTAAGCTAGTTTTGCAACAAAAATATATATAGAAATATGATGAAACGCAGAGCTTACTATTTTGAATTGAAATTTTTAGAAATTTTCTTTAAAACATAAAACATAAAAAATATTTTTTAAAATTTCAAGACAAAAAATGCAAAATAGAAAAAATAGTATAAAAAACTCGTTTCATAAGACGATTTATCGCACTTATCCTTTAGAAAACTCCCCGCTGCGCGGGTCGTTTTCTAAACAGATTGCGTGCGATAAAATCGTCGATTATGAAACTAGTTTCTTAATATACTATTTTGTAACACATGCGTAAAAAATATTCAATTTTGTACTAGGATAGAATAAAAGAAAAAACTACTTTTCCGCACATATGACCACAAAATATTTGATAAGCCTGGACCGTAACGCCGCGGCCGCCTGCATGTGAGATTTGTAGTTAAATCTATCCATATATCTATATATATATAATATTTTTATAGCACTAAAATATCAAAATAATAATTTGAATAACTTACCATATAGTAAAAACAACTTAAACACATTGCATCATTTGAATTGCAAGAAAAAACAATTTATTTAGGTTTTCAAAGCTTACAATTTTGACAGCTCTTATTGGATTCCTATGTGTTGTTTTAGTTGGATTCTTATGTTTATATTTTCGAGCTAGTATATTTTACAACTATTACAACGAAGATGGCGCTCCATAATTATTTAAAAAGCTTAAATATGTTTATTACTTTGTTAAATAAATGATTAAATGAACAATTAAATAAATATTTATAAATTTTACGCACTTATTACAAAAAATAGTGTGTATTACTAGGGCGATTGCGTTTTCTAAACACGAGTTATTTGCCGCACGACCGAAGGAAGTAAACTCACTAACTAACTCTTATTTGGAAAACGCATTCGCACTAGTAATACAATCTACTATTGTATTATTATTTTATATAGACATCGATGATGCGAGAGAAACAACAATACTACGATTGTATTATTTTTGACAGTATAAAAGACTGCATGATTTCAAATATATAACCCTAATATTTTTAGACAATAAACAATATTTTTAGAGCTTAAAATTAAAAAGCATTTATGATAAACATTACTGTTAAACTACTAATAGTATATTAAGAAACTAGTTTCATAATCGACGATTTTATTGCACGCAATCTGTTTAGAAAACGACCCGCGCAGCGGGGAGTTTTCTAAAGGATAAGTGCGATAAAACGTCTTATGAAACGAGTTTTTTATACAATTTTTTCTATTTTGCATTCTTTGTCTTGAAATTTAAAAAAATGTGTATTTTATTAAAAAATAGTCAATTTGAAATTTTGTTATTATTGCTAATTATTTTAATTAATTAAAATATTTTACACTAATTTAGATATTCTTATTAATTTTATTTACATAATTATTCATTTTAATGTTCACTAACGTTTGTATGACCAATGTGACCAACCTTGAAAGACAAAACTTTGCGTATCGTAATGAAGGCCATTTCGATACGCATTTGGGTATCGAAATGATTTTATTTTAGACGCAAAATAGAAAAAAAATTTTTTATTGGTAGACGCAAATACATACAGCTTGATGAAACTTTGGTATGTCATGCGGTTTCAATTAAAAAAGGAAAATCTGGATTGTTTTGAAAATTTTGCAAAGTAGAAGGCCAAGGGTGTAGCCTGAAAAACTGTTTGTTCTTCTAAAACTTCAAATACTTCCAATCTTGATATTAAATTTGGTTAAACTTTGGTATATTGGCTGTAATTTTTCCAATAGTTAAGCATACTCAACGAAAGTTTTGAAGCGATTTTCATGAAGTTTAAGTAAAAGGTCTTTCTCATGGTGCTATATTGCACAAAATGGAGAGAGGTCTACCATACAACTACTGAGTTTTCTCACTACGTTTTTTATTTGTTGCGACATTACATCAGTAGTACGTGACATGCGTGCCAGACTTGGCACGTTTAAATATATTGCTGACACGACCGACCGTTTCAATTTTGTCCGAAAATTAATCTTAATTTCAACTACCGCCTCGAATTCGCCTTTCAAAATAAAGAAAAAAACATTTTAATTTTTTTTAAAAATACAAAATATTGTTACGATTACAGAAAAATCTAGACGATTACGGTCACTTCCAGGAAAATCAAATCAACAAAATGCTACAACAAATTAATGAAATGAATAGTGTTGTTGTTGTATTTCTTAGAACTTGGGACAACAATAAATAAAATTGAATGATTTTATTTATCAAATCAACATAACGTAAAATAATCGAATATTCTAGTGCTTTCTCAAGGTTTCTAAAAAGCGACCTCAAATGATCTAGATAATGCAAAATCGTATATAAAGAGGGATGTCTTGCAAGACGGAATTAGTTTTATTTTTAAACCAGCGATAGTGAAGTTAAAATTATAAAAGTGATATTTAAAATTACTTTTTGTAAATAAAGTTTAGAGTGTTATTAAGTAGAAATAATTTGTGTATTATTTTAAGCGTTGCATTACTGGAAATTTCTACAATCAACCGTTGGTGTTTCTGAAGCTGTTGAAATAATATTCTAGTTAGGAATATTGTTTGCTGTATTGTTTTCCTATTGTGGTGGAACAATTAAGTTGTTGAATACTTAAAAAAACCTGGTGTTTGTGCTTACTAATCGGTGATCGAACTCGAAAGAGATTGGGCATTACGTTTATCGAATTGAGAGTAAGGCCAATTCGAAGGAAGTTTGGAAAAACGTAACAATATTGTTGTAAAATCATTAAATGATTAGTGTCATGGTTAAATACACTAGTTTACAAATTTGATCTTTTAATGTCTCCCTGACTAAAACCCATCTTTTTTGTGAATTTTGACCTGCTGAACACGAATATCATATTCAATTTTATTTGGTTAGCTCTTGTTTTTGGGATATTCGCGATAAACCAATTTTTTCTGTGAAAAAAAAGGTTATTCCGGGTTTTGGATTGCATATTTTACAAAACAAACAAATTCAATGTATTAATGAAAGAAGTGAATAGTAAAGATACTAACAAACATTTTGAGCTGTTTTTTGAATGGGGTTTGGGGTTTGCGAATATCTCAAAAACAAGAGCTAACCAAAAAAATGAAGATATTCGTGTTCAGCAGGTCAAAATCTATAGAAAAAGTTGGGTTTTATTAAGGGAGATTTTTTTTGTAATTTGTAAACTAGTGATATTAGTCATTCTAAAAGCTTAATAAATTTTTTTAGTACAGTGGAAGTAATTGGATTTCCAAGTAACACGAACTAGTCCATATGATCACAAAACAACGTCATTTTGCGATCTACATGTCACTATCTGACGTCAGACTACTGTGTTAGTGACTCAAATATTAACCTAAATCGGGAATCAATATCAGTCTTAACGACGTCGCCTTAGTTTAGTTCATTATTTAGTTTGACATTCGTTCTAACGAAAAAAAAGATAATAATTTTAAATTTAAACTACCAATAAAAAATAAAAAAATAATGATAATAAACAACAGAGTGAAAGAGTATATAATATGTACAATTTATAGAATTGATGATTAAATTTAGTTTTTTTATAAATTAATGTGATGTTTTTAGTGATATTAAATGATAAATTTTAGATTATTTTTTTCCTAAAATTATGTACGCCAGAAGTTTTTCATTGAAAATATCGAAAACAGACACAAATAACAAACGGGCATTTTAAAAAATTAATTTTAGTGATTTAAAAAAATTATTATATACTACTTTTTGTTTGTCTTATTTCATTACGGTATACTGATATTTCAATATATTTTTTCATAATATTAAAAATTTATGAAAAATTAATGTTATTTTTTGTATATAAGTAAACTATTTAAATTTTCGATTTCTAACTATTATCATTTAAATTGTGACATTAAAAAATGGACGATTTAATAGAAAAAGCAATCGCACACACATACATTTTCAATTTACACCTTAAATATATACCTTCACTATCTGTTTGCTCAAATTTCACTTCTTATTATAAAAATTAAAAAATATAAATTTAAGATTATATTATAAAACAAATTAATAAAATAATAAACAACAAACGTTTCAGCTCACAAATAAGAAGAAGCCAATTTTATTTTATTTTTAATATTTTACATAAAATTAAATATAATAATGTTTTTCTCCGAAAGACAGCAAATATAAATTTTGCAGACTTATTTCAGTCAGCAAAGTGGCACTTTTCCTGCCTAGGCAGCAAAGCAAGTACTTTGCTGCCTAGGCAGCAAAATAATTAGACTTCATAGAAATAAACAGATATTGTGATTAAAAAAAAATTTTTTTAATCGATTTTTTTTTCATTTTTAAAATTTTGCTTTATTTTTAAAGTAATAATTATTAAATTACATATCATTGTAATTAATCGGAGAAAAAATTATATGTTCAACTCGGCAGCAAGGTAGATTGACTGCCTTGGCTGAATTCCTAGCCTCGCTCGCTCGGCTATGAACTATCAGCCGCGGCAGTCAATCTACTACTTTGCTGCCTAGTTAAACAAATAACTATTGTTGCCATTAGGTGGCACCTTTGTCTATTTTTTTTTTTTTTAATTAATTAGTTAGACATGTTTAGCATGCTAAATATGAAATATGCAATATTCAGACTCTTTGAATATTCGAAGATAACATGTCAACTGCAAAGGAAGGAGATGAGGAAAATGGAAGGAAAGAGGATATAGGGAGAACTATACTAATTATTTTAAATGATGATGTACATTCTCTTTAAATGATTGTGGGGAAAATTCATCGGGAAATACAGAGGAAGGCATTGAGTTCCACAATTTGGCCACTCTATTAAAATAGTCGTTCTGGAAGGACACAGTTCACATTTAACTTTTATTCAGCAATTCAAATAACAAAATAGATGTCAGTTTTATGTAATTTGAAGATTGTAATCTGAACACTATCGTCATTTGACGTAATGACGTAACTAAAAATATTAGTCTAGGAAAAATTCATAACGTTTTAGAAGATCCTAGACATAAAAGCAAAATATGACATTTGTCATTAAATTATATTAATTCATTTTCGATTCAAATAAATGACTTAAAGTTACAGAAAGTCTTAAAAAGTCATAATTAAGATTTTTATTACCAATAGTTTAAATCATATTTTATGACTAATATTGTAATTAATATTACTCTTACATCTAACTTTGACCTTAATGCACTTAGCACATAAAGGCTACATAAGACGCGTGATGTTATTCGGGTAATAGCAGATGTGATTTGAAGATTTGCGATTCGAGTTTTTGAATAAAGAATACACATATTGAGTGTTTATCAACGTCTTCTTAATCGGTACTCATATTTGACAGTATTTACTACAATATGTTTATCATTATTGTAAGCCTGTTTTTACTGACGAATTTTATTTCCACAAAAACTAGGGGTAGAATAATCAGTGATAATTCTGAAGCCGATGTTAAACTTTCAGCCTCTGAGTTTTCAAGCCCAACTTGCTAATCACTACCCACCAACACAGGTGCGGTTATAACTGTAGTTAATATAAATAAATAATAAATAAGTCTGCTTATACTTGATTGCATACTTATGCTAATTTCATAATTTTTAGCATTTGGTTTATGATTTGATGCTTCTATTGATAAACATTATTTTGCTAAGCATAATTTTGGAATTACTTTAATTAAAAATCTCGGATGGTTAGCTAAGATTCAACTCAAAAAATATAGACAAGCATTGTTTATGCTTTTTTTATAATGATCAAAATTAAATAAAAAGTAAATTTCTCACAATAGTTATATGTGTAACTAGTGCAAAGAGTCCATATTTGTTGCACGATGCATGAACAGATATGCTTTTTGCACGTGTTGCACACAACATTTTTTTTACGATCTTAAGGTACTTGTTGCACTAGTAAGATACTTTTTGCACTAGTGCAAAAACTTTTTGCACTAGTAAAAAATAGTCACTTTTTGCACGATCGTAGAAAAAAATATTATTTAGACTACACACAAACAAAAAGATAAAGAAAGAAAGAATTAAATTATGCAACATTACAAAAGTTTATGCAATATAAAAATTGGAAATTTTTACAAGCAGACGGATGTTTCCTAAAACTAGTATACTGCTTTATACCGAGGATGAACTATTTCAAATAAATTAATTAAAATCAATGTGCAAAGTAGTAAGCAAGTGTAGTGTAAATAGGAATCGTTGAAAACTAGCCTCCACAGTTCACATATTTATTTCTTTAAAAAACACAGATTGCACAGTCTCTATTCCGTCGCAGAGGTAGTATGGTGTGTCTTGTTTTTTTATTGAATAATTTATTTATGCTTCCGAAATATTCATTTAACACAAATAATAACAAAACCGACAGTTGCAAACATATGTTACGAATTTTTTTAAAAAATATTTGTAGGCTGTATTTTAATTTTCAAAATTAATAAAAATTCTTTGGTTGAAGCCTATTATTTTATTTATAAAATTTATTTTTACGTTTCGATATATATTTATATCATCTTCAGAAAAAATGGTACAAACTATAAAAAAATGGATACAAATGAAAATATGGAGGGGCTAAAATCTCATGCTCTGAGATATCAAGACTTCGGTCTGGGTTAAGAATTTTGATATAGTTTCCGGCATAAAACTTTTATGAGAACATTGTTTTTAGTTTTGGGCAGCGATATACATCAAACATAACTCTTTGTTAGTACATGTATTTTTTTATCTCTGCTTAGAAATTTATTACAAAAACTAACACGAAACATCAATACGTTGCCAGAAAATCATAACAGATCATAAATTAACATAATTTAATGAAAAGATACCATCAGCAAACTACTCAAAAACCTCTCTATTTAGGGTTACGAGAAAATATTACAAAATCACAAATTCACATTTCTTTCAAAATTCCGAAAATATAGTAAAAATTATATAAAATCAAACTTTTTTCAAAATTCTAAAAATATTCCAAAAATTATTACAAAATCAAAGATTAAACTTTTTTCAAAAATTCTAAAACTACTGCAAAAATTATAACAAAATCAAAAATTGAAACTTTTTTCAAAATTCCAAAAATATTTTAAAAATTAGAATAAAATCAAATATTTTAACTTTTTCTAAATTCTAATAATATTCTAAAAATTCTTAAAAATTCAAAAATTCAAACTTTTTTCAAAATTCTAAAAATATTGCAAAAATTATAACAATATCAAAAATTGAAACTTTTTTTAAAATTCCAAAAATTATAATAAAATCAAAAATTTAAAATTCTAAAAATATTCCAAAAATTCTTACAAAATCAAAACTTGAAACTTTTTTAGAAATTCCAAATTTATATATATATATATATATATATATATATATATATATATATATATATATATATATATATATATATATATATATATATATATATATATATATATATATATATATATATATATATATATATATATATATATATATATATATATATATATATGAATTTTTTAAAAAAGTTATTGAGCTTGATTATATTTTGTAA